>VXBL01002721.1:0-14635 GCA_013400195.1 Aramus guarauna | reverse complement strand
CAGCGGCGGCGCCACGGACTTGCCACTCCCACCAAGGAGAACGAGCGGCCGCTTGCGAGCCCGGATCTTGGGCAAGGGAGGACAGCGTGAAAGACAAGCTAAACGCCAAACTCCCAGCGTCTGTGCCCGCCTGATTCTTTTTTTTTTCTTTAATTATTTCGAAAAAAAACCCAAACTGATTTTTTTTTTGCAATTTGTGCTTCTTGTGGAGTTGTTTTTCGCACACCCCCGACAAACAAAGGAAAAGGGGGAGGGGGACCGCGTTTCGCAGAAGACATGCGTTCAGTCAGGAAGAGGTGGACTGTGTGCACGATAAGTCTCCTCCTCATCTTTTATAAGACGAAAGAAATATCGCGGAGCGAGGAGCGCCAGGAGGCACCGCTCGCCGGGTAATTGCGGAGCGGCCGCGCCGGGAGGGCTGTCCGAGGGGGTGGTGGGACGATGTCGCTGCATGAGGTCCTCCCCGTGGCCTCACCCGGGTCTTCAGGTCACCCGGCGCCCCCAAGGCCTTGATCTGTTCCCCTGCGGTGCTATTCCAACTTGTCGCTGTCGCTGATCGACGCAGAGAAGGCAGGGGGGACGGGACTTGTGCGGGGCGGGGGTACCGCTGCGGGTTACGAGCGTGTTTGGCCGGCGGAGCTCAGTGGCTACGCGCTGTGAGCCAAGGAGACAGGGACGGGTGGGCGGTTGCCCGGCGCCAAGGTTGCGGCTGGTGCTGGTCCCCCAGTAATAGTTGTGCGCGCCGGGGAAGTTCACCTGGCCGCGGCTGTTCCCCCGGGGGCCGGGGTGGCTGGAGCTGGCAGTGGTGGCCGCCGGACTGCGTTGTGCCTCGTTTCCTGCTTGGGGGGTCCTTCAGAGGCAAGCGTGCCGGGGTGCGTGGCGCTAGCAGCTCCGAGTGGCCCCTGCCTCCGTCCTTGAAGTTTACCTGGGAGACGTGCTTAACTTCGCGGCTCCTCGGGCATGCTTGCTCTGAGAGTGTGAGGGACATCTCCCTTTAGCTCCCAACCCTCCTCTGCTGGGAACTCTGATCTCTCGCTGTTACATATTTTCCTTCTCCTGCCTGTCTTCGGTTGAAAATAAAAGGTGAAAAGTCCCTTGCCATTTTTCTGCGTGCACCTCAGCTTCCTCTTTGTTATGCATTGTGTTTGTGTATGCGTAGGCCTGTATTCCGTATTTTTCTCCCAACTTGCAGCTATCCTGTGAAGATACTGGTTTTTCAACCAAGCCTGTTTCTCCTTGGAGGGATATAATTTTTTTTTTCACAGGAGGGACGGATAAATTGCACTATAACGTGGCATGGTGACATCAGCAAAGGCAGGGAAGGGGCTCACACTTTCTGTTTGCTTGTGCAAATCGACTAAAGGGGAGATGCATTCACAGCAGATTTTCCTTCTTTGGTGTAAGCCCTTACCTTAATTTGAGGAGGAGGCATAGGGAGGTTGTAAGTGCCCGTACGGGCCTGAAGGAAGTTGGGTCAATTATAACCTTCTTAGCTCCCTCTTCACCTCCACGGTCCCTAGATTTAAAGGCAGAAAGTGGACCTCTCTTCCCCGGCCCTTGCTCAGGCAGGCCAGTGCGAGAGCAGAGAGCAGGCAGCTGGGTGCTGCTGGACACAGCTGGCCGGCAGTGGCTCCGGCACCTCCTGGGAGGCACAGGCCCCGGCACCTTGCCTGAGTGTTTATATGGTTGGCGATGGCGATGCTTGCTTCCCTTCGTATTAAAGATTTTCACAATTCGCTAGTAACTTTCCCTCTCACTCACCCTGGGTATAAACCCAGTTTTTGTCACAATGCTGTGCTATCTGCATATTTATGAGATGTACAAAAGTTTAAAATTTTTGGGTTGTAGGTGTGCAAAAATACATGTGAAAATGAATGTGTGAGGGACAATCAGCATTAAAGATACCCATGTTTCTTAATATGTTCTCCTTCCTGTCAGACTAGAAGTAGCTGCTAAAATGATTCAGAAATTAGTCACTAGGTAGAATCCATATACATTTGCAGAAAAAGTCCCCTCTGGCCTATGATACAGTTTGACACAGTTGAAAAGGTATGAAAATGAACTTAATATTTAATATTAAATGAAAGACAATAGGTTTATTTAGTCATAAATTTGTATGTCTTTAACACTTCAAAGTACAGATGTAATGTACTTCTGCCAGTCATTTAGTGATATCTCTACTTCTTTGATATCACTGAGACTTCTTGTGCAGTATGGTGCTACTCTCTTTAGCTAAGGATGTTGGAATATAGTGTCTTTTCCTAGCCCATTGTCCCATCCGTTACTCTAAGAAGTAGGAAAAAAAAACCCAACCCAGTAATCGTACTACTAGTATCTGCTGCCACTACTGATGTTACACATGCCTTCCTGCTGAAGGAAGGGCTCATGACATTTGGAGTTTTTTGACTAGCCACATGGGAAGGCAAAGTCAGTTGTGGGGTTCTTTACTTGCAGAAGTACCAGTAATCCATAACTGTGAATGCATGAGGTGACCCATTTTCTGGTTATTAGTGACACTGAAGGTAAGTACCAGGCATTCCAAAATGGACTATGTACAATTCCAAAGTATGTGATGAACCTTAAATTATCTGTGTTCTCATAGCAAAGTTTGCTAGGATAATAATTGCGAAAACATGCCCTTTACTCTACAGTAATGTCTATTTAAAGGTTAAGCAAGTAATGAAACATGCATGTTATGTGGAATGCAGTGTTTCTTAAGCAGTGTTATCTTCTACTGATATGGAATATGTCTGTAGAGAGTTATTTATAATTACCGAACTGTCTTCAGGAGAAGACATAGTCCTATTATATTGGTCTGATTGGTCACCAAGGCAAGGTGATTCAGAGTGAAGTTTGACACTGTCAGCCATAAGTTGCTGTAACACTACAGCAGCTGTTTCATTTTCATCAGAGAGAATTTGCAGTGATTCAGGAAGATAGAAAATAGCCCAAACTTATTCCACAGTTTACACAATGAAGAATTTTATGGAGTAAATTTAGCTTTTTATGTGTTAGTTTATTTAATATTACCTTAAGTGAAAATTAAACAAAACAATACCAATAAAAGGGAGAGGAACATGTGAGTGTACACCTTTGTGTTCGTAGTAGAACTTTAATGCACAGTGCCTAGGACCTTCTTTCAGCCCATGAGAACATAATTTAACATTATTTTACTGTACAATCTATATAGCTCACTGCAAATATAAACTGTGAGCATGGAAGGCAAACACATTTCAAATGCTGTGGTGTTTTAGGTGTTGGCAACGTATTTGGTTGCTAAGTTTTGTCACCTGTGTCACAAGTATCTACTGGATAATATTTAACCCAGCGTAAACTTGAGACATCTCTGAAGTACTTTTAGACTGAGTACTTTACCTGGATGAATTTTGGTAATTTTCCTTTAGAGGCATACACTCAATGCATCTAGAAAATATATGCAGGAAATATATGTAATATATTTACAACCATTATGGAAAATTTTTAGGAAATAAAACATTTTAAAATAGCAAAAAATATTAATTACATTCTAGTTATTGAATTTTAGGACTTCTGCAGAATCCTCCCATGCCCTCAGCTTAGTGTGATTTGGATGATTTGCAAACAGATCTTGTACCTATGCGATTGCTTAAAGTTGTAGGTTTTTCGGTAGGTGGCACTCTTACCTATGAGTCAGCTTTAATGTTAGTGCTGGAGCCCGCTGGCATAGAGGGGATGAGGGAGAGCATTAATAGTAATCAATGTTTTTGATGAAGTGTATAATGCTGGTTTATTAGTTACAGGGGGTATTGCAATCATAGCACTTTTTGAAAATGACTACATATTACCAGTTTTGTTAATTTAGCTTAATTAACATCCCATTACAGGTCAGTTTGAGTTTAGTCTGCTATATAATTTACCAAATATTAATAACATATATGTACTGCATTAATGTTGCTTAGGGCCAGGATGCAATTGTTTTACGAACTTACAGCCACAGGAAAAGAGTCAGCGATTCCCTAGAAAGCTTACAGTCTCACATCTTTTCCATTTGTTGGTTGAATGGCTGGTGGTCAAAAGTTCTGCTTGCAAACCAAGTGAAATTATTGTTATTGGCAGTATTTTAGAGTATGAAGAGATTTCTGTATATTACTGTTATGTATACTCCTGAGATACAAGGCATTCTACACGGTAGAATGTTATATGCAACAACTTTGATATATTTATGATTAACAGCTATGTTTGAACTTAGCTGAACAGTGTGAAAGATGATGGAAACATATGGAGGTAAAAACATATTTTAGACCTAACATCTTAAGTTGTGCTTGCAATGTTTTAGCTTCTCTGTCACATTTGTGCAACCTTATTGCCTTATATTGTTGCCACTGGTAACATTATGATACCTCATCAGATGTTCAATGGTCATCACCCACAGATTACTACATTTTTTTATTTATTTAAGGTTACTTACCAAAATTCATGAATATGATAAGATTGGTAAAGAAGATAAGACAAATGGAGCTATTTGAATGCATGCATACAAAAGTTTCAGGAAGTCTTGGAAAGTTTTGTGGTTTATATGATGTTAAAGTCCAGAATTCCATGCATGAAAGTTTTTTTAGTATCAATAGGAGACAAAGGGCCATTATTAGGCCATTATTATTAGGCCGTTATTGTAGAACATTAGCAATTGCTGGGGGAAGGCTTGAAAATTAACACTTAATTCTTAGTTTAATACTGGAAATCTGGCAATTTGTGAGGCAGAATCTGCCTCACAAACATTCTGAAGTTTGGTCCAGGTTCACAATTTGGAGTTTATTGTAATTTTTGTTATGTTTATTTCATTACAAGTGCAAACATATTTAAGCTCTTAAAATGCATATTCAATTATTAGATATAGGTGTCCCATAGATTTCTCATAGGTACAGTTTATTTCTTTTGGCAAGCAAAATAAGTCTGAAAGGGAGATAACTGCTTCTTTTTATTGTGAAAAAAATATCACTGGTGCTTGTGACGTAAATTGCTTAAAACTACAGTTAGCCTTAATGTAATTGTGTCTTTTCTATATTGCGTTGCAGAGATGGTGAACTGAGTTTGAGTAGATCAATGATCAATAGCTCTGATAAGATAGTTCGAAAAGGTGGCTCCTCAATCTTCCAGCATGCTGTAGAAGGTTGGAAAATCAATTCTTCTTTGGTGCTAGAAATAAGGTGAGTGTCTTAAAAACCAGTTCATTTCATATTACCTATAATTCTTCTGGTCTGGAAAACAGTCGTTTGATTTATGGTTTGCAGGTAGATGTTTCATAACTGTACATATAATGCACCTAAATTACATTAGACTCCAAAGTCAAGTCATCCTTCATAAGAGTAAATAAAATGTTTTCATTTGGCTGTGTCAGTCAGACTTGTGCAGTCAGTATCTCCATTATGCATGTCTACATTTGAGCTGGTTGTCTAGAACTCTCATGCAGTCAGTGGTGAGAAATTGGCACTTCCTCTCATCTTAAAGATCTGAAATAGAACACATGGAAGTACCCTAAACATATCAGTTTTGCTCCCTTAACTGCAAAGGCAGCGTAGGCAGACAACTTAGATGTAGAAGTCAAGAGCTAGCACATCAGGTGCTGCGAAACCAATGCTGTCTGTGGCTGGTCCAAGTCACAAGGTCAGGCATCGACAATACCTGTACCTTAGGAAGTTTTCTTTCCTGAAGTCAGAGAGGCCAAAAACAACTTTAGGCTCATGCCGAGCAGAGTTAGACTTACAGTTCTGATGTGTCTTAGTACTTGCCTTGGGAAGAACAGAAAGCAGAAACCTCTTAGTGTGTTGCATTGTCATTGTATCTTCCCTGTCTTAGTCAGGAAGATGGCTAGTGAGAGAAGTGTGTAGAGCATGGCTGGGAGTGTGGAGGGCTGGGAGTGTTACATTCTGTGAAAAATGATAAAAAGTAACTATTTTTAGCAGCAATCATGTAGCAGAGTAGACTTGATTTTCTGAATATTAAGATGTTGAATAGGAATTTGATCTAATTAAAATATGGTGTCTGTGTAATTTCCCTTTCTACCTTTTTTTTTTTGATTAAAGGACAGCTTGCAAAACCCTTAAACAGACAGTGTTTCCATGTACAAAAGCATGGCTTCCTTGTGGAACTTAGAGGGTTTTTTTAATGACTGCTATTTTATGTCCTTAATTCTAAAACATGCAGAAGATATGGGTAGCTCAGAAATGTACAAAGCTGTACTAAAGGATTGGTGTTCTGGAAGTCTTGTGCTATGATGGACATAGTGCAGCTCCACTGTGAAAGCCAAGGATAAGTATTAGGGATGGAAAGAGTGGCAGGATTTGGGTAGGCAACAGAATACTTTACAGCCTATAGCTGTGTCTCGGCTGCCTGGCAAGTTCTCTGTAGAGCACTGTGGAGTCCCAGCTCCCTGACTGCCTAGCCTAAGGGACCCTCTGACACTCAGCAGCTGGTGAAGACCTGGTGGTTGCCCTAAAATACAGCTGAAGTGCAGCTCAGGAATGGAGTTTCTTCCAGGACTGTCTGTTCAGGAAATATAAGTAGATTTTCTGTATCAGTAACAGAATTTTAATTTTCTATGCATATAACTGACAATTAAGTTAGAGAAATATTGAGTAACTTTAGAAGAATACTGTTAAAATTTCAAATCATGGATTATGGTTCTGACAATTAGGACAAAATAGCACACTGTTTTACTTGTAAAATAAACTGATTTGGAAGCCATTGAGTCACTGTAAGTAGAGACAGATAACTCTCTATTGTCATTTTGTTGAAAAATTGTCATATTTCAGAACTGTTTAAAACTGATACACCTTGCTGATCAAGCCAAACAACAAACAAGTAAAAATACTACAATAACTTTTTTATTTAAATTAAGAGAGAAAACGAAGCTGGGGTTATGCTCATTTTTCACCTGTTTCAAAAACAAAACACATCATTCAGACAAAGAGGTAAAACAGTAGAGAATGCTTTAGATTTTTTTAAGCCTGCTACTACATATGTATCATCTCAGTCTAGTAAAATCCTAAGTTTCAAAATCAGTTTTTTCCTTACTGTCGGCTGGAAAAACAGTAATTTTATAAATTACTAATGTGCTCTTAAGAAGTATCATGATGTGATTATGTGGCAGTTTTTAAAAATTGTACAGTGAAGGATTTATTTTTTTTTTTAATCTCAGTAGTACAGTGAATAAAACCATGTACGATGTACACTGGTTTAAGCAGTAAAGGTTCCACTGCATCAGTGTAAAGATTCTCTGTACAATAGAGAGCATAAAGCTGAGGTTATTTAGATGTCCACATTGCTAGTCTTGCTTTGAGATGAAATAGCTACCATCATGAACACCAGGGCAGAGAGCAGATGTTTTCATTGAGCCAGGAAAAGATTTTAGATTATTGTGACTTAGGGCCAAAATCTGACATAAATTACTACCAGCCAGTTATATTCTTTCAATAAATCCTCTTTGCTAATGTACATAGCATATTCAGTTATGGTACTCAGTGGTGAGAGAGGGAAGTTTGGCATGCTTTTCCTTGAGGAAGACACATGCAGCCCTTTGAGATACGTGTTCTACTTTGCTGACTAAACAACGTGCATTTTTCTTTCACTTTGACAGGCTGTTTGCTATACAACTTTCTTCCCTGCCACAGTAGTAAGAAGCATCTTAGCCGTAAATATTTTACACTTGCAGACTGATTAGGACTAATGTCAAATGTGTCTAGCAATCTCCTAGAGTGTTCTTATGGTTAAACTTACTGTTCAGCTCTCCAAAGTATATTACATGCACTGTGTAGACTGTGAAGATGATTCATACTCTATTATTGCAACTGTTAATGTGAACAGTGGTGGTCTTGTGGTATGAGACTGACCATAGCGAATAACAATAAGAGAGAAACAAACAAACAAAAAAAGCTAGCACCTGTTGAATAATGTACAAAAAGTTATCTGTTCTTAGTGGAAAAATAATTTGTGAAACCATTAGTGTACAGCATAAAGACATTTCATAAAACTTATAATCACCCATAAATGGCAGCTACTTTTGTGTCTTACGCCAGCTTGGCACCCACATTAGTAATTTTAAAATGCAGAAAATATTCAGTAGGATGTGAGGACTTTTGATCAATGGTATGTCTGGACCTAGCTGGCTGGCAGCTGGTATATTATGCTTTGATATTTGCTTTGTTGACCATGGGCATCATCTCTGGCTATCTTATTTTTGCTCAGGTTAGTGACCAGTCTATCAGCCTTAAAGGTCCTATGAATTCTTGGCAAGGCTCAAGGAATCAATGAGTGAAAAAACTCCTTTATCAGGACCTTATGGGAAGATGAAAAGCATTCACTGGGTTTCTGGTGTCATAAGATGCTCTCTGGGACTTTGCAGCCAGAAGAGGCAGTCTAGGGAGCATAGAAGCTCTTTTGGGAGGGCAGCAGCCTTTTGGAAGTGTTAAGCAAGTATTAGAAGAAAGAGCTAGACTTTCTGTGATTGAGGTGGAAATGATAGGTAATATTAGTTACTTGAGATTGTAGCAAATTTGCTGCCTTGCCAATCCTTGCTCTAGTGGGAGAGTGATTTTTCAAACTGATGTTAACTTCTGATTGCTGACAACTTCTTTGAAGAATAATTGGCAATTCCTGTGCCTAAGGGAAGAAGACTGCTTGCTTGGCTTCCCTTCTGTCTGAACGACTTCAGTCATGAAGAAGAGATAGAATCCACCTTCTGCAAGGTTTTGTGTCTTACGTACTTTCTACGGCAATGTGAAGGTTTTCCAGTTATAGAAATCAGGAAATTTCAGTTGTATTGAAGGCCATACTTTCAGAGAGATGTGGCTGAGATGGTACAAACCTATCTGGGGAAGCCCTCCACAGAGGACTGATGCCAGCACATCTGTGACCTGTGTGAAATGAACTGCAGTCTGATGTCTCAGTGTGTGACTTTCTTCTACTTGTTTTTGATGAAATGTGGGTGTTTATGTTGGAAGGAGCAGATGAAGGTTTTGAATTGCAGGAAGGCAAAATGAAAAAAAGAAAAAAAAAAGGTGTTTCAAGGATGTATTTATGTCTTTGCAATGTAACGAAGAACTTGATGAGTGGAAATTTCCTGTCAGAAAATTGTGAGAACTTGTAAGATACTAACAACGTCATTAAAAAAAAAAAAAAAGTGCAACTTCCTCCTTAGAAAGATTCAGATTATTATCATTGTTTGTCTTTCAAGTTAATATGAAACAGCTATGATAAGTCCCTCAAGTGCAAGCAGTAAATACTGAACTTGCAATGGAGCAATTACTCTGAAGCTTTTGAAGCAACATTTTGGGGCCAGTAGCACTGTTACCTTCAGATATTCTGTGTCTCTAAGACATACAAACTGGGGCTTTATAGTCTGGCTTAGTCATAATAAACCTTTAGGTTTTTTTGTCTCCTTAGACTCTTGCCTCAACTGAAAAGTCAGTGTGTGCTGTCAGTTGGGGTGATTAACTCATTTGACTCCTTTCTTTTGACTCTAACTTGCTTAAATTCATTAAAAGCTCACATATGGTTGTCCTCCATATGGTAAACAGTATTTGAATCACACTATGTTTAAAAGTCCTCTTTTCCTTTTGCATGCCCACTGCATGCCTGATCATTACATGCTTCAGTTACTGAAGTAACCTATCTGGTCAAGGGAGAGTTGAGTGTCCTAAAGGGCATGAGGAAGGCTGGAGTGGAGACAAAGCCAGACAGCAATTTACCCGTAATACAGCACTTCTGTTTTGGTGGTCCTCCATTGGCTCAGGAGTGCCAGAAATCTTCCCAACAGATAGCTGCAGTTAGGTGTGTTTTTAACAAATCCATATCTTAAGCAATTTTCAGAATTAAATAGAAGAAAGTGAGTGAGAATCTGCAGTAACTTCAGTGGGATGGGAGTCTCTTGGGGGTGAGATGTTACTGGACATTTACTATTTATATATCAAAAGGATTTTGTATGTTTTGTTTATGTTTTCATAAAGGAGAAGAAGGCACCAAATAGTAAAAAAAATCTAAAACTTGAAGACTGTGTTCAATTTAAGAGAGATCTCAAGTCCATTTAGTTACTTGTCAAAGTGATCAAGACAATATTTAGAAACTGAAATACTTATTGATGGTCAGATGCCTTACAAAGCAAATAAAAACATTTGGATATAAATAACCATTGGTCTTTCAGTAATAAACAGCTTTTTAGAAAACTAACAATCTGTTGTTTTGGTAGCATGTAAACACTCCTCCCTGTAGTTGCATGAAGTGCACATTTAGAAACAGAAGTGCACAGTTAGAACTGTGGTTAAAAGTCCTAAACTGATCTGAATTTGTTAGAAGTTTGCTTGTGATCAATTTGCATAGAGAGAGCATAAAAAGGAAATACAGGAAAGGAAAGATAATTTGTTAGACTAAAGTATTTATTTTTCCCTTACTCAAGCACAGAAACACAGTTTGGTCTTAAGTATCTGTTCCTCTTTCAGCACTAGAGACCAGCAGAGAGTTGGAGAGCACTACCTCTTTTGGACAGGAGCATTTTTAGTGCTGTTTACTTAAAAAACAAAACAAGAACAAACTGTGTGGTCACACAAGGTCACAGCCTGTCCTTGTAGATGGCTACAGCTCCTGTTGGCCTCCTGAGGAGGCAGTGGGGACTTCAAGTCTTTGCATCTGTGTTTGGTTTGGCTTTAGTGTGACTGCAAGGGAGTTTTAAAGCAGCATTTGCTGGCAAAAGGTGTGCTTTAGGTAGGTTGTAGTCCTTGGTGATTTCAAAGGCTGAGAACCACCTTCTGCCTTCAAACTGGGGAGTGTGAAGCAGTGTGAGGACTTGCTAGGGTTAGAGTAAAATCATGGGAAAATCAAGTTGTTTAAAAACCTGTGTGAATTAGTCAGAGAAAGTCTGCAGGAGAGCAACAAGAGGGATCAGAGATCTTCAAGATATGACCTGTCCAGTTAAAACATAAAAGTTTAATAAAAAGCTGAATGACTTCTTAGCCTCAGGTAAATTAAGGCTATTGCCAGGAGCATGCAATAGTCTGTCCTCCACAGACAAGGTATAAGCAGTAACAGGCTTCTGTTGCTGTGAGCAAGATCTGAGCTAACATGAGGTAGCTGCTGGTAAGGCTGCTGTGCTGCTGGTAAGGCTAGGGAAGCACTGATGCAGACTGTGTGGGGAGTTTGCTGAGTCCCCACCATGGGAGGTGGTTAGGAATATATTATTATATATAAAGCATGCTCTGGGGGTGATGTAAATAAAGGCACAAGGTCATTGGGAGCAGAGTGTGGGCTAGGTAATCACTTACTCTGTTACTGTAGCCCAGCTTCCTGGCTACTGAGGATGCACTTCAGGGGCATCGCCTCACAGCTGGGGTCCAGACAAGTCCAGATGCCCCAGCAGTGAGGATTTCTGGCACTGCCTTGCTCAAAAGGAATGATTTTCCCAGGAAATGTGTTGGAGATTGTATCTCAGTGTTCTTGACAATGTCTAAAAATATAAATTTATTTGTAATCTTGGAAGTCAAATGTTTAAGTGATTTATTTTCTTCCCTTAATACACACAATCCTGAGGCAGATGAGGGAGTTTGCCATTATGTAATAGTTGTGTATTACAAAGAAAAAAAGTACAAAATAAAACCAGAAAAATGCACATAAGTAGAAAAATAATCACCATGTTGCCCCAGAGCAATACATATTTATTTCATTCAGAAAGCTGTTCAGAGACAAAACTGTCTGTTACATGTACTTTATCAGGTAACTGGGAGATGTAGTTGGTGTTTAAATATTACAAACATCTGTTTCTGGTTATCAAAGAAAAACTCTAGGTCAACCACAGATTGTGACACCATGTTTCTATGATTCATGTAAACATGTTGCAAACAGCTGCTTAGCTTCAGATAAGTGAGCCACATCTGCCTCATCTGCCCACAAAGGGTTCAGGCCACACCCCAGATACAGTTGTATTCATCAAAACAAAATTCAAAGACCACCACAAGTAAAACAGTTTCTTTGCACATTTTAGCTTAAGATTGCAAAACACCTTTGCTTCAAACTTTACTAAAAATCATGCTGTTTTTTTCATTCCTCTAATTGAGCTTACTTTTTAATTTTGTATGGAGCTGGATGTGGATTAGCACTTGTTTTAAATTATTTTGCCATGTCTGTTTAATCAGAAAAACCTTGTTGTGCTATTTTAAGTGCTTTTTTTTGGGACAGAACAGAGGTTCCTATTATTAACCAGCATCAAGACTGACTGAGATACTCATGCATGTACTTTCAGTTTTTGTCATATCCCTTAGTAATTGCTTTTTTCTCTTATCACTTACATGGAAATGGGAAGTACTACTATCCCCATGGAACAGATGAGTCAGTAGGACAGAGGAACTTAAAACAATAGCATGAATATCTGCATTCTTAATCATATTACTTTCAGTATTAAAAGATATCTGGATACAGTCAGAGTAATCAATTAAAACATTTTAATGTTAGCATTATTACACATCTCTTATACAAGGATTCTTATGTGTACTGTAATACCTGTGCATACGTTTAATTGAATACACTACTGACAACTTCACATAAGAAAACGTTTTTAAATATGTGAGAAGATATTAAGATACAGGTGGCTTTTACCTATCTCAAAATTTTGTTGAAAAATAAATTCCTTAGGCATTTTGGAAATTTCAGCTCTGTTAAATAAGTGGGCAATTATCTGAGTCTAACTCAGGTCCGCTTGAAACCCTTTGGAGGACTTCTATGAGCATATGTAAGCACATAGACAGATAAATAAACTTTGACTGTAAGTGACCAAATGAATAATGGAAGCTAAGGCATTTTTATTTTTTGGCACTGTTTGCATAACTTCACTGCTTTCCTCTTAAGTTTTCAAATAATACACAAGATACTCTATTCATGCACAAATGTTGCTACTTGTTTGCTAACAAACAGTATCAGGCCCATCCATTCTAGGTATCAGGGATGGGTGCTTTCCATTACTGAAGTGAATCTTCTGGTGTTCACATGTGACTTTTTTAGTCAGACACCTAGGTTTCTGTACATTTCATAATTCCTTTGGTTTTTAAGACTTGTTTGCGGTCACCTCTTCTCACATCAGAGTGTGTGTGAAATGAGTCTCTGGATAGCTTAGCTGATGCTATTGATAACTCTTGATGCATTCATCTTGTCCTTTACAGGCTCAGGTAGCTCTGTTCTTAGGCAATGAAGGATTGTAGTAATTTTTAATATTGCTAGATTTGGCAATTCCTTCTTTCTAGCTCTTTTTCATTTTGTAGCAATTTATGTATCTGTTGCAGAGTACCCACAAAATGAAGCTTATCAAACCCATGAAGCTTTTAAGTCTGTTCAACTTACAGAGATTCTTTGCCTGGAGATACTTTGCCTGTCCTTACTAATAGCTTTAGACAGGATTTTAACATTGTCTGTCCTCCTGTGTTAAGTCCCTCATATGCCTCAGCAGAAGCTGTCTTTGCTCTGATTTGCTTCATTCATACACGACAGCTGTAGCAGGCAGCCCAAGATGTTCTTTCTTTCCCCCTTTTTTGTTCTAGTTTACAAAATGAGAGGAAACACTTGAAAAAATATTTTTATCATGTTTCGCTTCCCCTGCAGCTTTTAAGATGTTGTGGTTTAACCCCAGCCAGTAACTAAGCACCATGCAGCCACTTGCTCACACCCAACCCCCCAGGGGCATGGGAATGAAAATGGGAAAAAAACCCTCATGGGTTTAGATAAAGACGGTTTAATAGGATAACAAAGGAAAATACATGCAATATATTGTGCATCACTGAGTGATGCACAAATGCAGTTGCTCACCACTTGCAGAAAAAAAACCCTGATGCCCAGTCTGTTTCAAAGCACTAATGCCGCCTTATAGCTAGCTTCCCCAGTTAAATACTGAGCATGACGTTATATGGTAGGGAATATCTCTTTGGCCAGTCTGGGTCAGCTGTCCTGGCTGTGCTCTCCCAGCTTCTTGTGGATCTCACAGGGTGTAAGAAACTGAAGTCTTTGACTTAGTGTAGACACTGCAACTACCTAGCAACAACTGAAAACATCAGTGTGTTATCATTTTTCTCTACTAAATCCAAAACACAGCAATGTACCAGCTGCTAGAAAGAAAAATAACTATCTCAGCCGAAACCAGGACATTATCCACGCCTTATTCTATACCTTCTAGATCATGCCCAGGTGCTATACCTCCCAATACACTCCAGACAATCACCGTCACTTTTCCTGTCTTTTGATATATACACACAGATAACATTCACTTAGTCTATGAGCCACGCCTCTAGAATATCCATCGAGTTCATTTACTCTGTGACTCTTCTGGACTCCACCTGTTGTAACAATCTCTCAGGACAGTNACCCTGATGCCCAGTCTGTTTCAAAGCACTAATGCCGCCTTATAGCTAGCTTCCCCAGTTAAATACTGAGCATGACGTTATATGGTAGGGAATATCTCTTTGGCCAGTCTGGGTCAGCTGTCCTGGCTGTGCTCTCCCAGCTTCTTGTGGATCTCACAGGGTGTAAGAAACTGAAGTCTTTGACTTAGTGTAGACACTGCAACTACCTAGCAACAACTGAAAACATCAGTGTGTTATCATTTTTCTCTACTAAATCCAAAACACAG
>VXBL01002717.1:41313-84722 GCA_013400195.1 Aramus guarauna | reverse complement strand
TGGGGTCCTTCTCCTTGCTCTGAGTGAGGATGGCGAGGGGATCTGGTCGCTCACGCAGAGCCGTGCCGCATCCCGTGCTCCAGGGACGTCACCCCGGAGAGCAGCCCGTGCCCTGCGGAGCCCCGCTCCCCCCACGCGTCCCCCGTCCTCAGCCCCCCGCTCGGCTGGCAGCTACGGCTCGGCCGCCTTCCCCGAGCTGCCTGTTCCAAGGTTAATCATTTCCTCTGGGCTTCCATGTCTCCAGTTGTTTGCTTCGCTTCTCGTGGTCACTTCAGCCGTAACTTCCAGCCCCTGGCTCTAGAACGGGATATTTTCTTCCCGGAAAGGTTGCATCTGCTTCGCTGAAGTCTCTCGTGAGTCACGTCTCTCTCTCCCGCCAGCCAGCCCGTCCTCTCTGCGCTCGAGTCGGTCTCGTGGGTCTTCTCTGCACCTTCTCCAACTGCTCAGCAGCCTTTGCTGGCTTCGCACGGGGTTTTTCTGTGCTGGTTTTATCGCTGCGTTGTGCCGAGATCGGGTCCCGGCTGCTCTCAGCCGTGCCTGGGGGTTTTGCATCCCCACGGAGCAAAGTGGGTAACGCTGTCCCCTGTCACCCCGTCCCTCCCCGGCTGCAGGAGGACAACCACAGCTACTACGTGTCGCGGATCTACGGGCCGGGGGACGCCCGTCTGAGGGGGCTCTGGGTCGACATGGCAGCGGCCAACAGGAGCCAAGTG
Organism: Aramus guarauna; assembly: GCA_013400195.1. NCBI lineage: Eukaryota > Metazoa > Chordata > Aves > Gruiformes > Aramidae > Aramus > Aramus guarauna. The sequence continues at coordinate 84,009 of VXBL01002717.1, read as the reverse complement.
AAGATCCACGGGATCCTCTCCAACACCCACCGGCAAGCCTCGGTGAGCCCGCGGGGCTGGGTGGCAGCCCGGGGTGTCCCCCGCATCCCTCCCAGCGGGGATTTCCCGACGGTGGCACCTCGCCCCGGGCAGCGGCAGCAGCCCCCCGTGACAGCCTGGTGGACGCCGAGGCTTGGGAAGCATTTGGTCCCCCCCAACCCCAGTCCAGAGGACGAGCTGTGGTGTCCGGCACCCGCAGGATCCCCTCTCCCATCCCTCTCCCACCCCTCCAGGCACCTGCCCCGGGACCTTGCTCCAAACCAGGGCAGAGCCGGTGCCGGTGGGCACGGATCCGTCCCCCTGCATCCCCAGCAGGCATTTTTCCAAGGGCTGAGCGCGGTTCTCACCCCGTTTCCCTCCCGCAGAGAATCGTCCTCTCCTTTGACTTCCCCTTCTACGGCCACCTCCTGCGGCAGGTCACGATAGCGACGGGCGGTGAGTCGGGACGGGACAGGTTGGCATTCCCGCGGCGGGAGGGCTGCCCGCGGCTCTGGTGCGGGCTCTAACCTCACCCACGTCCCAGAGCCCCACGTAGCTCAGAGGGAGAAGGGGCTGCAGCCCTTCTGGCTTTCCCCCTCCACCCCACGTCTGATCCCGGCCCCGCTGCTGGTGCTCGGGGAGCTGCTGGTGCCTCCGTTTCTGCAGCAGCTGAGGAGCTGCAAGGGATGGAGGGAGGGAGGGGGTTGTACAGGCTCGAAGGAAACCTGGGAGGGGATGCTGGGGGGGAAAAAGAAAAAAAAAGGGATGGGTGAGCCAGGGCAGGGTGGTGGGAGGTTAGAAAGAGGGAGTGAGTATCCTGGGGCGGTGGAGGGGAGCGTGCACTGCTTCACCCGCCTCTGCTCGCTCAGGTTTTATCTTCATGGGGGACGTCATCCACCGGATGCTCACGGCCACGCAGTACGTTGCACCCCTCATGGCCAACTTCAACCCCAGCTACTCCCGCAACTCCACCGTCCAGTACTTGGACAACGGTGAGCCCTGTTCCGGCCGCCCCCCCCGTGTAAGATGCGGCGGCTGCCGTACGCGCAGAGCAGCCCAGCTCCGGTCCGTACAGCTGGGCAAAGCTCGGCTCTGGAGCACACGGGGGGGCTGGAGCCAGGTGGGGGTGTGGGGAGGGGGACCCCAGGGCAGCAGGGGCTGTTGAGCCCCCCCGGGGGCAGGGGGGGGGAGTTGGGCAGGGGCAGCTGGGGTGTTTGGCAGGGGTTTGCTCATGGGTCTGCTCAGAGCAAAGAGCTGGAGGTTGGGGGATGAGGTGACTTGGAGCTTCACCGACGGGACCGGTCAGGCTGTTGAGATGTGGGGCGAGGAGGGACGAGAGGGCTGATCCGCTCTGGTCTCTCCCCCCAGGGACGGTTTTTGTGGTGCAGTGGGACAAGGTCTACCTTCAGGGGAAGGAGGACATGGGCAGCTTCACCTTCCAGGCGGCCCTGCACAGCACCGGGAGAATCGTCTTTGGGTACAAGGAGGTGAGAGATGTTTCTGCTGGGGAAGGCACGGCAGGAGGGTCCCTGCGGGGGATCCCTGTGGGTCTGGGAGGAGATTTGATGTTATGACTGTTCACACGCTGAGTCTGGACGTTCCCAGTGCCACCAAAGCACTGGAGACCTCTTCAGCAGCACCAGGATCCCGGGGCAGGGCTGGGTTCCCTCACCCCCTCTCTCCCCGGCTGCAGATCCCCGTGCCGGTCCTACAGATCAGTGCGACCCAGCACCCCGTGAAAGCTGGTCTCTCCGATGCCTTCATGATCCTCAACCCATCTCCCGATGTGCCTGGTGAGTCGCTGCGCTTGAGGAATTGGGGGAGGCGGCTGCGGGGGCAGGGGAGCGACTGATCCCTCCCTTGGGGACACCAAGGCCCCCCCCACCCTGGCATGGCGGCTGGGAGATGGGGCGGACGGGGAAGGAGAGAGATGTCCTCTGCTTTGGGCACTTCAGGACACAAGGATGCACTGCTTGGATTTGTGGCGGGGAGCACGGGAGGGTGAGGATGCCCTCGTGTCCCGTGTCCCCAGGTGCATCTCTCTCTTGGGAGCATCATCTCTCCATGGCCAAAACCATCGTGCAGCCTTGTGCTCTGGGTGGCCCCAGCCCACCGACGCTGCGTGCTTTGGCAACGTGCTGCAGGCAAAGGGCTTCGTGCTCCTCGCCCAGCGTGTTCAGAATCGCTGCGAGCAGCCAAGCGATCGCTTCCCTTGTTTCCAGCTGATGAGGAGGAGGGGAAGAACAGTTGCAAATGAGACTGCAGATGGACGAGAGGCTTGGGGGGTGCTGGACGCCTCGTTCCTATAGGCGTGGGGGGTTTAGGGGAGCCTAAAAGCCGCACCGCTGCTGCCGTGGGCTGTCCCTGAACACGTAGCACGGCACGGGTGCTGCGTGGCTGCCGTGGGCAGGGCTGGATCCGCACCTGTGTCGGCAGGACGCGGGGATGGCTACGTGCATGTCCACGGGCTTATTCCACGTGTGCCGTGGGCTGCGGGCATGGGGTGAGCTCGCCGAAAAGGCTCTTCCAGCCTCTCCCATCCCCTCTTGTCACGGGGAGCCCAACCTCACTCCTGCCTCCCCGCGCTGCACCCGGCGCGGTTGCTTGTCCTTGTTATTTATGGCGCCTGCCATCTGGCCCTCATTTATTACCCGTTTACAACAGTTTGTGTAAAAAATCCTCGGCCAGGCTGGATGGTGCCTCCCCTTCCCACCCTGCCGGGCTGCTGACCCCTGCCTGTACCTCCTGCCTGCCCCGGGGGTGCGAGGGGAGGCAGGTGGAGCAGAAATGCAAGAACTGGGCATGAAAAAACCTAATGGAGTGAAGAAACAAGGCTTGAAGGGAAGGAGGGGAGAGTGCTCCATCCTGCTCGTCTGCTGGGCTCTGAGTGCAGAGCAGAGGAGCGAGGAGCCGTGGCCGTGCAGGAAGGACGTGTTTCGTTGTCATCGCGGGGGCACCAGCCGGAGAAGCATCTTGGCTGGTGTCACCGCGTGAATTAGCGGCAGACGCTGGGAGGAAGTTTGGGAGAAGCCTGAACCCAGGATAGAGCCCTCTGGCCCCCAGGAAGGAGAAGGAAGGGGGCGAGGCGGGAGGGATGGGGGAAGGAGGAGGCTTTGGGGGACAGGCGGCTGCGGAGCGGGGGCTCGGGGAGCGGTGCGGAGCTCCGGGCGATCGCTGCACACGGGGGAGGCTCGCAGCCCCGTGAGTCACGGACGAGCAGCGTGTCGTGCAGTTTCGTGTTTGTTTAGAGCGGTGCACGACCGGACTGTGCTCCTCCTAGCCAGATGGGGAAGAGGAGATGTGTGCCCTGACATCCCTCCTTCCCCCCCGGCACCTCCCATGTTGCTTCTCCTGCCCCCCGACAGCCGCCATACGCTGTCCTCTCCCACAGGAACGACCCCAAGAGTCCGCAGCAGCCCCACAAGTTCTGCCCGTGCGCGTTGGGGTTCACGCGTAGGGTAAACCCCTTTGCAGGATGGGGAAGGGCGTGCAAGGTGGGCTTGTGCCCAGTCTAAAGCCAAGGCTCCGTGTTTCAGAGTCCCGCCGTCGGACCATCTACGAATACCATCGCGTGGAGCTGGACACCAGCAAGATCACCAACATGTCAGCCGTGGAGTTCACCCCGCTGCCCAGTAAGTCGGACAGGCTGGCGCGGGGCCCCGGAGCGCGTTTCCTTCCCGTGGTTTCACCCAGCAACTACAACAGGCTCCGATTTACAGCCAAAGGGGGAAGGCAAGGCTGGCGGAGGCGGGTTCGGCATGTGCGGGATCCTGACGGTTGGGATCGATCCTGCCGCGTGCCGGAGCCACGGAGGGAGGGTGTGCTCTGGGCCAGGCTACGGCTCACCCTGCTCCCCCCGGCCGTTCTGCCTTTGCGAGAAGGTCTGTGCGCGGCTGAACGTTTCTGTCTGTGTTGATCAGCTCAGAGCCAAGCTCAGCCGACGGCAAATCCCACGTGCGTGCCAGCCTGGCCGCTCCGTAGCTGGGAGCGGAGCCTGGGATGCAGCAAAGCTCAGCTGGCGGGCGAGAAGCTGCGAAAGGAGGGGTCTGCAGGCGGTTACACCGTACCTGATTTTGCTCGGCGCTCCCCAGCTAAGTGACGAGAGCGGCGGTGCCAGCCAGGATCTCCCTGGGAGCGATGTTTTGTGGTCCCAAGCTGCGCTCCATGCTGCTCTGCTGCTTCCTCGTGCACAGCTCGACGGCTCTTGTTGCTCACCAGTAGATCCCCTCTCGCCCCAGTACTTTTAATTCTTTTATTTCCGGCACTGACAGCTCTCCCCACCTGTCCGGCCACTGAAACTCCTTCTCTTTGCTCCATAAGCTGCAGCTAATTTTGCTGGAGACTGGTTCAGTTCAGGTCTGTCTACAAGACATTTTCTACGCCTCCACACTCAGATGAAACTTCTTAAGGATCCTGTTAAATAGACACATTTTTAGTGTTCAGATCCAAGGACTCATGCGCACGAGGGAAAGTCGTCGTGCAGTCCGTAAATACAGAGCAGAGAGTAAATCTGTCACGAAGATACCAAGGTTATGCATTTAAACGGTCTCCCCAGGGTATTTTATGACAATTTTAACAGCAGGCAGGGTTACTGCAAAGCAGATCATAAATAAGCATTCTGCAATAATTCCATTTTTTCTCCTTAAGACTTGCTGTTTTGTTTTTCCCCAGCAGCTAGGGTGGCTGAGAGCAATATCTTCAGAGGAGCCACAGAGCTAGAGAGAACTAGATTCCACTCTTTCTTTTGGGAGGTTTAATTTTTAGCCTTTTTCAGGTCAGAAGTGGATGATCTGGATTAGCCTCTGCCTCTTCTCCAGAGGTCCTTGCTTGCTCGCTGCCTCCACTTGGCAGTCTGCTCAGGAAAAGCTCAGGACGGGAGAGCGGAGGAGCTCAGGCGTGGAAAAGCGTGGGCAGCCCAGGTCTGGGGTAGCAGCAGGGGTGAGTTTGCTCAAGTGCGAGGGGCAGAACAGGGAACCCGTGGACGGAGAAGTGTCTGGGGCAGGGGGAGATGTGTCAGGCATCCCAAGTGGGACGGGGATGCTGCTCACTTCCAGGATCTTGCACGCCGATGCAGGACCTGCCATCATCGTTTGGCATTTCACAGCGCCGGATCAGCTCTCGGCTCTGTCATCACGGGCTCTCAGGGACTCCCAAGGGGCTTGTTAAAACTTCTGGCTTCCTTGACTTTTTTTTTTTTTTCAGACAAGCTCTCTTGGCCATCTTTCCTAGACAGGATGACAAGCAAATGGTGGTACTCTACCAGCAGCTAGTCCTCTCCAGTGTGGAGATCTCCTTGCAGAACTACTTAGTATGGACATAGCAACAGGGGGTTAAGTTGTTCGGATCGCTTCCTTCCTTCTGAAAAACACCCTCTGCGCAATAAGAAATGGCATCAGTCTCAGATGTGTTTTAACTCCCAGCTAAATAGAATGGGAAGAAGTTTACAGAGGGACTGGAAAGGTGCTGCCGTGTCCTGCGGGTCCCTTGCAGAGAGAGGTCGAGCTTGGCGACTCACCTGGTTCTACCCACGCCACCAGCTTCCAGCACAGGCTCCCTTGTGCCGTGCCGATGCTGGCGTATCGCTGGTACGTCTCTCCTCTCTCTTTTACAGCTTGTCTCCAGCATCAGAGCTGTGAAATGTGTGTGACCTCGGAGCTGACCTTCAACTGCAGCTGGTGTCACGTCCTGCAGAGGTAGCTGGGATGAGTTTCCTTCCCACCTCTTCTCTCGCTAATGTCTCTATAGCCGGGAGAGCAAGTGCAGCTCCAGGTCTGATGCCTGTACAAGTGTTGCTGGTTTTTTATTATTATTTTCCTCTTTTTTTTTTTACGTTGCTTTTTGGTTTAGTTAGGGTGCTGCGTTCGTAGTCTCACAGCCATGGTTAAGAGGGGACATTTCCTGAGGCTGGGGTTCTTGGTCCTCATGTTTTGCTGCAGCAGCTGGGACAAGTTGAGACCAGAAGGCAGACTCACATTTTTGTCAGATTTACCACCGGGAAACCTTGTCCTGAGTTAGGCTGTGACCTCCAACAGCAGAGCAAGGCAGGGAGGCTGGGACACACTTGAGTCTGGAGGACAGCAGGTCCGTCTCGGAGCCAGGGACAGGTCCTCTGTGTCGGGGATGAGATGCAACGAGGGTGGGGGGCACTTGCTGCTTTTTTGGGGGTAAATGGAGGATCTGGGGGGGACGGGGCTGGCCCCGCTGCATTCTTGGCCATGCAGCGGTCCTGCTCCATGCTCTCTCCTTCAGCTCAAGCAGCGCAATACAGAACACGAGAGATTTTAATGAGGTTTTGCTGAAATACTTATTTAGAGCTAGCGGCAGGGGAGAGGACCCAATAACACAGATCCTCGCACGCGGCACAGGGACAGCTGCGCTTGGGAAATGCCCGGCGTTCCCAGGAAGGCACGTGGGCTGGTCCCCTTCCCCGCACCTCCTGCAAGGGCAGCCTTGACTCGCCCCAGCATCGCTCTCAGGGCACCTTCTCCCGTATCCCTTCTCCTGCTACGCTCGAGACTTGCACCCTTTCCTTACACGCAGCAGGTTTCAGCAAGGTACGAGCAGGGCAGCTGGGATGGGGAAAGATCCTGAGCCATCAGCGGAGCGACCCTATAAATCAGCGTTGATTCACTGCCTTTCAGTGGGCTGGGATACAGCTCCAGCCGGGGGAGCATCATTTTTCAATGACAGTTGCTCGGTGGTGGCTTCAGATCAGAGAATATTACGTTCTCGCAGCTGAGAGAGATGCGTGAAACCAGATGTGGCTTTGGTAGCAAAACCAAGCCTGGGATACAGTGGCTTAGTCTGGATCTTGTTTGGGCTGAAACCCCGGGGTTCAAGGACTTGGTCATTCTGCTTATTCCAAATTCAGGGTGTTTGCAAACCCAATCTTCCAAAATCCACGTTGCTGTTGCTGATGTTTGCTCTTATCGCTTAAGAGTACGGTGACTTCTTGACGCGTTGGCTAAAAGCCACGCTCCCTGCAGCCGTAACTGCGTGTCGGCAGCTCGGTCCTGAAGAGCTTCGGTTACAAATGGAAAGTCCACACGGCAAGCGTGGCGGAAACTGCAGGCTAGAGCAAGCCTGCCACTATCTTGTTGGCTTTCAACCAGGTTGGTTTAGCAAAGCCAGCGTGATCTTTCCCGAGGAAGATGGTAGGGTGGCTTCCAGGGTTTGAACTTATATCCTGAGTCCAGCTCAGTGATTTAACCCCAGAGTCCTCTTAGCTCTCTCCTGGACAGAGGAGTTTGTGTTCTTGCTGTTGCTGAGCCCGTGAGCGTTACAGGAACTGTACTTTAAGCAAAGATCTCAGTGACTCAGCAGGACCTGAAGTTCTTTGTGGCTTCTTCTCCTTTACTGGTTGGTAGTTGGGTAAATTAGTGCTTGTATGAGCTGAACCCCTGATTCATATTTTGGTAGTCCCCAGAGCCTTTCCAAAGGTCAGATTGCTATTTCATTCCCTCTGTTTCTGTAGAGATTTCACTAGCTGGTGTTTTCCCGATGCTGTTTATAATGTCTTTAATATGTTTTTCCTGTGCAGATGTTGCTGGGGAAAAAAAAAAAAAAACAACCAAAAAACAACAAATTCATGAAGATCGTGGCCTGGCCCTGGCACAGAGTCCAGGGAATGGAAATTCAAACTGAGTCTATGTATTTTTCCTATTTCTCCGCTTCTCCATTTCCCTTGGAGAAGCAGTGTTGACCCTTTTCTTCCTCTGTGAAGAGGAACATTTGGGTCCTTCCAGCACAGCTGTACTGGAAACCCCATGTCTTTGGAGACCAACTTATATATCATCTTTCCAGTCCTCAGATACTTGTTTGTCCAAGTATCTGGACCCAGCACCCATCAGGGCAGCATTTGGGGCTCTTAGGCAGCTTAGGAATCGCTAGCGATGCCACCCACGTGGAGCGGGCAAACGAGCATTATTATTGCTGTGTCTCTCGGGAATTGGTCTGCCGTGGGTTCATTCTGCTTTTCTCCGCAGATGTTCCAGCGGCTTTGACCGATACCGTGAGGAGTGGCTGTCCTACGGCTGCGGCCAGAAGGTGAGACAGAGAGAAGCGTCCCTTCTCTTAGGTCCTTTGCTAGGAACGATGCTGAGCTACAGAAAAACCAGTGGCCATATCCCAGCTCAAAAAAATTCACTCTCGGCTCCGCTTGGCCCGTGCTGTTCCGGAACAGACCGAATATCCCTTCAGGTGCCCCTTCCCCCTAACAGCAGGACACTGATCCACTTACCAGAGGATGTCTCTGTTGGAACAGTTAAAAGATGGGCCATCTCATCCAGCGTGACCTGTCTTTCCCTTCCTGGTGTCTTGTTTCTGTGCTGGTCGGTGCTGGATGTTCAGTAAAGATGCAGAGACCTCCGTACATTCCCAAATGGTGCAACTTGAGTGCACTGGGGTATTTTTTTCTTTACCTTCTGAAGCATGACTCTTACTCACTCTCAAGCATGAAAAAATTAGCCCTTGTGATTTTTTTTTTTTGTCCTTGTTAGCACAATTATCTCCACATTGGATGAACTAGTTTCTTTGTCTCAGAAAGATCAGCTCTAACGAAACATCTGTTTCTACTTTGGGTTTGGGGTTTTTTTGGTTTGTTTTGTTTGGGGTTTTTTTTGGGGGGGTGGTCCCCCCCCACGAAAACTTGGCTTTGTTCTCTGTTAACCAAGAGGGTTGAGTGAGGGAAAAGGAGGTCACAGGACCTATGTAAGTTCATTCAGTGATGCAAGAAGGTCAGACTGTAGGACCTCACCAGATCATTGTCATTTGTCCTACTTAAGTGGTTCCCAAACTTTTCCTCCTCTTCTCCAACCTCCGGGTCACCCCCTCCATACTTCTCCTGGCACTTCTGGCCCATGTCCCCTCCTGCCAGGGTTTGAACCCCAAGGGCTGGGCAGCCCCGAGCCGGGGAAGCACAGCCCTCACCACTGGCTCCCCGGCACCCTTGGTGGAGGAGAGCTGGGAAAAGTAGCTGTTCTCCATTTTCTTTCCAGTCAGATGAGACCTGTGAGGATTTAGCAGAAGGCAACCGCTACTCAGCACCTCCTGACAGCTCTTCCTCGCCGCTGGATGAGGATGTCGCCACCTCCACGTCCTCGCTCTTCATTGACAGCCTCACTACGGAAGGTGGGGTGAGCAGGGACACCGCATCCGCGATGCTTATCCCTGGGGAGGTCTCATAAAGCCAATAAATATCCAGATAAATACAATAACCAACCTGGTTTTGAAGCACAAGGGCAGGGGTGAGTAGAGGAGGCAGCGGAAGGGAGAAGGAAGGGCAGCCTAAGAGGTGAGATGTGGTAAGGGGAGAGACGAAACCCTCCGGCGGGCAGTTTTACAGTTGCATCGCAGCCTTTTTATACATTCGTGAAGGTCAACAAGCAGCTGGTCCCTGGTGGACAGACTTCCCAGCATCGTAACCCCTACATACAGGTTGGTACTGTATACAGGGGCTCGTGTGTTTAACGTGCTTGGTCCTGGCTGGTGGCTCAGTGCTGCCAGTGCTCTGAGCGGCAGTAATACAGCACGGGCTCGTGATTGTCCTCTGCTCGGGAACGGTGTTCGTTCCAGCGTAGGAAAGCTCCACAGAAGGACCCGAATTTCCCCTCGAGACACCCATGTTCTAAAGCTTGATAATCCTATTAACGCAGGGCTGGCTCCTCAGATCCTAGCGGCAGGTATCACTTCAATTTTGCTGCTTAATAGTCCCTAACGCAAACTGCTAATTAGAATAAATAGAAAGGAACATTAGTAATTGTCCTTCAGCAATGGGAAGGAGTTGGGGGGAGGAACGGAGCGCCTGGCTGACAGAGTTGACTTTGAAAGGAGCAATTAAAGGAAGGGGGAGTGTAACACCACCACTGAGATTATTTTCCAACTCATCGCCAATTCTTGGAAAAAGAACAAGAGGCTTTCTGTGACATAGTCAAGCATGAAGTTAATTTGCAATCTTGGAAGGAAACAAACAGCCAGCTGCATCAGGCAGCGAACTTGATCTGGAGAAGCACAGCACAGGAACAAGCAAAGCAAAGGAGTGGACCCACCCCTCTGCATCCTCCCCAGCCAGCCCAGCTCGCTGGCTCTGCTCACGGAGATGTTTGTGAACGTGTCTGACTCGCTGGTTGTGTGTCAGCGCCACAGCTAGCAGACGTGTAAGCCAAGCAGTGAGAGTTCTGGATCCGGATTTCAGCTGGACTCGCGAGGGCGGTGATGTGGAGACCGTCAAGATGTATAACCTTGTGCAATATATCCTGGTGCTTCCAGAATGAGACGAAGAATGGAAGTGGATTTTGGGCCCCTGTGCAAGACATTACAGCGTAACATCCCTCTGATTTATTCGGGATGTATTAGCAGCGTCTTGCTGCAAATGAACGCAGACACCCACGAGGGCCCATCCAGCATTCCTTTATTCTGTTTTGCACACGGAGCGTATTTAAAGGCTGTTCGTCTCAGGTGTTTGTGCTCCAGGTGCCGCCTTTGTGAAGGAAGACGATAAACCATAGGCCATGTACTTCTACCCAACTCAGAGGTTTAAAGCTGTCACTGGCAACGTAAATGCTGTGCAAGAGGTGTGTTCTGTCAGTGGCCCCATTACAGAGGGATGAAAGCAGGTGGGAAGCATGCGGAATAGCATAGAAGGCTCCGAACTTTACTTTTTTTGCCTTTGTTTTCTTCTTTCAGATGATACGAAGCTCAATCAGTATGCGGGAAGCGATGGTAAGCCCTTAATCTTCCCTTTGCCTGCTCACAGTCGTTCCAAGTGAAAACACGTTACACTGAAATCAAATGCACCGGGGAGTTGCGATCAGTCAGCGGGGTGGACAGGTGACACTGAGATTGGAGGGATGTAATCAAGATAAGACTCCTGTTGTCCTTACCCTGATTAACACCGTTTCAGGTAGTGAAAAGTGAGAGTCGGGACCAATCTGTTTTACCCTGCTGCTGTTGGTCTACTTTTCCCACTTAGTCCTGCTGTGCAAGCTAAGACAATAAGTTTTCTCTTTCCATGTAATTCCCGTTCTTTGCAGTTTTTGCATAGACACAAGGTCCTTTTTTTCTTTTGAATTTCCCCAGCTGTGCCAAAGAGCAGCGTAAAATCCAAATTTAAAAAAAACTGTCCTTAGCCCAGCTTTGCCTTTTTCATCCCTGTTCCCGTGAATCCTTTCTCGGTCCGGGTTTGTTTGCCAGCCCCGAGGGCAGGGAACCGAACTGTCGCTGTCATGCTCTTAGTAATTTCAGAGCATGGGAAGGATCCAAGCCCTCTGCCTGACGTCAGGTTTGCAAGAACTGCGGTCAGATGCAAACCACTAGCCTCTCCCTCTTACCCGAAAGCAGCTCAGGGAAGTTAAACTGGCTAAACTGGGTGCAGGATTAGCTCCTCTGCAGGCACGGGGCCTTCGAAATGCACCGTCTTCCCAGTTTCAGCCGAATTGCTCCCGAAAAGGCGGGTAACGTCACTGCTAATATATGCCATACCCCCTCTGTAGCTCTGTGCAATTGCATATTCACAGCCGAGGACCGAGGGCGAGCTGGAGGGTGAGACGCGCTGAGGCCCCCACTCAGCATATGGCTAATGGCTTCCTATGGGAGTGAGCAGCCAATATATAAAGAATATGGATTGGCGAGGGGTTACTGCACGGTGGTGGTTTCATCTTCTTTCAAAGCAGCTACTGCTATCACGCAAAAGGAATGCTGGAGCTCAGACAAGACCGCTGGTGTATCTTCCCCTCTTGTTGAGCCCGACAGCAGTTGCTAAGTTGCTCAGTCTTACGTGCAGAGCTCTGAAAGGTCTTGCCTTGCTTTTCTTTCCGTCCTTTCTTTCATCGAGGTCTCAGCACAGTTCAAGACTCATCTGAATTCTTTTTTTTTTTTCTTTCGTGCAGGCGTGGGAAGCAGCCTTCCTTCCAAGAAAGCGGGCACCCCGATTCACACGGGTACTATCGTGGGGATCATTCTGGCTGTGTTGCTCATCGCAGCCATTATCCTTGCTGGAATTTACATCAACAGCCACCCCACCTCCAACGCCGCCCTGTTCTTCATCGAGGTGAGTGAAGAACCTTATCCCTGGCCACTTCTCTCTTCCTCTGCTATCAACATAAATCCTAACCTTCTAGAGAAGAGCAGGGAGCAAAGAGCAGAGAGGAACTTTGATAGAGTTCATATCCGAGTTTCTTTTCATGGTCCTACAGTCACAGCTCCCAACCTCCAGTTGATGATGTTTTAAACTTAGGCTCTCTCCCTCCCACACTGTTTTATTTTGCTCCCTTTCGCACGCTCCCTTTCACACATTGCCTTTTTCTCCCCATGCAACGTTAGACTCTTCCACCTGCTCGCATGAGCGGTCACCACGCAGCCTGGTTGGAGGGCTCAGTTGGAGCTATGACATAATTGAGATCGCTGCTTTTTGAATCGCCCAGCTGGATTTTGTTGACTAAAATTGTCAGACTTTACTGATAGATGTCATGCCATCAGCTACTGTGTAAGTGGTGGTGTGAATGCTCTAAATGGAAGAATTTAATTCTCGGAAAGATAGGGGGTCCAACAATCTCCATCTGCTGTTCAAAGCCCAAAGACCGCTCGGTGTAGGATCCCGAGGCAGTCAGGAGTGGGCTGAATCCTGGCACAGGAGCTGCTGCGGAGGGAGCGAGCAACACTTAGCCCTCAGCCTCTCCTTAGCACTCGGTGCCTTTTTCCTCGAGCACTTGTCTTTCCTCCATCTGTCCCGTTTGCAGAGACAGGCTTCAGAGAATTGATCTACATGGCCTCTTCCAGTTCGGCACCCGAGCACTTGGCAGTGTTCGGTGCGTTTATCTGTACCCGGCTGAGAAAGGGCAACGCGGGTGTCCCTGCTTTGCAGGCGCAGAGGGGACACAGAGCTGACGTGTGTGAGGTCACACGGGAAGCCTGTGGCCATCCTCGGCTGCTACCCTGGGCACAGCCCCCCTTGTTCTGAGGCTGATGCAAGATTTCACTTCAAGTTTCCCTCTCCTCCCCATTTTAACCTTATTAGCGGGTCAGTTCAGTGAGATTGATGCATTGTAGTGACCTTTTTTAAGCATGAAGTGATTGGTTTTTTTAAATTTATTTTTATTAATAAAAAGTCAACCTTTCACAAAGACAGCATTGTTTTTGTTTCAAGACCGAGTTTCCAATTTCCCCGCAGGCTTGGCCTGAAAGGTTCTGCCATAGCTTCTGACGGGTCTTTGTTTCTGTCCACAGCGAAGGCCACATCATTGGCCTGCCATGAAATTCCGAAATCACACCAACCACGCAACGTACTCGGAGGTGGAGCCGGCCAGCCAGGAGAAGGAGGGCTTTGTCGAAGCAGAACAGTGCTGAGCGCTTCTCCCCCTGCATCTCGAACCTCCCATGTCTCAAGTGTTGGAGTCTCCTGTTATTCTATTGCAAAGTCTTTCCCCTCTTGGAAAAGAAACAGCAAGCAGAGGAAAAAGATCCAATGGAGTATTTGAAATGAATAAATCGGGACAATGTGAGGCTGGGACTCGCCTGGATTCCTCACGGGACAGCAGAGCCAGCAGCGGCAGCAGTCACTTGCGACGTTGGACTCTGCCCGCAGCCTGGCACCGAAGCTCTGGATGTAGCGGTAGAAAAAAAAGTGCAGTTAAAGTTTTGGTTTGGCATGGGGTTTTTGTTTTGTGGTTGGGTTCCCCCACTCCCCGCCACGTGTGGCTGCCCTCTCCTCCACCAGAAGTCTTAACAGGGGCAGCAAAGCGGGGGGCAAATCTCGGTACGGGCAAAATACGCAGTTGCCTCAAGCAGCAGGTCCTTGGGGACAGCAAACCAGTTGCTTTTTGCTGCACACTGGCTCTGCCTGTGCTCAGGAAAGTCGGGCTGGTTGCCTCTGCTGGGGGTGGGTGCTGGTGGTGGCCCTGGAGAGGTGAGAGTGGCTCTGCAGGGCTCACCTCCCCTCTCCCCCAGCTCAGTCCCTTTCTCTGCTCTCCCCTCACCCTTTTTTGGGGTGGGTGGCGTTTTGTCTTTGTGGCCGAGAAGCCTTGTGCCCTTGTTTTTTCATCCTGCAGTTGGTCTTCCACCACCATGGCTTCCACTCCCTGCTCCACAGAAAGGGAAACCTGATCTATTCTAAGGGCAAAACCCTGCGGAGGATTCACCTTCAGGATGTTTGTGAGCCAATGGCTCCGATGCACTTTTGGGCTTCTAATTAGTTTGCTAAATTACTATGACCCTTACTCCAAAGGAGACAGAGTGTGAAGAAAAATCTTAGATTCCTTCAAAATACGCCCTTGTGGCCCCTAATCCAGCAGGAAGAGAGGAGGTGTTGGTGGAAGAGGATGGGGACAGAGCACTACCAAAAGCAGTGTCCTCCCACGGGCTAAATCCCGAGTAAATCCAAGCTCGTTCATGGGCATTTTGCAGAAATAAGGAGTGAAGGCATACATGCCTTGAGACCATTGAAAATCTAAAAATCTCCTCATTAACATCATGATTTTTAGACCCTACTCAAGCCAGTGGAATTCCTTTCTATTTTTTTTAAATTTTTTACATCTGTGATAGGCCCCTGGTCTGGATTTGTACCTATATTGTGATTCCAGAACCTGACCCTAGGGGCTCTGACACTATACCTCTCAGGGTTTTCTACTCCTTCTGTGCAATCAGAATTCAAGACCAATCTGCAGAAATACTCTACCCTACTTCCACAGACACCAGCTGCAGGAGCGGGCCCTAAACTGAAGAAAGCTTTTATAAAAAAGAGACAGTCCCAAGTCCAGTGTAAGGTAAAGTTTTCTCCCCCCCCCCCCCCTCCCCCTCCAAAAAAAGGGGTTGGTTGTATGGGGGGCCTTTTTTTTTTTTTTTTTTTTTTTTTTTTTTTTAATTTTCTCTTGATCCTCAGCTATTTATTCTGATAATCATGTTTGGTGCATATTTTATCCACTGGCTGGTTCAGCTGTCACTGGTGGTGATTACTGCCAAAGGCAGGGTCTGTCTAATTAATGTTTTCCTTCTCATCTGCTGAATTTATATAGCCATTAAAGATAAATATGGATGCTTTGTGGCATTTAGACCCTAGATTATACTTTCTCATACATAGCCACTAGGGAGACTTTTGCTGCATCTTATTATGGCATAAAGGCACCAAAATGCTCAAAGAGGGTAAGTCAGACTGAGTCGTGCCAAGTTGTTATGGCCCAGACAGTCTCTCTTTAGACGTATTTTGAAGATAAACTTTATTCCCAAATAAAGCTTTCAACTGGAAGGTTGTTTTTTTCCCGTTTCCCTGAAGTAGAAAGGATTCAAAGGGATGCTGTCATCTAGTGTTTGCCCAGGATCTGATCTCCTTTGAAATGGTTATGAGCTGGTAAGGAATTTTCTCTGGATTTAACTCTTTTTCAAGTAATGGCCTTGTTTCTACTGTTTTTTTTTTCTTAATGTGCATACACAGTAACAGCAAGAGTTTGGGTAGTCCTCTTCCCCTACAACCTCTAGAAATGGCAGGTAACATCCAAGAGTTCTGAAATACTGTGAATTTAAAAGAAAGCAGACTTTAAATAGAGTGCAATGGAGCTGTATAAATCACTGCTGCATTACTGCAGCCAGGATCTAAGAAGGATTCAGAAGAAGATCAGATAGTTGGGTGGAGAATAACAACATCCAAGTGCCATAGCACAGAAATGGTTGAGAGAAGTAAAACACCTCTGTTTCAGGGAGATGCCAAGTTCTGAGTCCCTGAAGTAAAAAAGGCACATTTCTGGTTTGTGTTTTTTATTTTTTTCCTGTTTAGGAAAAGAAACAAAGCAAACCAGGGTATTCTGTATTCTGTAGCTGTGCAACAGAGGTTTGGTCTACCTTCTGCCGAGGAATATGGTTTGGGGTATTGGCAGGTAGAGCATTAACAGCTCCAATTCATCATCTCTGAGACCTGGTGGTAGAGTAGATGGAAAAGTCACTGCCCATAGTCATATGCGGGCTCTGAGCTGAAGGCTCGGACACAACTAGCAGCTCCCACTGGAGAAGGAAAGCATTTAGATGCTGTGGCTCAAGGAAGAGATAAAAATAAATACTCTGTCCTACCTTTCAACATGAGGTCTAGCTCTGGGCACTTGAAGTTCCCATCTGGGAAGCTTGCGAGTCAGGAGGGAGCAATTTTTTCTGAATATTCTTGGCATGTGGCTTTGTAGCAGAAGAGAAGAGGTTGTCTTTTAAATTCCAGAAAGCCCATCGGTAACGTTCTTGATGCCTAGAAGAAAGAGAAAAATGTCTTTACCATCAACAAGTACAGCTCTGATGTTGAACAGGAGAGTCGGGGCTCAAGTATAAAGCTGGCTGCACCGAGTCAAACGCATCAGGATCAATATTCCTTTCTTAGTTGTGTAACTCTGACTTCAAGATGCCGGTTAATCTTGCTAGTCTCGAGTGCCGAAGCAAGAACGTGATGGTGGCGACTACAACATAAAAAGAGTTTGATTTTGCTTTTAATCACGTGGCTTCTGTAGCCACATCCTGAGGTTTTCCTTGGGATTCTGATGAACCCAGCATTTGGGCTTGCTTCAGAGCAGACTGCATAATGTAGATGTATATTGACCTGTATATTTTATAGCTATAAAGCGGGCTGGGGCTGTTAGCTGTGCTCAGTCCGTTGCTCAGCTGGTTAAGAGGATGCAAAACACAAACAACTGCTACGGCTCCTCATTTATCTTTCCAAGCACTGTGCCCTGGCAGTTTGTGGCAACTGCTGAGCGTGTCATTCAGGCGTAAGCCTGTCATCGGGCAGAAAATGACATCACATACCTGCTCCTTGGCCACTCGTCTGCGTTCAGCAGTTGGGAAGACACAGCACGGGGTTTATTAGAGACCAACGCGAGGTTGGTTCTGCTCCTACAAAAGTTGGGAGCTGACCCTTTCCCGGTTTTGACATCAATGGGAGCAGGACCCAGATCAAAAAATATTCTCTTAATAAGTAAAGGCCTACTTTCCACATACTTGAATTTACAGCACAGTTGGACTATTTTGGGGGGACTAAAGGCACTTTAACTGTCTTTTAATGCAATGTATTTACTATGGATTATCTGCATGGAATACAGTCTTAATATTAAAAAAAAAAAATCTTCCTTTTGGACTGCTTTGTTTTCAAAATAAAACATGCAAAGGATTATTGGTCATGTTATGTGAACTTCCAAGCAGGATGGGAATTATTTTCATCTTGTATTCTTTTAACTAACACTATAATAATATAAGGGTGTGTTTTTTTTTTTTTAAAAGACATCCTTTTCTGTCATAGTAATAACACATCATATCAGGAGGTCTTCCCAGGATGTATCTAGGATAAAAACTAAGGTAATTGAGGTTTGAATCAAGACTAGAATTTTCTTCTAATTTTTATCTGCTCAGTTTACTTAGGTTTTTGGGTGGGGTTTTTTTTTGCAGACTTAAAAGTTTGCTTGACCTATTTGACTTTTTGACAGTAGTAAGGTTTAGTGCATTTGGATCTCTGCACTAGCACCAAATTATCTCAAAAGCATAAATCACTTTGAAGGTCATTATCCAAGACCTCTAGGTAGCACCTCCGGGCTTAGATTTCCTTCGCTATTGTACATGAAAAGTATGAACGGATTGACATGATGCAATATTGGAAAAGGAAGTAGTCTATCAGTTTCTTCTCATTTTCCCTTCCACTTTCCCAACCCCCTCGCACCCTGCTCATCCCCTCTTCCCCAGGAGTCTTTTCCAGGTTGGGAGAAACTGCACTAACACAATACAAGCAGCTATAAGTTAATTTAAACACGATAAAATAATTCTACTCTCCCAATGCCTCGTTCTATTTTTCTGAGCTGAGATGTAACAGATACATAATTAGAATATATATTTTTTCCCCTCTATATTTATATATGCACACACACAAAAGCAAATACTTTATAATATGTAAATATGCAAAAAATGTCAGGTCTCCTGAACAAATAGTTTTCATACTAAACAACATCCCAGAAACGGGGGGACACACAGGACAATCCTTTAGCCATTATGCAGATAAACAAGGGTTTATACCCTGGAAATGCAACTGCAACCTGAGGTACAACAGCACGCCGAACCATAATTAATAGCACTGAAAGCAAGCAGGGAGCAGATTGCTACAAAAGGGCCTGTGGGCGGTGGGATAAAAATCTCAAATAGATGCACAGCTCTGAATCTGCATTTTACAAGTGCTGTGGAATTAAGCTTTGGTTACGACTGGGAGCAGGGAATTAGGGTTCCTGAAGTCCTCGCCTGGTTGTTTATTAAATGTCTTTATGGCTTGGGTTGCCTCACCTGGAAAGGAAGGATGGGAATCATTTCCTTTCTCACAAACAGACTGTAAATTTGCTAATATTTGTGAGATACTTACGGCTGCTGAGGGGAAAGGTGTTTTCAAGGCGGGGTGGAATTACTTGCTAAGGTGATTGCAACCATCGTACACATGTCCATCTCGGAAACTGGTTTTTTCATCTCTTGTGCTCACTAAAAGAATTTAGAACTAATCTTGAGTCAGCTTTAGTGACGAGGAATGGGCGCTGCTGTAGTCAAACCTAGAATGATAGAATATATAAAGCCACAGCTGGGCCCCAAAGTGGGGCTCCTACAAACCCTGGAACAGGTTTGGGGAAGCCACGGCGCTGATCATCATGCTGGGGTTTTTATTATCTTTGTGAGACAATTTCATTAGTTTGCATAAAATACATTTCTGGCCACTGGACGTGAGAAACAGGGAATTTGCTTTAGCGGCTGCTCTTCCACCTCTCCCAGGAAGCCACATCTGCCTCCCTGTCTCCAGGGCTTCAGGAAGAGCCTTAAACATCTGCACGGTCTGCGGAGGAACCTGCTGGGTGTTTGCCTGGACAAAATTCAGCTGGTGCCCACAGCAAGGACTATCGGTATTTCAGGCAAGTAGTTCCACAGAAAACTTAAGAGCACAACTCTTTTCTTTTCATCCCTTAATCAGACTGAATTATAAAATTACTAATCCTATGTTAAAATCGCAGCGACGATGCCACACACACACACACCCCCCCATAGGCAGCTGCCTGCAGATGTACTTTCCACCCTGCACGCTGGCACGCTTCTGCCAGCCGGGTTTCAAACAGCTCGAGAGATGTTTCTGCCACCACAAATCGCTATCTTAAGCTTTGCGTTACTCTCCCAAATGGCAGAGAGGAGAAGATTAGAGGGTGGCATCCTGTAGCGTGATAATTGTCAGCACAGCTCCCCCCAAAAAAGGCTCGACTTAACAGGCTGGATCTAAGGCAGCAGAAAACACCTGCACATTTCCATTCAGCTACCACGAGAGGATCTCTGCAATAACCTTCATCTCCTCCCACAATTTTCTCATTACAAAAGGATGAGGAAGAACCTGTGAACCCAATTCACATACTGAAAATTTTCCAAAGGCTGGGGTTCATTTCTCTTTTCCTTTTTACACAACAAATCCTGATTGTTTAGCAAGTAGGTCAGAGCAGGCAGCAATTTTCCTTTTTCTCGGGAAAACTGAGCTAAATTTTGTTGGTCCTCTCCTCAATTTGACCTAAAGCTATAAAAATTGATGGCTGGTTTTCTTACGTTTTTTTCAAACCTGACAAAATCTTCAGCATGTGCTGGCAGAATGCACATGAAGGCCCTTTTCCTCTGCGCAAAATACACAGCTAATAAAATTACAGGATTGCTGAGATAAAGAAAAAAAGAAAGCCTTTTGTATTTGTTTTCCTGAAAAGACCAGGTTTGCTGTTCTTTTAAGAATAATAGTGGGTTTCATGTGCTGTGACAAGCTGCACGCGAGTACCTACTGGCTGCCTGGTACCTGCTCTTGAGGATTATTTTATTCCACTTTGCTGCAGAAGGATTTTTTAAGCAATCATTGGGTTAATTTCTTTACCATTTATGCTATCCCTTCTTACTGCAC
This sequence comes from Aramus guarauna, assembly GCA_013400195.1. Taxonomy (NCBI): domain Eukaryota; kingdom Metazoa; phylum Chordata; class Aves; order Gruiformes; family Aramidae; genus Aramus; species Aramus guarauna. The sequence continues at coordinate 64,085 of VXBL01002717.1, read as the reverse complement.
TTGGTATTTCCACGCCTCTATTGCAGGTCAGATTATTTTCCCTCCCCAGATGGGACAGCCGCCTTGGCTTCTGCGGAGTTGCTCTGCAACTTCGAAGAGAATTTGCATCCCTACGGAAACAAGGTTTTTCTTGGTGTTTCTTCAAAGGAATACTAGGGCCTACCAATATGCTCAGCCCAAGAAAACTGATAAGATCATAAAGCAGAGTGGTATTGGCTGCAATAACTTCCTATCTGCTATGAAGCTTCCCATGGCTCAAACGGGTAATTATCTCCATGTTGTGCTGACAGGTTCCCATCTGTTTAGGGCTGAACGTTGCATCTTAAAAAGAAGCAGAACGGAAGAGCACCAGTTACACTCTGACAGGTTCGCTCAGCTCTTCAGAAAACCAGAGGAACTGGATTCGAGATGCTAATGAATTCTTAGTAATCCACTTTTTCTTTTTTGTGATGGTCTCTAGTTCTCTGCAAAACTGGAAGACGGAGAAATATAAGGAATATTTATAAGGAAGGAGGCCAGATCCTCAGCTAGGATTTAGGGACTGCAGAGGAATGACTCTGATGCGAGCTAAACCCTTAGTATGTGATGAAGGGTGAACAACAAACCTGCACCACCTTTGCATCCACCTCATTCACCCGCTTCCTTCCCCCGCCTCTTTCAGCCTTACATTTCCTCCATCCAAACATTCAGGGCCATCATCGGAGGCAGGAAGCAAGAACCAGGGCTCTGGATTCTGCCTCCGATATCTTCCAAACATCCTTGAGTAGGTCCCTCAGCTCCCCCTGCTTCAGCGCGTTCAGACAAGGCTCACCTCCTGCACAGGGCATGCAGCGCAGCTCCGGCATTTAATGCACGCAAAGCGTTTTAAGATCCTTGGTTGAAAGGCACGGTAGAAGGACAGAGTGTTATTAATTCATCATTTTGTCCTAAATGAGATGGAGGAGGCAAGGAGAAAATGGCAAATCCTGGCATTAAATCCACTTCTGCCCCACATGCCCGAAACTGAGGCACTTTATGATCCTAAGAGGTATGAGGACATCTGGAAATACTGTGTATTAGTGAAGATCCTGCCATGGTTTTCTGCAGTCCTACGTTTCAACAGGATGCTAACTTCAGATTGATATTGAAGTGAGGATGTGGATGATTCAGCATCATGGAACTGCAGCGAGGATCAGAGCAGCCAGGCCATGTATTAACCTCAGTCCTTCAGTGCACGGAACGCATTAAGTAATTACTTCTTGATTTTTTTCCCTGTTTACCTGGTTTTTCTTAAATTTTCCATTATCCTTTTGAATTCCTCCAGCTGCATCTCATCCGTATCGCTGCACAGTTCTGCAAGCAAAATAACAGCAAAATCGGACTTTGCGCTATCAAAATTCTGATCAGCTTCCCAGCAGATGAAGCCGTTGCCGAGGTCTGGGCCAGGTCGTAGGATGTATACATTCCTGCCCTTCCACACCCTGCCCGTGGTCCTTAAATAGAAATGCCAGCCGAGGAGGGCATGGCGATTTTATCCTGAGAATTCATTAAGGAGGATGATACAAAACAGTGCCGTTAATTTGCTCCATATCCTTGCAGAATGCGCAGCAGAGCCTGCGCTGGATGAGTCAACAATCCCCCACTAATTGTATAGTTTTATCATTTTGTAACAAGCCTTAAACCGCTTTCTTCAAGTATAAATGAGAGGCTGTGTCTGAGCTCCTTAATAATGTTTCAGAGTTTCAATGAAACCTCAGGAGAGAAGAAACATTTGGCAAATGAGGAAAAATTTGATTTAAACAGAGTAAACACTGAAGAAATTTTACTGTCTAAGACTGCATAAAAAGCGACACCAAACTTGGAAGCATTATGTCTTTCTTCTGCAGATTATTATTATTATTATTATTATTATTATTATTATTATTATTATTATTATTATTTCCATTTTGTAATGTTTATATCGCACTAGATGCTGTTCTTATTAGTCCTGGTCCTAGTGGTGCAATTTTTCCAGCACTCTCATTTGCCTCCCACCACATTTGGTGTTTTCTTTTAATACCCCAGCTCAATTCAAGAAACTGCAGAAGAATGCCAGCTTTCTGCTGGTGGCTCAATAGTTTTTCTAGTTATTTACATCTATCCCTTGTGGTGGGAAGGGACACAAAGAACGCATATTCTAAAATAAAGGTAAAAAAAGACACCTTAAATAAGTAACATACAAGGCCAGTTTTGGGAGGCTGAACGTTCTGGCTTGGCACATGAGTTGAAAATGCAGAAGGCTGGCTTGGGCAGGGGGGAGAGCAGTGAGACACAACCCTTCCCTTACAAAACCAGATGCAATTTGTCCCGCCAGGACAGACTGCAGAGCCCCTTCCCTGATCCTGGAATTGTTCGGGCTGGAAGGGGCCTCCAGGGGCTTCTCCAGTTCCCCACCCTGACACACAACTCCCCCCTTCACTTTTCTGTTAAGATATCCCGATCTAAGCGCTCTCATTTCCTATTTGCACCCAGCTCTACATTTAAATACAGGTGCTGCTCCCATCGCAGGGCTCTCCCGTGGTTTTCTTGAAAATCATGCATGTAAGAAATGAAATGACAGCTGAAAACTCTGCTGGTTTTATAGCAGGAAAGACTTCAATCTTGCCTACACAGCCATTGCAGAGGAATTTAATGACATGCTTAAACATGGCTTTGGCACATTTATGGCTGCCTCCTGGCTTCCAACAGGTTTTAGATGCCTAACGTGCTCAGGCTCTGCGGAAAAATCTCACTAGCAACTGTCTGCTGTCTAAACCCTAGGTGTTTGCGAAGCTGACTCTATTGCAGTCCCGCTCTTTTCATTTAAATGTCGCTACCGACGGTGCAGAGCACCAGAGACACAACGGATATTTTTACCAGAGTTACATAATGTTGCTCACGCGTTCGGTGTAGGCAGGGCAAAGATAAATTAGGTACGCAAGACGAGGCCGCTCATGCATAGAATAAGCAGTTAGCACTCTAGCAGAACCATCACCGTAGTTTTATAACAACTCAATTGTACTTTTTTTTTTTTCCTTATTAGCTTTCATCCTGTCATCTCAAAACAGTTTACAAACATTGACTAGATTACAGAGCCTCAAACGAAAACAACAACAACAAACCCCAACCATGACTCATTCAACCAATTTAAGACAAACACAAGATAATACTTTTACCACGCAACGCAATTAAATTGCAGAACCGGGTGTCACTGTTGCTATCGTTAATTATGCCAATCATTATGTAGTTAGCTGTATTTACATAGGTCCACCACTGCATATTAAACACAGGAGCCTGGATGTAGCTTCAGACTCAGGAAACCCTTAAACCCCTGTCAGGCTCCAGAAAGCTGTACCCGAAGAAGGATACTCCATATACACCCCGTTTTATTATATTCTTTCCCCAATGGTATCTGGTAACTACTAGAAACGTTGTTATTGGTGTAACAAAACGGCAGTCTGAAATTCTTTATTCCGCCATTCCCAAATTCCACCTCTTTTATGGTGGAATAAAGAGGTGCAAACCAGCAAAACCGCGATGGGGATGAGGAGAACGATATCTTACTGCGTGCAACAGAATTGCTGTAGGATTTACAGGGGCAGAATGCAATGGCATGAAGAGATATTTAGCCAGGCGCTGCTAGCTATCTCCCAGCTGCAAAAAGAAACAGGGACAACGTAAGTCTTTAGGCTCTGCCTAGCTGGTGCTGCTCAATTGTATAGTCAGACTAAGCAGAAATACCTTGGAGGCACGTTATTTTTGCACACTTGTCTAATTCACCTTTTCAGAAAGAATACTGCAACCACGGTTGCATCGTCACAGCGTTCCCACTCTCATTAATTTAAGAAGCAGTCACCGGACTAAGCTCTATCATTATATTTGGGGTTGATTTTTGTTTTGTTTCTATTTCAGTTTCACTAAGGAAAGTTCTTCCTTCAATAAAGTTCCAGAAAACAAACAAACAATCAAACAACAAAACCCAACCCAAACAAACAACTGTCTTTGGGGGAAAAAAACTACTGGGGAAAAGTCCTTTAAACCAGCTGCAGCCCTCTGCTGCCATCGTATGGGAACTGCCTTCGGAGCAGCAAGAGAACCTCTCCCGAGGGGTTCAGTTACTATCCCCAAGAGAACTAGTTATTTTTATACTCAGCTACTTCAGGAGCAGAATTTGTAAAAAGAAGTAAGTTATTTTAGAAACCAGTTTCTTAATGAACACGAACTGTTTACTGCTCTAACAAAGAACGGCAGCTTGCCGTTGTTTTCCCGAGGTCGCACAACCACAAACAATACTATCTTATACTGTACAGTATAACGCAATAGCGTATAACGGCTGCACGGCAATTTGTAACTACTTGTTGTAGCACAACCTCCGCTAACAACGTTTGCGGCTGGTATCATGCCACATTTTTAGTTTACAACACTACAGCTTTGCTCCAAGACATACGTTATGGCACGCTGACTTAGTGTTGTGACATCTTTCCGCTGCAGCCTAATTAATTCGTATTGCAGGCTTCACGGTCCTGCGCAAGCTTGTCCCGCAGCAGAACTCCTGCTCTGACGGGAGCAAACGCCGGGGCCTGGCACCGTTGCTCGGGGTCACGTCTTTCCTCAGCAGACTGAGGACAGGGCCTGGTCTCGGGTAAGGACAACTCTGCAGATGTGAGGGCCGTGCTACAGCACAGGCTGGCGGTGTGCTGCGGCCTGGCCGTGGCAGCACCTATGGAGAAGCCCCACAGCTCCGTGGTGTCCCGACACCCACGGCCCCGAGTGATGCTCCTCGTGGGACCCCACACGGGGTTGCTGTACAGGCCCCACCGCGCCTCACGCTCCCACTCCAGCCACCCAGCCCATGGTGGGGCACGGCAACCCTGGCCTGAGGACACCACACTGCTCCTGGGAGCCCTGATACCCACCTCGCCCGGACGGGAGGCGGCTGGAGGCGGGTGTCGGACCCCCCCACACCGCCAGACCCCCTCACACCGCCCAGCCTCCCCACCGCAGCCTCGCTCTGAAATGGAGGCCCAACGTGAACATTAATTATTCATGAGGAGGCGGAGCTACGCCGGGCTTGTGATTGGAGAGGACGCGCTCTCCCCGCGGGCAGACCCTACGGGGAGGGGCGGGGAGCTGATTAAATATTCAACAGGAGGGCGGGGACAAGAGGGCGGGAAAGCCGTGCGCGAGACCCTCCCTTCCCGCCCCGCGCTGAAAGGGGCGGTGGGCGAAAAGGCGGGAAAATAATTACTACAAACAAATTAGCACAAAACCCACGGAAGGGGGCGGAATTATTAATAATATTAATAAAGCACTACTGGACTTAAACACTTCTGTTGCCTGTACCAGTTTCTTCCCTCCAACCAGTAGGTGACGGCCATCAGCCCCCTTGGCAGCCGCCGCCCTGAAACTGAACTGTGTTTTTTTTTTTTTACCACCTTTGCAAACATTTCTGCTCCCCAGCAAAATACACAAACACGGGTGTGCCTGCCTGCGTGCACCTGTGTGCATTACTATGCCCAGACCCCCCTCCCGCCCTTTCAACTCCAATAAGTAGTGACGTTTGACTGAAACCATGCTTTTAAAAAAATAATTTTAAAGAATAATTTTTTTTTTTTTTTTACACACACACCCCCCCGGGACACAGGGTATGATGCTCAGTGGAGGCAGCGGGGTCTGCTCCCCCCACACCCCCCCATTCCTCTGCTGCTCCCCTCAGAGGTGGCCTGGCGGGTGCCCCTGGCCGGGGAGGTGTTTGCAAGAGAGGGAATTGCCCCTGAGGTAAAAAAGAGCTCATAAAGCGTTGTCTGTAAGTAGGCATCGACCGCCAGACCTTCTCTATCAGCTCTGTGCAGGTTTGGGGGTGCAGGTCCCCATTTTCAGCCCCAATTTTGGCGGGCTGTGGGGGAGAGGGGCTGCGGAGGGTGGAGGGGAGCGCGGCCTAGCCGGTCTGTTGGGCTAAAGGTCTGTCACAGCCCGGCTAAATCTGACCCAAAAGCGCAGGTAAAAGGCCAAATATAACCCGCTTCCTCAAATACTGCAGTCTGAGGAGCAAACCCACCTGGGGCTGAGGAAAAAAGCTGGTGCTGGTAGTTATTTTTATTTTTTTTAATTATCGTTTTAGGCCAGGGGGTAACAAGTACTAATGTAACTCCGTGGCTCTGAGGTTCGTCAGCCCTCACTTGAACTTGTACGTTTTTATTTGCTCTGACAAGGAAAAAAGAGATTTTTTTTTAAGAAAAAAAAAAAGAAAAGAAAAAGAAAAGAAAAAACCCCATCGAGTTAATATTTGAAGCGATTCGTTTTATGCTCTTTGTGACAAGGCAGGGAAACGGGGAAATGTTCCAAACCAATCTCCAAAGTAAACAACCTTTTGCAATAAATGTTTGCCAAATGCTAACACAGGGCTCAGCGAAGGACGGGGACAAAAGTGCATCCATTAGCAGGAGTTTAGCGACTGCTTAAGGACAAGAAACATTCTGGAGCAGTGGAAAGTTGATGCTTTCCGCCTTGCAAACAAATTAGCTTATAGCAACAAATAAGATGACCCTTCTTGGCTAATATTATGAGTTTAGCTTGTTAAATATTTAACGTTTACCTTTCAATTTTCCAGTCTGGATTAAGCAGTTCTCTAAACAAGTGGTATCCCAGCAGCAGATGGAGATGCACAGACCATTGCCCTGCTCTGGCTGAACTCCCTAAGAAATAAAAACCACATTAAGTCAAAGAGGAAGCTAATGGGAGCTTTCAGTAAAGTCTGTAAGCTTTGGCTTTGAAACTGTTTGTACTCATTTTTATTTACATTAATTTTATCTAGCTCTGCTCTAAATTAAAATAGTGGTAATCAATTCAACTTCAATCAAGTTGAATAGAAACAGACTGGAATTGGCTGAGTACTCCTGAAAATCTCCCTTGTGGCGAGGTATTTTTTTCTTCCATATAACACAACTGCAGACCCAAGGTAAGATTTAAAACAAAAAATGCCTAAAGATGCCATAAATCCTTCCACTACGGTCCTGCTAAAGACAGTAAAGGGAGTGGGGGAGGAAGAGAAAGTATCGTAGAATTGCAACTTAATTTCTAAAGTATGAATCAGAAATCTGTATCGGGTTTAGCCTGTCTTGAGCCAAGTTTAGTGGTGCCCTGTTTTCAAACAGGAGTGGAGCTGCTGTGTGTATTGTACACAACGAATTAAACTTGTCTTGGATCCACAATCGTCTGTATAAAATTTCCACTGACTTCAGACTTTGCTTTTAGAATATAATTTTTTTTTTTCATATAACCGTATGTTTATCTATAGGTGGTTTCTTGATTGTTTTTCAAGCTGTTACAGCAATTTTCTGTCTCATACCTGAACAGTGTAAAAGCCTGATGAAACACTAATTTTAGGAGCAGTTACATTTGCTCATGAGCCTCGTCAAAGTTTACACTATAAGCTTCTTTAGCTAGCTAGAATTATACCGTACCTAAATTAAAAATGCTTCCAGTGAAGTATAACTTCCTTAAATGTACAATGCAAACTCTATCCAGCACACAAGCCCAAGTCAGCCAAACCCATTTGTAACACTTCTAATGAAATGCCCCGTATTCTCTCAGTTGTCAGTACAAACAGTGCTGCCATTGTGGATGTGGTGATTTTGCTCAGTGGCCTATTAGAGAGGTCTGGCTTGCGTGCTTTCGTAATAAATATGAAGGATGTTTGGAACTTGTTTTCTGTAATTTTTGTAAATTTTTAATTTTTGAAACAATGAGGTCTATTCTCTGAGTGTATTTCCCACTGATGGTAACTGGGATGTTGCACTGCAGCCTTGGACGGGTTCCAGTTATGTTACAACCAGTGCTGCCAGCTCTTGTAATTATACTGCAGCATTCATTCTCTTTGGCAATTTCCCTAAAGCCTCAGCTGCTTGAATCAAGAAATAGGGTGAAAAATCTCAGTTTAAAAAAATATTTAAGAGGTAACTGTCATTGTTGCCTGACAATGTGAAGTGTACCTATTCTAGAGACTCAGAAACCAGAAGGCAAATGAAAAGAACATATTTCTTGATCTTTTAAAACTCGTTATTTTCAGACCCTCATCAATTTGGCAAAGCCTGGGTCACTGGGTTTTTTTAATATAGCAATACTGTATTATTTATTTGTATATCACACATATAGTCATTATATTAATTTAAGCTTAAATGCTGCAGGAAAAAAATTTTTTTTTTTTTTTTGGTCATATGCAAGTATACATATAAGTAGTTATCACTCTAAAGGAACCAAATAACATGAAAATAATTTCAATAACATGCCCATAACCTTTTCATATTCTGTTGCCTAATTAGTGCAAGAAGGTAAGAGAGAGTTAATTACTGTAGCCTGTACCATCACATATACTTCCTCAAGAGTTCCCATTTAGAACTATCTTCCTAAATTTCTGATGTCCTACTCGTATGATGTCCCCCAGTGCTTTTATCTTTTCCTCCTCTATGATCAGCTGAATACTCCATTTTCTGAGACATGGAATTGGAAAATTATTTAGTAAATTGCATATCATTGCACTAAATTAAAACAAAAATGTATCCTACGTATACAACAAGATTTTCTGACTCTGTTGCTGTGTCTGCAACGGAGTGATTTCCTCTTAGCCTAGTTTTGGGTATACTGTTTTCCTCCTCTGATAATAGGACTTTCATATTTTCTCTCCAGGTTAAATTTATGGGACTGACAGAACAATGACATCTGCTGCAGGAACCAGCTACACCTTGATTCCCAACCAGAAATACAGACGCAGTAACCGTCGCTCCAGACAGCGCTGCAACGTCTTGGACACAGATTCCCAATCTCTGTCAACACTTGGATATTTTAAAACACTTCCATTAGAGATCTTTCAAATGGTACTGAATTATCTTTCAGGTGAGACTCTGACAAGAAAGGTATTACTTCCAATATCTGAAAATTGCCACAAAATTTTTCCATTTAGAAAAAGCCATTATTTAAAATGCTTTAGCTTTTAGCTACTTGAAGTTATTTTATGTGACTTATTTTCAGCTTTTATGTATGAAGAACCAAGTGACCAAAATTTAAATTATAATTACAAAGTATTTGAAGTGGCTTTTGCCTATTATGTGTGAAAAGTATTCCTTAGATCTATCCATTTCCAATTACTACAGTTTGTTGGCAGAGGAGATAAACAGTAATTAAATTTTGTTGTATTTGTAAATCTTATTTCTTGACCTATTTTTGAAGCAAGATAAATTTATTGACTAGTGATCAGCATTTCTCTTGCAGTAAAGATCTACAAGTATACTGGGTTTTGCTTTTTCAGTGAAGGATATCAGCATGCTGAGCATGGTGTCGAAAACCATCAGCAACCGCCTTATTAATTACATCTCAACCCCATCAGGAAACCGAAGGCTCTTACCACAAGACTTTCATAACCTTGAGCTACCTGGCAAGAGAGAAGGATCCTATATTTTAGAGCACTACAAATCTCTAGGTGATCCTTTAATGGAAATGGTAACAATTAGAGGAGAACCAAGCTCAGTTAAAAGGTTTCTTCTGTTATGTGCATTGATCGGTAAAATGCTGAGGATATGACCCAAATCATTTGCACAGTTCCCTGTGAAAGCGAAGTTCCTCCCCATGCCAAATAGCCCACTCAAATACTATTAACTGGCAGGGGGAGGTGGGAGGAATTACCTGAAATGACGGAAAAAATAATGTATGTTCTGCCTCCTCCATGTTTATTTTTTTCCTATTAAATGGCAAGCAGCGCTTGGGCAGAGGATCAGTTCTCAGTAGTAGGTGTTTCCAAATTTAGTTTGTTTGGACACCACCACTGGAAACTGCAGCAGAAACCAAGACTCCCAGGCCCCACGCTAGCAGGAGGAATTTGGCTGTTCCGACTGCCTTCATGTATCACTGCGGAGCAGCTCGCATTCCTCAGTCTGGGAAATGTAGCCGCAAGTACTTAAACCCAGCCTAATTCTAAAGCGACCAGCAGTTGCCATCAGAAAGCCTGCTTGATCGTCTACTTGAGACGTAGTGCAGGTTGCATTCCACTTCTTAGAAAAGAAGCGTGCTCGTCACAAAAATGTTATCGCAGTTGTTAGTGAGTAGTATTCTCCTTGGCAGCTTTGTATCAGAGACTGAAATGGGCATGAAGAACACATTTGCCTCTCGCTCCTAGCTTAAGGGCAATGTGAAAATGTTTGCTGTCCTGGTATACTGTACACTAACCAAACCCTTTCTGGGTGAAAAGAGTCACTTGTTCTTTCTTTCAGCTGCTCAGACCTCTTTTGGCATAGTGTAATAGAAATCTAATCAAAATAACGTGGGTCTGATGGTAACGGGGAGCACTGTACACCCTTAAATTTGAAATTGTTTGCTTTTTAACTTTGCTGCTAATTTTTAAAACACATTGGTTCTAACTCATTCTAAAGTGTTCTATCAGAGAAGCAAATTCAATAGAAACATAACTTGATCCATATCAATTTACTGTCACCTAGCTGATGAAGAAAATATTATTTATTTAACAGAGAAATAAAATGATGCCATGGTTAGATGCAGAATTCTAAGTATGGTTTGAACTTAAGACATTAAGTAAAGGCATACACACAGTAAAGGACCACCATTGAAGTCATTTAGACCAAAGACCTCCTATTGTAAGCAATCCATGTAGGTTTTGAGGTATCTTAAAATAATCTTAGTAGCTTATTTTTAAAATGAAGCCTGAAACCCTACAATCAAAAAAAAAAACCCAAAAAACCCCAAAAAACAAAACTTCGGGCTTTGTAGTAACCACATAAAAAATGGCAACTTATTATTTAAATATAGGTGCGAACCCATCGCTATAGTAGGCCCAGTAGTAAAATCATGACCTATTCAAAATATAAAGATCATTGGCAATATCTGTGTCATCAGTGGAAGGCTCAAGAGAGCGTTTTCGTTAAAAGGTCAGTTGCAAAATCAATATTTACTTTACAGCAGGAAAGACTGGACTCAATGGGAAAAATTCATTCCCATTCAGAGTGCCTGAGCAGGGTCTACAGATTACATCAATCTCACTTAACTCAGCAGGGTCTGGCTCCACTCAAGTCCAGGGTAGAATCTTCCAGTACTTGTAATGGGGTCAGACTCTCGGTCATTGTTTAAAATAGACTTGAGTTATAAATGATCGTGGCACTGTCCTTCTGCAGAGGGGGGGATTTTGCTCTACCAAACCAGCAGCAGTACCTTTTGCTCAGCCCTTGCTACTCAACCTTATTTTTCCCTACGCTGATGGCTGTATTCTGATTTCCAGCTACCCTGTCTTCACAGTTTCAACTATTCTTCAGGGAGTTCCCTCCAAAGTCTAATCTAGTCAATAGAAAATTGACTTGACTGAGCTTTGGACCATGTCCTAGGCTGATGACTAAATTATGTCTCATGTAGGAATGCTAACACACTTCTATATAAGGAAAGAGTCAATTTAGAACCACACTAAATGCATGAAGTACTTTTTGACATTGGAGAAGTTGTGTATTTTTTGGGAGACTGACAATTCAGGAAAAAAGTTTCCTTCCCCCCCGCCAAAGAAAAAGTACATGCTTTTCTGTGGATTTCTTGAATAATTAACAAACAAGATATATATATTTTACTTTGTTAAAAGCTTTTGAAGTGCAGGCTGGTAACCCATTTTCTATCAGTAGTGTAGAAAAAAATGCCGCTCAACAAACAGCTGTTCCACACTATAATGAACTCCAGACTTTGACATCCTAAACACATACCATTTCAGTCTTGTATAGGAAAATAATTTTACCTCTTAGCTATGTTTTACATTAACACAGTTTAGAATATTTTCTTTTTAGAGCATGTGGCTATCTTGAAAAAATTTTGGAAGCTCAGCTTTCCGTGATGTAAGGGGAAAACCAGCATTCCGCAGGGTATTGTTAAAAGAGGTGCAACAAGTAACATTTATTTCCAATATTTTTAACAGCTGTAATTCTAAAACCAATATAGTAATTTTAATAGGGCTCCAACTGTGACTAACAGGGGCTTTAAAACAACACAATAAACAAGTTATGGCAAAGGAAGCCTATGTACTCCTGAACAACATTTCTTTAGTAAAAGATGTCCCTTCTCCAAAGCACAGATTTCCACTCTGTGCTGCTCTTTTCACCTTGCAGGAGCAGCTTTTTCTCACTAGTGTGTGCATGCTTGTGATGTGAACACTTAAGCTAATTCAGTAACGTATGTGCCATGTACGTATACTCATTGTCGTGCATGTATTGGTTTTGTTCACAGGATTGTTGCTTAAAAGATGCACACTTCTACTGCCTACAAAAGATAGGCTAAAGTATGTACACAAGATTCTCTCAGAAGTAAGTCCACATTCCTTTCACATGTGTTTCAGGAAACTGTCCTTTCCACTTACCTTACCATTTCTAGAAGGCAATTGTTAGTTTAGTTATGCCTTTTACTGTCCCATTGCTGGAGTTTATTACTAGTGTAATTAATGTAACGATTTGAAATCCACCTCTTTTTAATAATAATAGAAAAGCCTAAGCCAGCCTATAGAACACAAGGCGGTTCTACTGAGATTTCATATTCCAAGATCAATGGGTTTCATTTCTTCAGTTTGTGGACAACTAGAAATTTTGCAGCGGAAGAGCACAGCTCTTCACAGAAATTTTACCCTCCAGAAAACAGGGCTGTTCTTCTTATCTTCCTTTTGCACACTCATTTGACCACAGTTTTGAACGTAATGCTAAGCCATAACATAGGTACTATAACTTGTTTCCTTACACAATAAGGGAAGGGAATCCTTCTGAACCTCTCTAATCAGTATTGATGTACACAAGTAGAACAGAGAATTTTCAATCGCAGCAATTAACTTATGGTCAGTTAAGATAAATTACCAGTGTTTTTAATTTGCAGGTTTCCTGTTTTAAACTTAATGGGTGTCCAAGTCCTTTGCATTGTTTAGGATTACAGTGCTATGGGTTATTTTTACAGGTACAGTATCTTTACGGAGAGAAGGCAAGTATCACAAATATAAAAGAAAATTAAGGTAGTTTTCAAATTAATCTGTGTTTTTGCAAGATATTTATAAGATGCTTTTGAGCCTTGGGGGGTAGCAGGGAAGGTATTATTCACACAGTTCTCTGAATTTCCTTTCTGGTTGTTAAAGTTGCTGATTGTACTCTTGAGAATTCCTTGGTCTGGATTTCACTACCAACCAGTCTGCATTTTGATTAGCAATTTATTATCTAAGGAGACATGGGAGAAGGGGAGGATTTTTTTTTACACAGCTTGAAATTCACAAACCCAGAGCAGAGATGGTTTAGTTTAAAAGTAAATGGCTATACACATCATATGCCAGAATATTTTTGTTAGCTTGTGGTAGCTTAAAGTTGATGATGATGATGATGATGATGATGATGATGATGATGATGATAATAATAATAATAATAATAATAATAATAATAATAATAATAATAATAGTCAAATGAATTAGTTCAGCAATCCACATCTTATTTACTGTAATGATGACTGTGATTGCAAACATGCAGTAAAATGTTTAAGGGTAGGACCTTTTTAACAGTACTTGAGATGTTTGATTGTGAAGTGTTAGAATTGCCATAATGGAGCCTTTGCTGGAGAGTAAGTCTGTTTAAAAAAATACAGAAACAAATTCTCTCTTAGAGAGAACTGTCATTTGAGCACATTTGACATGCATTTAAGTCCTAGAAACTTATGCATACAGGTGCTGTATATGTATGCAGCTTTAAAGTCTTTGATAATAATAAAAAAAAAGTTATTATCTTTCTGTGGTTAAGAGTTACAGATAAATATTTGTGCTGGGACATCTGTCTTTGTAGCAAATACCTTTGTGTACTTTTCCACATAAGGTTCAAAAATAAGATCTTGGCCCTGAACGTGGAACACCATTAGCAGCTTTTGATTCTGGGCTGCATTAAGCTTAAGTACAACCTCTGCCATAACATACAGCTCCTCTGTAGCAGATAATGGTTTCCCTACGCTCTTTGGGGAGATGCTGTGCAGGCACCACACTCCAGGTATGCCACCTTCCCTCTCTGTTCTTCTGAAAAATTGCAGGACAGATTGTATTTATCTGAGAAATGGCATTATGATCTAAATCTATGGCTCAATCTATTCATTTTTACCCCCTTTCTTTTGTAATCTTCAGATCCTAACAGCAGGCTGGGATGAACTAGAATGTCACCGGGTTTTTAACTTCCTCTGTGAGCTGAGCAATTTACCCCGTAAAGTACAGACGGTTGTCAGCAGCAAACCGGGTAATCATCAAAACAGACAAAAGTCCTACAAAATCAAAATGTGCTAGCATGGAGAAGTGAGAAAATGGATCTTGATTACTGCAAACAAAATGTGTCTAGAATTGAGACTTTCAGCTCAGCTAAGCCTTGTAGCACTAGTCCTTTCCTGACTCACATGTACATTCTGTTAGCTCCAGCATTCTAAAGCAAATATTTGCCCTTCCTATAGATAGATACAGCTATTTTCCTTCACCAAAAGCAAAGCGCTTTTGTTTTTGACATGTATCCTGTAGTGAAGACAGCTGTCTTGAGAGGCGTTTGGGTCTTTTTGAATCATTTCATTATCAAACCAATGCATAAGATATATGTTTACGTAAACAGTAACATGGACTTGACTCTTTTCTACTGTATACCAGTGCCAGTGGAATCAATGGGAAAGGAACCAACATAGACATAAAGTGATGCAGGAAAAAGTTAGGTTTAATATTTCTGAAACACAACACTGATGTGCCACATGCCTCTCAAGAAATTCTCACGTTACTGAGCACGGAACTGGGTGTTTCTGTGGAACACTTCATACTCAGCCATATACACACTTCCTCCTATTTCCACTCCTCCTATGCCAAAAAATAGAAACAAAAACCCAGAGCTGAGAGCCCTTGAAGATATGCATTAGATGCTGCAGAAAGGTACCGGAGGGTGCATTGATAGATACTATGGCCTGAATTAGCGCAACATATCCAAAAGAGCCAGACTTGGGACATAACAGCTGAGAACTAAATTAAATCCCCCTAGATGTTCTTAGGCAGCTTTAAGAAAATCCTTCTTTCTCTTCCTAGAAAAAAAAAAAAGTTATCATCTGTATTGTGCGAGGCTTGATGGATTTATAATACCTACATTCTTTTACCCCAGGAAGTGCACGGAAGCTAGAGCTGCGGATAAGATTATACTGTCGTAGTGTCTTGTTGAACCACTGGATTCATCGAAGTGATTCTGCATTTTGGTTGACTCGTATTTTAAAGCCATGGCCCATGGTTAATCAAGCTCGCCTGCTGTACATCATCTTTGGGCCAGTGTCCTCTCTGGATGGCGAGTAGTCTGGGGGGGGGTTAATTTTTAAAAGTTTGTTCCCTGAGAATGAGATTTCCTACAGGATGCAGCATTTCTGAAAACCAAGCTTTATGCAAGTAAAATG
Organism: Aramus guarauna; assembly: GCA_013400195.1. Classification (NCBI taxonomy): domain Eukaryota; kingdom Metazoa; phylum Chordata; class Aves; order Gruiformes; family Aramidae; genus Aramus; species Aramus guarauna. The sequence goes on along the minus strand of VXBL01002717.1, from coordinate 48,635 downwards.
TAATTGTATTGCCTGGAAAAAATCATTCTGCTTAACCAGAGCTCACTAACATAGATAAATACATAAATGATATATAAAAAAGTTACGATTCAAGTGAAGAGATTGCACCTCTGTTCTATTCTCCCCTGCTCAGGGTAGAGTTAGCTCCAATGGACCTCCAAGAAGCATCTGTTTCCCTGAAGAAAAGCATGCTCTCTGCCTCAATTATTAGACCTGGGTTTCTTTAAATCGCCCTTTGATTCATGTTGCAACTACCACTGTTGCTGCTAAAATGACAGATGGAAAAAATCCCACTGTCACAAAGGCTGAGTTGTGTTACTCGAATTCCCCTCCTCCGACTCTGCTGTCAGGCCCAGTTTAGCGCCTTGCTTGTTTTAAAAAAAAAAAAAATTTACTTTGTCACTTAATGGCAGTTGTGATTAATATATTGCTCAGGACATGTGGTTTGGCAGAAAATGATAGAAGGACCAACAGATGAGACCAGTCTGAAAGGTCTAGCAGATGCAATTAAACTGCTGTATGATACAGAAGCTAGAGAATGGACAGCAGATGATGTTATCAGTCTCGTGGATGAGCTGTCAGGTGTGGTTTTGCCTTTATCATTAATCCATAGGATTATATGTTCATGTCCTCCAAATCTGGCAATAAGAATGTTTCAGACACAGAGATGCCTTGGGAAACTGCAATATTCCTCACAGTAGCTGTGGCGTAACTGGAAAAGTCATTACACTTGGAAGCCAGGCAGTAGCCGTGGATGAGAGAAACCCAGCACTGCTTACAAATTCAGGCTGTCTTTCCCCATTGTGAACTATTTTAAGACCTTTAAAATTCAAGTCTTATCTAGCCATTATTAAGGAAACATTGTCCAAACTGTGTGAACTGAAAACATAATATTTGTTCAAGCCAAAATTCTACTGAACAATGTTAACAGCTACATTGAAAGTTAGTTTTGGGTGAGATGATATCACAGAAACTATCGTGAAGCGCTCTAACTGTACTGCTGGTAGGAATTGCTTATACGACTTCATTGCTGCAATTGTATCCCAGAGGGTATCCCCTCACAAATTCTGGTTAGCTATCAAAGCCAAAAATTCATAAATTCAGAATAGTTATTGTGGCACTCCATTCTTTTTGTTCAAAGATCACTAAAATTCTCTATCTTATTACAAAGTTGTTCCCCGGGAGTGGCTCATGGAGAACAATGCTCGGCTGCTTATTCTCAGTGGAAACAACATTTGCTTCACTTTCATGGCCAGTAAAGCTGTGAATGGGAGAGCCGTCGAGTTAGCCAGGCTCATGGTCTTCCTGGCTTTGGTGAGTACTACCGAGCAGAGCAGGCTCGGGCCTTTTGGCTCTTTACCCCCAGATTTTCTTTTTCAGCCTTGAAAACTGTTTCCCCATCTACTCCTACACACCAGGAATAAGTCCAGCAAGAGGCTTGGTACCCTTCCACCCTCTGGTCCCTATCCAGCACATCTCTGCAAGGGGCCAAGCCTGTCCTTGAGGAGAAGGACCACTAGTGAAAAGTTCCAAAGTTCCTCCGTTAGCGTGCCAACAACAACCTCTACGTCCTCATAACAAACCCTCATTTTCCAGACCATGGCTGCAACTGATCCAGTCATTCATTAGAATCAATAGTTAATTCTAAAATTTAATCTTGCCTTTTATAGCTTTGTACTCATCATAAAAAGTGTGTTTCTAATATCTCCTTTCTATGTCAGGTCTGTGAGAAGGACCTGTACTGCATGGACTGGGCAGTAAAAATGATGCAGAAGGTCTGCAAAGTTTTCAGCACTCCAGGGGAGAGAAACAACTTCCTGCAGTGTGTGGAGAATGCCTTTGCTCACCTGGTCATGGACATGCTACAGGCAGTACTGTCCGGTAAGCCTGCGGGTCGGGAGCCAGGATGAGCTCTTTAATCGGGAGCTAGCACCGAGCGAGGCAACGGAGTCAGCGTTGGTATCACAGCCTGTCCTCCTTCCCTCCCTCACCAGGCAGAGCAATACTGGAGCGCCTGAAGTTTTTTTGCTAACATAAAATAATGAATCAAGTGTCATAAATGGGAGAGACATTTATTTTAACCGGTCTCTCTTGTCTAAGAGATTCCTAGTGCCATGGATGGTAAAACCAAGAGTCTTTTAAAATACGTCCCACCAGAGCATCGGGCCTGCGGTCCTTTTGGGCCGCGTCTAAAGACGGGCGCTGAGCAGCTGCCAGCCAGCCTGTTCAGCTCAACAAGCTGCAGTTGCTCCCCGTCCACAGCTTGTCAGCCTTGATAAAACCTCAAGACTGATTATGATGGCAAGCTGTAAAGATGAACAGCCTGCTCAGTTAGGACAGATTTTTGTCTTAACGCGCAATTGTTCTTGTCCATCTTTGGACAAGCCGGTGAAGGAATTTTGGAGAGAGTCTCCCGTGTTATTTCACAGCTGTCCTGCCATCAGATGCAGTAGCTGATGTCTCATAAATCTAAGCGGAGGCTGCTGATTCAGCCTCTGCTGAAAACACTGAAGGAGTAAGATTTATCTTCAAAGAAATCATTTAGTTTCACTAATCATTTTTAAATTGTTTTCTTTGCCCTGGTAGGGGATCGTGATGAAGAGGACAGCAGCTTTTTGAATTTGTTTCATCTGGTAAACGCACAAGCAAACTTCCATAAAGAAATTCTGTACTTGACCATGAGAAGCAACAGCAACACCATTTGATGCTCTGAATTGTAGAGACTCTTGCTCTACTCCTGCTGGATTTTTTTTTTTTTCTCTTTAAACATTTGCAAAGAAGTGTCCAATTCAATTATTTCTTACATTTCCATTCCAGTAAGAGCTGGAGTGGCAGCGAGAGAAGCTAGTGACATACATGTCAGACCAGCTGAATGAGCTCACGGAACGTACTGGCGGACCTCTGAGTGTTTGCAGCGGAGTGCCGCACGTTTTGCTCCTCTGCGGCTGCGTTAAGACGCACTGAGGAAGCAGGCTGGGGGCCTCTGGTTTGGGAACATAAACTGCGTTCTTTTCCCACTGCGTATGTTTGCATACACAATAAAAATGACATGGTTTTCATATTTGATGTGCATACACAAATTGAAGAATGTTATCTTAGTTCAGAACCGAAAACATTTTGATCTTTCAATTTTGTTTTCTTTTGGGAATCGGAGGAGAAAAAGGCAGACATCATTAGACAAGCACAGCTACATTTTTCCAGTTTGCCGGGGTCTCTCACTAACTCTTACAATCTGCTCCAGAGATTCTACCTTCAGTTTTAGCAGAAAGAGGCGATTCCTGAAAGCAATTTAACTGCTTTGATCAAGAAAGGCAACTTCCCCCCCAGAAAACTACAGGTGCCTTTTAACCCTCAAGCAGAAGAAACTTCAAATCCCTCTCCCTGCCTCGTGTAATAACTGAGCTGTTGAAGTGTATTCGCCTTCACAGGACTTAGCTAAGTTGAAGTTAAGTCTATGTTAAATGCACATAGGCTAAGATCACAGTTTCATTAAAGTATATAAATGTTTGCCACTTTGAAAAGGTTTTGATTTTCTGCTATATTGCCTTCAAACCAAAAATACATAATAAAAAGCACCTACTTTACTGTGCCTTGTTTACAACATGGCTGTTTTCTTTTAAATAGCCGTCTTCTCCACCTAAATCACTTTCCAAACGTTTTAGTGTTCCTTCAGGACCAGACTTAGCGTGCAGGGACCCACGTTGAGCTTTGAAAGCCAATCTTCAGCTACTGGAAACACCTAAATGGTCCCAATTTATCTCAGCTGCCCCCACCTGATTTCATCAGTAATGAGCTGACAACAGCTCTGTAATGATTTGCTTGGAAGTTTGAACATTTAAAATTCTTGCGGCATTTGTCAAATATATAATTACAGACAGGATTTGAGTACATCAAGGAGTGGATATGGGATATAAATTTGCTGAGGATCTTTGCAGTGTGCCGGTAGATGGCAGAGGTGAAACCTTCCCTGAGAGGAGTGTCTCTGCTAGAAATTGCTTCCAACATCCCTTTTTTCTCGCTGTTTGAAGGTTATTTTTAAGAGCACGCTGCAATACTACAATTGCGCTGCGACTACATGTTATTTCTGAAGTAAGCAAAACGCGAGACTCTTTGATCACTGAATGCTTCCAAAGTGATCGCTAATGAACTCAAAATATGAGGGGAAAATGACTTGCAGTGCGTACAGTGAGAGGCAGATGCAGCCAAGAAGGTGCTGAGGCGGAATGCTACAGCCCAGATCGTTAGCCGTTCCCTGGCTTTATAAGCGGGAATCGCTCCCAGTAAATCATCTCAATAGATGGAATCCAGAATAATGGAGTCTTGAACCACCGCATCTTCTCGGTTCATCGTATTTCTTGTGCGTAACGCTGCTTCGCTGCGCTGCGACAAGCACCACAGGTCTGGTGCGGCTTCTCTGCCAGTGCCTGTCTCATCTCCCGGGACCGAGGACACAGCGGCAATAAATTACAGCCCATCACAAGGGATGCCATTATGTGAGCACAGCGATACGGGAAAAGTAAGTTCTTTGATTCACTGGCAGCAGTCAACAAAGATGAAATGTCAGCTCTGCCGGCGCTAGCTTGCTCTGGCAGCAGATCCTCCAGGAATGCAAGTTTTATGCAGCTGCCAACTATGAAATATTGATGGCATTATTAATTATTATTAACTGCTCTTTTTCTTACATACACAATAGCTCAGCAAGCGTTTGGCGTTAGTTTTTGCAGTGTTCCTACGTATGCCAGCATTTCCACCGGCCGAGGACTTGCCTTCCCGAAGGATCAAAGCTCAAACCCACGGAACAGTATTTCTCAAACTGGTTCTGTTTGAGCTGAGAAACGACACCAGCCTTGCAGCCTCCTTTTCCAGGATCACCGCCTGATCGGCTCTTGCAACTAAACACCGCTGGGCTAATGGCAGCCAGGTGGGGAGCCCCCGGGGAAGCACCGTGCGCTGGAGGAGCTGGGATAGTGATATTTGAGAAAATGGTGCTTTCTCTTCTGCTGCCAAAATCTGCTGCCTTGAGGAGTCGATAAAACCCTCCCTGGATGAGAAGCAAAATTCCCCCTGTGCCAGTGTAGCCCTTTTCAGAGCAGGACTGCACCCTGAGCTGCGGAGCACCGTGTCCCATCTGCTAAAGAGCCATCCCTGTCCGCTGCAGCCGTTTGTCTGTCTGCAAACACCTCTCCTGCCTGGCGGTTTCAATCCCTTTGCAGCCCGCAGCTGCTGGGCTGGGTCACTTCACCTTCCAGCATGGAGCTGGCTGCTTTGGGGCATGGAGGAAGGGATTGTTACGCATAGCTGACGGGTTTGTAAGGCTCTCCAAGGGAGAGGAGCGGTCAGAGTAAGAGAAAATTATTGTTCCTGGTTTCACACTCAGCTGAGTTTCCATTCCACGCATTCCTCGTTACTCACTCCCTCTTAATCACTGCAGATGTTGACATCAGATACAGCCTCACGAAGCGGAGGTTATTGAGAACATGACTTATGCTTGAAGAAATTCCTCCCAGAATATTTCAAGTTTCTGATTTTTCAACTATATTTGGTGGTGGAGTGAGGAGAGACTTTTCCGCATCCCCAGGGATGAGGGACCGCCCTGAGGAGCTCAGGCTGGAGCTGGTGCTCTGGGAACACACTTGGGAGCAGTCACCAACTTTGTGTTTCTCTCAGGAGTTTTACTAACAGGAAATTGCAGTGTCAAGTATTCAGCTGGCAACGCTAACCGCATCCAGCATTCCCAGACTCTGAAATCCCACGTTTTTAGGTAAACATGGTCTTCTGAAAGTCTTTTCAACCAATTCCAGCTCCCTGGAGCCTGGTCTCTCACACCCTCTCGTGTGATGGTGCCATGCTGAACTAACAGAGCATGAGCGGTTTTTCCCATTACAGATAGGTTTCAGGTGTTTATTGCTTAAAAAAAAAAAATATTCCTGGGAGAGACCAGGCATATGAAAATTTTGTCTTCTGGGAGGATGAAACTTTCAGTCTGAAAACAGCATTGCATGTGACTGACAGTGTACACACAGGGATCGGTTCAGGGCTTCATAAAAGGACAGGAAAAATCCTCCTGATGCCCCAAATACCTTCCCAGACCTCTCCAAGCTGGGGGAAATTAAGCTCTGAAATGTTCTTTCCATCCCATAGAAATTTCCATCGTATTAAAAATGTTCCTTTTTTCTATACTGAGATGAAGTGAGACCTCCCGGAGCTTCCCCGAACACCGGAGAGGGGACCCGAGGAAGGATGAGCTGGGGCACCCTCCAGGCTTGGCTGGATCCCCAGCCGCCCCTCGTGCCAGGGGACGCGGAGGGGGTTCGGCAGGGTTTGCCAGTACCGCGTCCTTCTCGGGGCTCGTGGGGTGCCCTCCATCTCTCCACGGAAGCGGGGTTTGCTCCTGGAGCCGCGTGTGCCCCAGCCCCGCCGTCAATGCACAGGGATGCGTTTTGGCAGAGTCAACACCAGCAGACGTGCTCGCTCTCCTGTGCCATTCCTCTTTATTTCACTGCCTTGAACATTTTTCATTAAAAATATAAGTGCTTTCTAAAATTAAACCCAAACGACCGACCTCGGAAGCGCTCATCCCAAGGGGCAAAGCCACGCGAGTGGGGGCAGGACCATTCGCATCCCCCCCAGGACGCCGTGTGCGTCACCAGGAACGACCCACGTCTCGGTGGCGGGACGTCGCCTCGCCGCCCTCTCCCCCCGCCGCCCCATTTCCCTCCTTCTCCCCACTCGGCCCCAAGTGGCTCCTCGCTCCGCACTGGGCAGCCCGTTGCGTGCAGAGGGTTAAGGCTTTTCCAGAAGGCTCCGAGGGAGACGGACCAGGCGGCGGCTGTGGAAGAGAAAGGAGACGCTTGTCTGAGCTGGGTCTGAGAGCTGCGGAGACCCAGAGGTGGGGGGGGGATGGCAGTGTGTGTGAACGCAGGCGGCGGCAGCCCCCCCTTCGCCCGGCACGGGGGGGACACATGGGGGGGGACGGGACACACACGTCTCCTCCCTTTTGCCTCCTTTAAAATGATGCAACCAGGATCCCGTCTTGCTTCTCCCCTGAACTGTTTTATTTCTCTCCCTCGCGGGAACGGAAGGCGCACGTTCGTGCTGCAGGGAGCAGCTTTTCCAAAGGGGAAGGGGCCGATAAACCCAGCGGGGAGAAACCGGCAGCCGCACAATAGCCGGCGTGCATTTCAGCGGGCGAGGTGGCCTGATTTATAAACCAAACCCTGGTGCCCTCCTTCCAGCCCTGAGCAGGAAACAGCTGCGCTGGTGCTGTCAGCTCGGCCGCCTCAGCCAAAACCAGCCTTAAAAACAAAACTATCCCCTCTCCC
>VXBL01002717.1:16704-41261 GCA_013400195.1 Aramus guarauna | reverse complement strand
ATGCTTCTTCCCAGAAATTAAAGCCTGGTGGGATGAGGAGCAGCTGGCTCACCTGGACAATGCTTCGATCGCGAGGCTGATGCTGAGCTGCATCTTCGCCAGCATCACTCTAGAGCATGTAAATGATGTAGGAGAGGATCACCAGGCCGATGATGGCAAAAAACATCAGGATGAAAATATCCAGCATGGTGAGCGAGGAGCCGGTGGGGCAGGGACTGCTGGGCTCCCCGCGGCGTGGAAAGGGGATGCTCAGCAGAGAATCGCCGCTTTGCTCGCCAGCCCCCGCGGCTCAGCGTCCTCCCTCCCAGCCGGAGCACGGCTCGCTCTGCTCAGGGTGGAGAGATGATGCCGGAGCTGATGGAGCCGATTTCCAGCAGGCAGGCGGAAAATAAAGGGATAAACGCACACGGTCAGACGGGGCTTCAGCCTCGCACGGCGCAGCAGTGTTCGCTCAGCCCGGACCTGCCAGAGGAGCTCCGGGGAGCTGCCTGCGGGAGGGTTGCGTGGCCTCCGCTGCTTCCTACCCAAACCGCTGCCCGGTTTATGGGGGTGCTCACGGTAATGCAACCCCCCCCCCATTTGCAGCTGGGGAAGGGCTCCCCCCATGGGGAAAACAGCAAAAATGAGCGTTGGCCACTGCAAAGCCATGTTGATCCGCCGGGAACACTCTGAACTCTCACCTTTCGGAGTCTGGTCCTCCCGGGGTACTGCAGCATCCTGTGCTTTCAGCATCACACCACCTGCTGCAGTACAGTTTAAAGCAATACAGTTCTAAGCGAGCAGCAACACCCACGGAGCCTATTTCAATTCTTTTGGCTAGTGCTGTTGATGCAAATAACGTCCTTCTCCACACACCTTCAACATTTTCTTTTCCCACTACTAAACGCCGTAGCTGTTGAAAATCCCAACCTTGGGAGGCTGCGGCAGCCAAGCTGAGCCATCGCCAGCTACTCCCTGAGCACGGGGGCTGGTTGGGGGCCAGAGAACCCGGCTGGCGTGGTGCCGCGTTCCCGGGGAGGTCAAGGAAAGCCGGGACCCGGTGCCCGTGCCAAAGCTGACCGTTTCCCTGCGGGGGTCTGGTCCAGAACCCAGAGCCACGTCGTAACCGGTGTGTGACCTCCGAGAGCGAGACCCCGAAGTGGGACAGCAAGGGGGGGTGCCAGGCAGAGATGAGGACCCCAGCAACCTCCCCCGGACCTGAGATCTCCACCGAGTCCCAAGGGAACAGGAAAATGGCCAGAAAAGCGACCGCAATCAAAGCCAGCACAATCGGCAGGTAAAAATTATACTTTTAATTTGAGTAAACCAGGAAGAGAATCGGTTGGATTGTTCCACTCAATGGTTGGGTTAAAAAGGCCAAATAACGTCTTTATTGGTGGGTGCTCAACCCGACGGGAAGGAGTACACAAGGACAAACCCCAATCAAGCAATGGATCCGAAGAAAACACGTTCTAAGCTCAGCATTGAGACGCAACCGGGGAAGCTGGGATGGACGAGGTCTATTTTACACCTGATGAGAAGCAATTTAGCTTTTAATTTTTTTTAACTATTTTATTTACTTATTTATTTTAAATACAGGTTTAGGTGCTTTTCAGCTATGAAAAAAGGCAAAAAAGTGCATAAGTCGAGAGAAAAGGCAGAAATCAAGCAGTAAGAGGTTTGTTTCCCATGGCAGGGGATAAAGGGCAGGGCGTGCGAGGGGAGAATCAGGACAACGGTTTCAAGGTAGCATTAAAAAAAGGTCTGTATACCAAAACGTAATTGCCTGTGTTATTTGGTCCATTAAAAAAACGGTTTATTCACATTGATAGTCCCCCCCATTCCCAGACAAGAACGTGATTAAGAAGAGGATTAGCAGGGAGACGCAGACTCCCCCCCTGCCCAGCCGCCCCCTCTCCCTGCTCTTGTGCTCGCTTGTTTTAGCACCAACCGGGATTCCCATCCCGTAAAGCCCATCCCAGCTGCTTCTGGGGTCCCGTTTTCACCCCGAGAGGATGACGGTGCCAGGAGAACTCCTCACACGGCACTCAGCTGGGGAACGAGCCAGGAGCAAAACACTGCCCCCTCCCCGGCTCACGTCCTCCCGGCAGGTCTCTGCCCTGCCAGGAACCCCCTCCCCACCAGGACAGAATTTGCTCCAGCAGCCCCCCGACTCCATCACTCCAAGCCCAGCACCATCCATGAACCAGCCCCGCAGCCCCGTCTGCTTTGAGAACGGGGACTGCAAGCGCGAGGCAGTGGGACCCTCTCCCCCTCGGCGAGACCATCCCCGAGGACACGTCCCCAAGGAAAGCCAAGGAATGTCCCAACTCAGCCACTTTGGTCCCTAGATTCCTTCCTTTGGGAATAGCAAAGGTGGCAGCTTCCCCGTGGAAGCATCCTGGCCCCGCGGTGCAGCACAGCCGGGGAGGGCTGGAGGCAGAAGCAGCACCACTGCCCTGATGTTCGGCTTCTCCGACCTGGGAGAAAAGCATCCCACTCCCACCTTCCCCACACAGGCTTCCAGTTACACCTGCTCCTGTCCGGCTCCAAGACCTTCGGAGCCAAGAGGGACAGGGATATGCTTTGAGATTTTGGTCCTGGATGTGATCCCAAGTCAGCGGTGGCCCCAAAAGCCACCACCGCTGGGGACCAACGAGAGGTGCAGGGTGGCTCAGGGTGCCAAACCCCGGTCTCTGCCGCTCAAGACCGAGCTGCCGGAGGGGAGTCACCCAGGACGGTCCCCAGCATGGTGGCAGAGGGGGAGAATCTTTCACACACGGCTCAGAAGAGGCACAGGGATGGGGGGGGCTGATCCTGCTGGCTCCCCAGACCATCCACCCAGCGCGTGGAGGGCTCAGGAGGGTCCCAAAAGCCCTGGAGCAGCAAAAGAGAAGCAGGAAGAATCTGGGTGAATTGGGGCAGCAACCGCTGCTAAGAGAGGAAGAGGCTGCCCCGGCACGCGGGGTCCAGAGGGACCCCCACACCCTGGCCCAAAAAGAGAAAGCGGGAGCTGCAGGGGGGACGCGAGGTCTCGGTGTGGGAGTGCTCCCCCCCCCCAGCGCAGAGCAAGCGGGGAGCCCGGCCCCGTCTCCAGCCCTTGAGCGGGAGCAGCAGCCTCCAGGCGAAGCAACGCTGCGGCTGCGGCTGCTCCTTCGCCTGCGCCAGCGCAGCCCCAGGGGGGCCGGGGGAGGCAGAACAAGGCAGCCAGAGCCCGGGGCAGAAGCAGCAAGAGCCGCTTCCAGGGCCGTCCAGAGCAGCCGCTCCGAAACCCGAGGAGAAAGAAAGATTTTGTTTAAGGATTTTAACTGCGAAGGTTTTTTTCCGTTTTGAGGACTGAAGGGAGCAAAGACCGAATGGGAACACCGCAGAGGAGCCGGGAGATGCAAGAGGACGAGGCGGAGCGGTGCTGGGTGGGGGCTGCCAGCCCATCCCTCCCATCAGCCCAGGGCAGCCCTCGCCTCCTCCCCGCAGACATCGCTGCCCTCTGCCCATCCCTGCCAGAGGTGGGGGAATTTGGTCCCAAGAGATGGTCTCCTCCTCCCTTTGCCGAGGTCCCGGTGACTCCGGCTGCTTCCTCCAGCCAGGAAATGCCAGAGTGCCCAGGAGGGCCAGAGAGGAGGGAGACCAAAGGAGAAGGAAAGCTGCGGCGGTTTGGTCTCTCAAGCCCCCAGCATCCCTTACAGACAGTCCCTCAGTCCCGACAGAGCTAGAACAAAGCTAAATTGGCAAGAGAAACCGGAGGCGGCTGCAGAAACACAGAGTAACTGAGATGTCAGGACGCGGCTCCGGCGGACGACGGCAGAGCACACGGGATAAAGGATGCTGGGGCAGAGAGAGACGCGCACACACACACGTGCGGGAGGCGGCGCGGGCCGGGGGCTCGGCTGTCAGCCACGTGCCCCGTCCCCTCCCGCGGCTCAGATGGCCTCCACGTAGTTGGCAGGGAGCATGCCCGTGTCACCCGTGCGCTCCACCGTGCCGTACATCCATCCGTCGTCGATCTGCTGCACGTTGATGATGGTGTCACCGTCCTGGAAGGAGACCTCGTCCTCATCAGCTGCATTGTAATCGTAGACGGCGCGGAAACGCTTCTGTTGGGGGGGAGAGAGGGGTCAGCGGGCACGGACCCTCCCCGCACCCTGCCCTGGGTGTGGGGGGGGTCCTGGCACAAGGACCGGCGCTGAGCCCCACACAAGAGCCGTGCCGGATCCAGGAGGTTTTCAGCCGACACAGGGATGCTGGTGCCAGCAATAGCTGCGGCAAGCAGAAACCAGGCACCCAGCGTTACACCCACCAGCCTTGGGGGGCGGAAAGTGGGGGGCTGGTGTTGGGGTGGGTGCTGTGAGCCCTTGGGCTGTACTCACCCCCCCTCCAGAAGGAGCATTGCGCTGTGTAGAGGCCGGTGCCGCCGGCTCCTTGTAGCCGTAGGACTGAGACGACGGCGGCTGCTGCTGCTGGTAGCCTGAGGGGGGGGAAGGATGGGTCCGTTAGCTGGTGCTGGCACGTGGGGGACGCAGCAAAGCCCCTCGCGATGAAGGGCCGGCACCGGCAACGCCCGCAGCCCCCCGCGTTACCTGGGTTGCTGGGTTGGACGTGATGAGACGGCTGATGCTGCTGCTCTGCGGGTCTCCGGTAATTGGTGCTCTCCTGGGAGTTCCCGCGCTCCAGCTCAGCACCCTCGCTGGGACTCGGGCCCATCCTGCTCCTCTCGAATTCTTCATGATATTTTATCTACAGTGACAGGAAAGGAAGGAGAGGTTGGAGCGCAGCCGGGACCCCTCTGCAGCGCTGGCTGTGAGGCTGAGCCCGGACCCAGCAATGGCAGCAGCTCCTGCAGCCCTTCAGCACCAGCAACGTCCTTCACCTCGTCCCAGCTCATTTTGTTTTGCTACCAAGGACTCAGCACCAGCCCTCTCTCAGCCTCCCCAGCACTGCCAGAGGGCTTCCCCCCCATCTCCGCAGGGATGTCTGCTCAGCCCCTGCCTCGTGGCAGAGAAAGGAGGAGGTTTAAGTGTCCTATGGGTGAGATACGCAATTTTTTTCAGGCGTGGGTGAGATTTAAGACCAGGCTCCCAAGCCCCCAGGCTGCAGGAGTGTAGAGGAAAAAAAAAAAACAACGCACTTTTTGGAAGTGCTGAGTTCGGTTTGCAACTCCCCAGCCCACGGCTGGGTACGGTGGGCGCATGGAGCTCCTGCTCCAACATCTGCCCCCAGATCTCCCTTTAACTGAAGCGTGAGAGGGCCTCGGGGTTTTTCTTGACAGAAGACTCAAAGCAGATACCACCAAACGCACCAGCTGCGTCGGACCGAGCCTTCCCCCGCAGCCAGCACCGAGGGCCCCCCCCACAGCGGGCAGGAGGGAAGGGTTAACCCAACCGCCCGGGCGTGGGTGTAAAAATTAATAGCCACTTGCGTTAACGAATGCATTGCCATAGGAAAGCACCTGGAGCCCATTTGTTTGCTGGTTAATCGGTTATTTACTGAAGGGCACTAGAGCAGGCTCCCTGCACGGGCAGGAGGCAGAACCCGGAGCAGAGCCACCCTCCCGGGAAGGAGAACACCCCGAGAGGAGCACCCTGCTCCCCCAGCCTCAGGCCAGCGGTTCCCAGCGGTTCCCAGAGGCTCAGGCTTTGCACAGCTCCCTTGCCAGGAGGGTTCCCCCCCCTGCGCGGGACCCCATCAGCACCCTCCACCGAGGGTGGTTTGGGGCATCTCCGTGCCGCGGAGGCGTTCACAGCCCAGCGAGCGCTGCCGCGCTGGGCAGCCCCTTGGCTGCACCCTTGGGAGTGAAACCTCTGCCTTGCTGCACCGGGCTTTCCGCACGGAGCGGGTTCGTTTCTGCGCCTTTACTAAGTGGGTCACTGCAACCCCAGGCTGGCAGCCAGATGTCCGCGGAGAAGCCGCTGAAAACTGCTCCTGTGGCTGGGAGAGGGTGAAGGGGCCGAGCAGAGGGACACGGGCTGATCTCCTCTCTCTGCTGTGTTACTTAATGCCCCAAAACCTCCAGATTCTCTAAAAGAGAGTGGTGCCTTTGGTAACAAAGACCACGGCCCCGTTCCACGGCAGGGAAGCTCTGCTCATCCCCTGCCAGCTCCGACCCCCGCTGAGGAGCCACCTCCAGGGAAAATCTTCCAGCCAGGTCCGTTTCCCAAGCGGGAAACCTTCCCCAGCCCTGGGGATTGGTGTGCAGATAACACCCTGCAGCTCCCCCAGGAAAGATCAGTACTTGCCAGAGAACTGCACAATGGGATCAGAAGAAGAGGGAATAAACAACCTCCTCCCGCCCTGCTGGGCATTCTCCTGTTTGTGGATGTGTGAGCTCCCACGCGTGTGCCAGCTCCCACTGCGGGTGCAAAAGCACTGTCCTCCCTCTCCCTGCAAGCCCGGAGCCCCCGGGGAGCAGAGAGCAGCTCCCAGCCCAGGGGCTCTGTCCCCGAGGTAGGGATGCTTAAGGATGGACAAGCTCCGGGCTTTCACCTCGGCCGTAGGGTCTCTTGCTCACAACCCCGCAGCACCCCAAAGCATCGGGTTTTGCACCCTCGGGTGCTGCCCCGGGCTCAGCCCGCGAGAGCAGCTCAGGGCAGAGCAGAGCTCAGAGCTGGGAGAAGCTCACAGCAGAAGCCCAAGAGTTTTCTCATGCAAAGCTGTGCTCCAGGGGTGGGTTTACTGGTCAGGGAGAAACCAGCCTTCCCAGCCCTGCCTTCTGCTGGGCCGGGTTTCGCAACAGCTCCTGGGTGTTCGATAAGGAACACACATGACTTTCACCAGCACTCAGGCTTTGCTTAACTCCCTGCATTCTGCCGAAGGCGTCCCGTGCCACGCCGTCTGGGAGTGTGGGGTCGGGTTTGGGCAGGGGACAGATACGCCCCACGTCTGATGCAGCCAGTGCCGCAGCTACACTCGCGAGCGTGCATCCTCCTCGTTCACCACGGCAACACGCCGGCGTCCACGTCTGCTGCGTACCACACCATCAGCACCGGGACGCGGATGGAGGCCGGCGGGTGAAGCACAAGCTGCCAGGCCAGCCACTGCCGAACTCGGGCACAGTTTTAATATAATTTTCAGAAATGGAAGAGCTGGGTCTCTTGCAGACCCCCTTCCAGAAGATGGAGGGAGGATGGAAGATGCTGCTGTGCACAGCCCCCAGGAGCCCCTCCATGTCAGCGCAGAGGTAGGATGACGCCCGAGGGACCTCGAGTTGCTCCCTGCAAGGCTGTTCTGGTGCGGTGGCCACCGCAAGATGTGGGCTGTAGGTAGGAAAGCGGATGATGCTCCTGTCCTACCCTCGGGGCTGGTGACAGCACGTGGTGGGACCCTGGGGACTGCGCGCAGCCTCGGCACAAACCAGCAGCAGCAGCTGCAGAAAAAGCTCCCGACGGCCGGCTGCCTGGAAAGGGCTTTGCAGGAGTCAGGAGGGGTCGAGGGGAGCGGAGCCTGGCAGAGGACAGTCCCAGCTGAGAGGGGACAGGAAGAGGTGTGCCTTTGGCCGGGCTTTCCGCACGCAAACACAAGCCAGAGAGAGCAGAGGAGGGACTGGCGTCCCTCGGGGGAGCAGCGCGGGGCTGGCCCCTGCGAACCCAGACCCCGCCGTGCCACCCACGCCGTGGGTTACGGTGACAACCAGGGGTGGATGAGACTGCCGCGGTCCACAGCTGCCCCCACCAAACACCACCCTCTGCTGCTCCCCTCCTCACAAGCGACGTGGACTCGAGCACCTTGGGAGAAGCGAAGGACTTTGATTCCCCTCTGGATCTGGCTACGGCATCCACCAGCGCAGAGGAGCAGAAGGGTCATGAGACGCCTGGACGAACGGGCTGGAGAATTAACGCTGCCAGGCTTGAGATGCCGCAGCCTCATGTGCTCGGTGCAGCCGTCAGCGTGGGTCCGCTCGGGCAGAGCCCACCCCCCCCATCTTCCTCCGGCGGGAGGAAGGTCATGGCAATAACACGCAGAGATTAGAAGCTACTCACGTTGCTGATCTGATCCTGAGTCTTTTTGATTCTCTGCAGCTCCGGGGTGTCAGCCACGACGCTGAAGCCTTTCCCCTTGTTCTTCTCAAACTCCTCCTTGTAGCGAATCTGGGTACAAACATGAAAAAACCCAGATTTAAACGTGGGGGAAAGCTGGTGTGCGCAGCAGCTGGATTCAGCCACGGACCCTCACCACGACCCACGTGCTTCATGAGATGCAGCAGCTTCTAACAGGGCTCTGCCTTGTGCAGGAGACCCCCCCCAGGTACCCACTAACAGCAAAACGGGGTTTTGCCAAGAGCTGAAACACACAAATGACTTCCTATGCATCTGCTGATCTTGTTTCTCTTTCAGCAGGGGCTGGGCTAACTTGGATTTATTTTGAATTTCCTGCGGGCTACCAGCGTGCCCGAGTCACGTATCACAGAGCAGCTGACCCATGGCAAGCTGCCTGCTTGACAGCCCCGAGGATTTTTATGAGCTACACCCGTACAAAAGCGTTTCCACGTCAGGGGACATTGAGCCGCCTCTGGGAAGGAATACACCCAGAAGACAGTCACGAAACCAGAGCGTGGAGGGTGGAGGCTGGCAAAACACAAGTATCCTCATTTCTGTTTGCCAGACACTGACATCAGCATCCCATCACACCCAGGAGACGAAAAGTCCTGGATTTTTTATTTTATTTTATTTTTTTTAATACACAGCTTTAAGACTGGGGTTTCCAGCTAACGCAGCACGCAGCTACAGCCCAGATGTGCTCCCCGGCAGCCTCAGCTCCGGGGGTTTTTGGTCCTGGTCCCAGCTGGCTCCATGCTGGGCTGCTGCTCCCACCCAAGTCACCCAGAAGCAGAAGCGGCTTCTGCAAAGGCTGAAACCCAACCGCTGACTCGATGGCTCCAAAGGGAAGGAAACAGCACCCAGCTGGCCCACCCCTACACGGCAGCTTCGCCGGCTTTCAGCGGCCAGAAAGACGCCCCGTTTTCAGGAGGGGGAGGAAGCAGATGTGCAGAGAGACACCCTGACCTCCTCCATCCTCTCCGTGCGGATCTGGCCCTGCACCAATGGCTGTCGGGAGCTGCCTCTGCCCGTTCGGGAAAGAAAAAGCCTTAAAGGGCTCCCGTCTCGTTGCAGCCTACAACCGTGCATCAAAAGCTTGCCTTTCCCAGGAATTCACCCCTGCGGAGTTTGCCCCGTGCACTGCGGACGGTCATTAAACTGAAAGGTCACCACCGTCTCTCACGTCAGCAGATCAAACCTCTCGGTCCCCGTGCAACCGGCACGGGCAGACACAGCAGCCCGGCTCTGGGCGTGCAAAGCGGAGCAGGAGCTGCCTTTGACGGAGCGGGCTGTGGGGGGGGGGCAGCCGNCGGGCTGTGGGGGGGGAGCAGCCGATGCATCGCTCCCCGATGGGGAAACGCTCCCCCCCCCCAAGCCGAGGGGCCAGACACCGGCGCGTCTGGCCAACACAGGCAGCTTCCCGTAACCCTTCCCGTCCCACGGCCGGACGGCAGCCTGCCAGACGGATGGTCGGGAAGCTGGGCCGGCCCTGCAAAGAAAGAGCTTGCAGGACGAGGGCCGTGCTTGCAGATCGGCGCTCACGTGCCGTGCCAAGATAAAGCTTGGAGGCAGAGAACAGGCAGCGTGGCGGGGGGAGGCGGAATAAAGCTGATTTCTGCCCGACACACACTCCTACGGAGACACTCCTTCAGACCTCACGGATTTGCCTCCCATCCAGACAGCGTATCCAGCTGGGCCTGGAAACACCTTTCAGGAAAGGCTGCCAAACATTTTACAATATCTGCTGGAGAAGCCAAGACACTTCTGCTGCCATCTGGGCTCTCGCGGGGCCTCGCCTGGCTCCAGCGCGGGTCCTGGCACAGCAGGCAGGGGCAGGCAGGGGCAGGCAGGGGCAGGCAGGGGCAGGCAGCGTCCGGACCATGCCGATGTGCCCAGGTCAGAGCCCTCCAGCGCTGAAGCCAGGCAGGGCTACGGGCACGCAGCACATCACGGAGCAGGTCCTGTCTCCTCTCTTGTCCAGAACGACCAGAAATAAAAAGATTTCCAGGGGACAATGAGACACCGCGGTTTCCGTTTTGCACAGGGGCTGCAGGGTCAGGGGCCACAGTGCCCGCGGCTCGGAGGGTTTTGTCTGGCATCCCCTCCTGCTCCAGGCACCAGCTCCGCAACGGGCACCGGCAGGCACACAGGCCAGCTCGCCGCTGGCTGCACGGGTTACAGCGGTGAAGGTACCCCAGAGCTCGGTGCTCCGCTCGCAAACACAACTTTTCCCTCTTCCTGTCCTGCAAACCAGGAGAAACGGAAGGTTGGAAAGCACGTCAGAGCCCCCACCCCTTCTGCACAGCCACGGGGCATCACAGAAACCCTGAGATAGATGGGATGATCTGTGAGTCGTGTTAGATTCCTAACTCTAATGCGACATTAGAAAGCAAAGGCTTAATGAACCAGGCTGCAGAGTCCACCCTGGGAGGATATTAATACAACCACGATGCCAAAGCACATCAGAGGAACACGAGAGACCGATTTCAACGCAGAAGTCTCTTTGCTCGAAGCAATGAGAGGGAAAAACCCCAAACACTAACAAACTTTTGCTGGCTGGGGTAAAGAAACACAGCTTGAACATCATCGATCAGGAAGGAACAGCCTTGAAGTGTTAACCATCAGGCACGAGGAACCAAAGGTTAACAGAGCTGGGACACAAAGCCTGTGACACACACCCGGACCCGGATCAGGAGGGGGTGAGTCAGCTCCACGAGCTGCTCTGCAAAGCACCAGCCCCGGTTTGCTCAGCCGCAGCGACAGGCGGGCAGCGGAGCTGTGTTCGTCCTTTTATCAGCTCTGCTTTCAGCAAAGGCTGTTTTCCTGGAGAGCTCTGCAGCCCGGGTGCGGGATGCTGGCCCCGCCGTTGTGCGGGGAGATGCTGCTCGGAAGAAGAGGGTTTTTCCCGCAGCCTCCTGCTCAGCCGGCCCCGAGGAGGGGGGGCTGCACGGGGCACAGCACAAGTTGACGAGATGTAAGAAATCCAGGCGAGAAAGACAGAGAGTCACCAAGAAGTGAGAAGCTAATCACAAGGCTAAGCAGTTTCTTTGAGAAGTTCTGTATTTTCACCCTCCTAAATCCATCCCCCTTCATCTTCCTTGTTTTTTTTTTTAACCCTTTAACTTTCTAGGTGTAGGAACTTGGCCCTAAAAAACTGCCGTACAGGGGTGCCTGACTGCAGGGGGGGCTGATCCAGGACTCGCAGGGGAAGAAGCTGGTACCTAGGGACAGGTCTAACCCAAAACACACATCCAAGGCTTGTGCTCCCGGCTAACTGGGGTTCCTGCACCCCACCACACCTCGCCACGCAAATCAGAGCACGGCACGAGCATCGGGGCGACGCTGGGAGGAAGGAAGGGAGACCACGAAGCGGACGCTGTCCCGGTGCTCTGCGCAGAGGAATTGCTGTTTCACAGGATCCACAGCCCTTCCTGGCTTTGGCACAGGAGCGGTGGGGTCCCGCCAGGCTGCGGCCATCACCAGGGCTGAGCAAGAAGGCCGGAAAGGAGGGAGGAAGCGTTGAGACAAGGCACCTTTCAGCTTCTCCCTGCCCTTATAAGGGCACCGCGTTGTGCGGGCAGGAGCCTGGCAGGCAGCGCTGGCTGGGGAGAGGAGACCTGCAACCCCCCAGCCGGGGAGGAATCCCCCTCCCAGCGCCAGCTGCCCGTAGAGAGGCACAAACCCTTGCTCCCGCCGCGCTCCCCGGGTCCTGCTCCCCTCGCAACTCGAGTGCGGGTGACCCCGGGCGATAAAGAGGGACAGAAACGCACGGCTCCGTACATCCCGCCGTGCTTTCACAGGGCACACGAGGACCAACGGGACCCAGCTCAGCACTGCGCAAGGGGCTGCAGAGATCCATCACTCGTGCCCCCTCCTGCTGCAGCTGCCAAACCCACGTACCCACTGCTGTCGCTCCGGCTCGGGGCTGCGTTTCACCTACACGCTGTATCCGAGAGCTCAGTGATGCAGACAGTGCTGTATCCACGCCTCGTCCCGTCGTAATAAAATGGGACCCACAATTTATTTTCCCGGAGGAATTGTTCTCTGCACAATAGGAAGGGGAGCGACAAAACACGCATTATCTGAAGGGAGCCGGAGAACGGCCCTTGACGCATTACAACCCCTTGCAGGTCTCAGCTCAAGCACGTTATTCCCTCCTCGTGCCCGCAGCCCCGCCGTCGCTGGCAGCGGCTCCCCGAGGTGACGGACACACGGCTGCAGGAGGGACAGGAGACGGGCACCTGCCTCCCACGCCACGGGAGCCTCCACCCTCCGGCAGGAAAGGCTGAGCCCCAAACCACCCGTTTTGGGAGTCCAAAAGAAGAGCCACAGGATGGGAACCTGCAATTTTCTTGCCGCGCGTGGGCCGTAAGAGAAGGCTGCAGGCGTAAAAGCTCTCACTTTGGAGACTCATTTAGCTGCACAAGACATCATTATTCAGCGTCTACCAGTGACCGGAACAGAAGACGCCTTCTCAGCAGACACAAATAGTGGTGGTATTGGGAGGGACACAAAACTGCTCCAGCTTGACACGCCGCTGCCCCGTCCCCACCTCCCCACGCACAGCACAGCTGCCAGCAGCAGCTCCGGTCAGCCACTGGCTTTTCTCGTCACAACCGGGGCGGACGAGGAACGTATTTTTGGTGGGAGGAAATATGGGAGCAGCCTCCTCAGGGTCATCTAGAAGGACAGCAGCCCTCCAGCCCCACCGGATCTCTGCTCCAGAGAAACGGGAAAAACTGCTGGGGAGCATCACCCCCATGGCCAGGGAACGACCCTCCACCAGTTAGAAATCCCTTGCAGACACAGACCCAGCAGTTTCCCTTCTCCTACTGCAGCTCCCAGCTGCTCCCAGCCACAGCTTGTCCGGAAGGACACGCACTCGGGGAAACCAACCCATTCACCGTTGAGTTGGGCTGGGAAACGCAAGCTTGAAGGCAAGATACGACTGCTCACGTAACCCCGATCTTACTCCACGAGGGATTTCACTCCTTGAGCTCTGCCTGTCCCAGCAGCGTTAGCCAGGACGCGCTTTTTGGGGGACACCCGAACTAGCAAAGTGCAGTGCAGAAGCTCTTCTACCAGGCTGTCATCTCCGCAGAGCGGAGCCAGCCAAGCCCTTCGCCGCGAGCCTTCCTCAACTAACAGCTCCAGTTCATTTGCAAGACCGTGACCCCTTCTGCCCGCTCTGGGAGGGCTGAAGTGACCTGTTCCCTTCCCCAGGGCTTTGCTCAGCTCCTGCAATTAGTACCATGGGATTGTCAATAAGCCAGAGGCTGCCAGTGTTTTAGCTTGAGCGCTTCAAGAAATACAAACGTTTTGGTGCTTGGAAAATAGGAGACTCCCTTTGTAGGCAGAACAAAGGCATAGAGGAATTAAGATCTTATCTGAAGCGTGTTTAGGATCTATCCACCCCAGGGCTCCGGGTGCTTCAGCCTGGCAGTTTCCACCTGGTTCAGCCACGCCACCCCCCTCCCGTTCCTTCTCCGCGGGGGGCTCTGCCAGCACCCCCACAGCAGCCTCTGCTCCTCCCCTTGCACCGAGAAGGTGGGGTGCTGGCTCCCGGCAGACCCTGCCTGCACCCCAGCCCCTCTTCTGCCGTGCAACCGGGAGCGCGCAGAAGGTTCTTACAGCCCCGTGCTCCAGCCCCCCGAAGTCCAGGAGACCACCGGGAGCTGGGCACGGCTGCTTCCCTCCCAGGGACTGGAACGTCCTGCTGGCGTTGGAGTTGTAGCGACCAACTTCTGGAGGGGCAGGATCCAAAGAACAGAGACACTCCCTTCCCTGGAAGGCAGCTGGCGTTGCCTCCAGCCACCTCCCGCACACCACGAGGAGCTGAAAGTCCCAACCAGCTACAGAAAAGCCCTGGCAGCAGAGCACGCTCCCTCCCCAGGGTCTCCTTTAATAAGCAACAGCTAATGAAGAGTGTGAATTCATTGTAAAAACAGCGCTGGAGACTCCAGACCACTCGGTACAGCATTATCTCGATTGTTACCATGGAAAAACAACTGTGTCCCCTTAACCGCTCTACGAAACACAAAGCCAGCCCCAGGCTGAGCTCGAGCTCGAGCTCTACGCTTGAGCCAAGCTGCGCTTGTGCAAGCCAGGGAGCTGTTGAGCAACTCGCTCCGAGGAAGAGACCTTACAAAAGGCGAGGTTTCAAAACTCATGGGCAGCACCAGCTCTATCTGCTAACAGGTGAGGGCCTGAGCTTCCTCCTCCTTCTCCTCCTCCTCCTCCGGTGGGATGCATTTCCCAGCAATCTGCTTTGCAGCTCCTGGCACTCTCAGGCTAATGGGAAGAGAGGGAAGGAAGGTCACTGTATCCTTCACATCGCGGCAGGGAGAGGAGCACCCTCATCCCAAAAAATGACTGTCCGCCCTGAAAATACTATGGCAAATCCCGAGCCATCCTCCCTCTACCCAGACCAACACCGTTAAAGCGCTGAGCTGAGCTAACGTGCCTTGCTGACAACACTCCGGGCAGTCTTTTTGCCCCTTTTCAAAGAAAAAGAGAAATTAAATAGATTCCCAGAACAGTTGCCACATCCTGTGTTCTCCTGCGAGACGCTGACTCAAGCCAAAATTGCCGCTGGATGCGTTTCCTTCCAGCGTACTCTGAGCACATGCCCTGCAGTTTTGCGACATCGAAGCTCGCGGCGACGGTTCAAGACATCGTCTCAAGACACTTCAACGCGGCCTCGCAGCAAAGCCCCGTGAAGAAGGGTCACCCACCGCAGGTGCCCGTTTCTGAGCTAACCTCGCCCTTCCAGCTGTTTCTCCACAAAAAAACACCTCATGGCTCACATTTCTTTTCTCGGCGTTTTGGAGTAAGAGCAGGAAACCAGGGATTGCTCCTCAGCCCATCCAAGGGACCAGGTCCCACTGCGGCATCAGGAGTTATCGGCGCGAGAACCCAGCCCGCAGCCGCGCGTCAAGCTGGGGACTTTTGCTGATCCAGGGACGCCTTCAGGGTATAAAATGGGACATGTCTGGACAACACCCTTCCCAAACAGGCTCTGCTCTTCCCACTAGAGAAAGAAATCCTTATCTGTGCCCGTCCTTATCCTCTCTATCTGTTTATTTCTGCTTGCCAGAGCTTTCAAGCCCTGCAAGATTTGGGTTTACCTGAAACGCTCGCCTAGAGAGTCGACGCCTGTCCAGATGAAGGCATTTGCTGTTTCACCTGATTGTGCGGCTGGATGTCAGCTGGGAAAAGGTAAACTGGTGCAAGATACGGACTGGGAGAGGCGGACTGCCGGATGGACCCTTCTACCCCCAGGAGGTCCCAGCAGCCGGGATGAAGAGACCAGCAGACAGCTGAGATGGAGTGAGACCTGAGAGGAGGGATCCAACCCCAAACCCACCTCTCCCTCCTCCGTGGAGGACGCAGGAAAGCCCCGGAGCACGGGAGAACGTAGGGTGACGGGACAACGTATGGCAGCCCCGGGCGAGGAGCGACCCGTGCGCTCACCTGGCTCTGAAGCTCGCTCTGCTGCTTTAGACGCAGGTTCTCAGGAGTGTCTGCCACCATGGTGAAGGACTGCTTCGGGTAGTGTCTGTGGAGAGAAGGGAGATCATCCGTCACAGCCTTCCTACGGGCCACGGCCACGCTCGCTGCCCCTTCCCGTCCGCCCCAGGAGAGCCGAGCGCTTTGGTGCGTGGCGGCGAGCGGCAGCACCAGGCTGCAGACACGTCACGGCGCAGGTTTAGCGGTAACCCTTTGGGATCGTGGCACCTCTCACCGTGCACGCTCACCCGCACCTGACACCCTCCCCCAGCAGATCCACGGTTCTCACAATCTATTAACTTCAGCTAAACTTCACCAAAACCAAACCAAAACAAAAAACACCCAAAAAACAAACAAACAAACCCCACAAAACAAAACAAAAAAACACAAAAAAAAAAAAAGGGGGAAGAGGAGGGTTTTTTTCCCAGGGGTTAAAGCCATTCCAGGTTTGTGCCTGTGATTTCTGGAGAGATCTTAACCCATCTTCTCAAAGACCTTCAATTTTTCATTAAACAGTCCTCAGGGTAACATTAGCCCACACAAATGCTGCGACCGCTCTGGTTTACAATGACCGTGCCCCTTTCACTGTTTCAGCTGTGAAGAGTCAGAGGCGAGCAGGGTGGGTTTACTTGCTCATTTTACTGAAGTTTCAGCCGCACAAACCTCACGTCACGCTTTCATAGAATCATCTAGGTTGGAAAAGACCTTTGAGATCATCAAGTCCAAGTTCCCGGTGCTACAGAATATCCCAACCCTAGCATAAACCATGTCAGCATAACCCTTCCCGTTTGGGGGCACGGGCTGCACCAGTTATCCGCACCAGTTCAACACGGTCAGTGAATCCTTAGGACGTGCCCGGAATGGGAGGGTAAAGCAGGAGACCTCCGTCACGCTGTGGCTACGAGCCAGCTGCTATTGTTCTGAAGTGCCATACAGCAGTTTCTGGAAGCGCGTGCAGCCATTGCTATAGACAACATCAATTAACAGTTAGAAGAATTCACGTATTTGGAGAAAATAAATATCTAATCCTAAAGCTGGAGGTGGCTACAAGCCCCATCCAAGCAGACGGATCAACTTCACGTGGCCGTTCCCAGCTCCAGGAGACAGGGAAAACAGCAAGAGGCAAAATCGCTGCCGTAACAGGGGAGGTTCAGCGTGCAAACCCCTCCGGCTGGGCTTGACCAGACCCCCACAGCAGTTACGGCTGGTAACGCTGCCGAGATGCGGCAGGGTCGGTCCCAACACCACGATGCTTTACCACCCAGGGCTGGTCCTTCACTCGGATCAGCTACGTCCTGCATCTCAGAGGATGCTCTCGCCCACAGCCAGATCCAGTCCCGGCAGCCACCCGCGCCGTATCTGGAGCATTATGAGCGGCGCAGAGGAAACCGTTTGCAAGAGGAACGCTTCGTTTCCAGGCTGCTCGCAAAGGCAAAGCCCTCCGTGCACAACGCTCCCCAAGAAATGCCCAGAGAGGAAATCTGACCCTGGACAGATGGTAACTGCTCTCACGGGATGGCAAAGAAACCGAAGACATCCCACAGCAGCACTTTGGGGTCGGAATGCGGATAGAGAGTGAGAAGGGGAAAACTGTCTTTTGAAAGGGTCAGAGGTTGCTGTGACAGAGTTAAAGCAAGACTCCCACGTTGCGTGGCAGGAACAGCTCGCAGGATTTTAGGAAAGTTACTGCTTAGTGCAGCACCAGCCCCGGTTCACGCTGAACGCGTGTGGCAGCAGGGCAGCGTGTCACGCTGCAGCTCAGTTTCGCTTTCAAATGCATGCAAGAAATCCGATAAATTCTCTCGCAAAGCCAGGCAAGCCGACCGTCCTCTCACTGTAGTAGCTCTTGGAAGAGGCGACCGGGGCTGAGCAGCCCACTGAAAACAGACCTCAGCTCCTCGCAGAGGACAACGGGGAGGTCTCACTTGCTCACTCCTTGGGACCTGAAGGCTTTGAGCACAACCTGAGCCCAGTTCCAGGGCCATAACTCAGGCTGTGCAGCCCCTACTTCCCACATCTCCATCCCTGTAGCCCAACTCAACCAAGCTCTCCCGAGGGCTACGCAGCAAACCACGGGGCAGCTGGAGCTCCTGTCCCTTCCCAGACCACATAAAACGGGGCTTTGTGGGTCTTAAGAAGCCCCTGGGCTCTGTTTTGGGAGCTTGCGTGCTCCGGCGTTAGCCATTATCTATTTTCGGAACTAGCATTAGCACCTCTGCCCAAGGCTAATTAAAGCGTGGTCAAATGAGCAGAAAGCAAACCAGCTGCATGTGGTGAGGTCTGGGTGAAAGCTGCTGCCGTAGAGCAGTGCTGTCAGAGCAGGACAGAGACAGATAGGCGACCACAGACCTGCAATAGCAGCACATACCTATGTAAAGCAGCAATGCAGAAAACTCAAGAATAAAAATAGCTGCCTCAGCCTTACTGGAAAAATAAAAGACACGCACACGCACCAAACAGAAACCAAAAAACGCAGATGTGGTTCGCAGAAAGGGGAAAAGTCAACTCGACAAGCAGCAGCTCACTGCCTGCTCCCATCCCCAGCTCCACGGTGCACAGCACAACAGATAAACCCAACCTCCAGCCTGCTCCCCCCCAAAAAAAAAACACCACCAGGTCCCTGCTCCAGGTCTTGTCCTGCTGGACATCACCCGCTGCCGTGGCCCATCAGCACCATCCCCGGTGCCTGCTGTGCTGGGGGAGGTGGGAGTCAACACCAAGGTTGGGAAATACTCTGCCCACCCCCGGACAGCCATCCCACCAGCATCTGATGGGTATCAGCCATGAGACCCCAGCCAGCCCCCATCCTTCACCGGGTACAGGGGAGCACAGAGGACAAAGCTGCACCCACACTAACCAATCCTAAATTAACCCTCCACAGCCCCCCCCCCCAAACTTCCACCAGTAAGATGGAAAAGGACAAGAATCAGTTTTCAGACAAACAACAGATCACCAACTGCTTGAAGGATATAGTTTAATCTCTGGTTAGATTAATCTGATTAGAGGGGATATAATACTGTGTTCAGGCTCCCTTCCCCGCTACCTTCAGGCACTGGTATGATACAATATCAAGGCAGGTATTTCACCCAGCTACTGCCTGCAGCTTCCTGCAGAGAAATTCCCACATAATGATTCCAATACTGATAAAATCTGATTCTCCAGGAGGGTCCTGCGCTCATCAGGAGCGACGGACACCAGGCGGACACCACACTGCAGACCTGGGCAGGGGTTTGCTGTTTATTTAGCTGCTCTGGACATTTTGGCCACGGTTTCTGCTTCTCCCATGGGCCGGTGCCACTGGAGCGTGGATGTCTGGGTGGGTGCTAGCCTGACCCCCGCTTCGGCAAAACCTCGGCAAGTGCCCCTGCTGCGGAGCTGTGCCGGCGAGTGACATTTTCGAAGCAGCAAACCAACATAAGACACCTTGGGACCAAATCCACAGCAGCTGCTGTCTGCTGCCAGCAGAGATGATCGGCCCGGGGGGTGCTGACGAAGGAGGGGGGTCCCTCTAAATGACACCAGCTTGGCCCCTGGTTAGCAAACATCGCTCACGTAAAGGCCGCTGCAGTCGCGCTAGTCTCTGGGTTAATGCGCTCATACCTCGAAGAGACAGCATGGAGGGCAGCGGGCCCGTATGTTGTTGCAAAGATGACAAAACCCTTCTTAGCAGCCCATATGCTCCGGGGACCACGGCAGCTGCGTTTAACAGCCCTTGCTCGAGGGGTGCTGCACCTCGACCACTCCTGGGGACGACTCCCTTCCCCTTCCCAAGAGCAGGGCACCTTATGGTCCGGTGTCTGCTGGGCAGAGTCGGGAGCAAACAGCATCAGCAGGAGATGGGCATTTTTTTTTGTCCAAACCCAGGTGCCATTAGGCAGCTGCTGGGGGAGCTGAGGCTTAATTAACAGCAGCGCTAATCCAGTAAGTGCAGTACCTCAGCTTACAGGGGCACGAGAGGACAGTCCTGAGACTTGTCTCTTGTTTTACCCGAGTTACCGCTCGCATCCCGGAGCCCTTTCCTGAGTTTCTTGGAAGCCACTGCCTGACTCATTCCAAGGTCAAAGGAAACAGAGCCACTTTTTAAATACAAACAGCTAAAAGCCTAAATGCCCTCCCAGATCGCTAATCCAGATGGGGTCTGGAAGGCAACAGGCTACGCAGACCAGCCCGAGACCTGCGGTGCGGATGGGAACCAGAGCTCCATCCCTGTCCTACGAGAGCAGCTGAGTGCCATCACCACTGCCTGGGGTCTTTGCAAATCCAGAGGCTTTTTCCTGCTGCTCAGCACCAGCTTTTGCAGAGATCCCCGATTTTAACAGCCCCGTCGCCTGAAGAGCACAGGGCTGGAGGGCTGCCCGCAGCCCCAGGCTGGCAGGGAAGTCACGCAGTGAGACATATGGCTCCCGTGAAGGGCAAATGCAATTTTTAACTTGCGTGCACTGCCAGCCAGAGCTGCATTTACAGCTCAGTCATGGCCCAGGAGCTCCTGTACTATCTGCTGGTGCTGCCAGCCGAAATCACCGCATTGCCATGGCAACCGCATCCCATGCCCTGGGCATGCTAATAACGCCGGGGAGAAGACGAGTCCCCAGCAGCAGCCTCCGGATGCAGGGAGGAGGGAAGCCCCAGTCGCTGCAAGGGCTGGAAACAGAGAAATTCATCCTCATGGAGCTCAGAAGAGCTGAAAAGCCATGGTTACAGGGAAAAAAAAAAAACCAAACAACACCCTAAAAACCAGCTAACAGCCCCACTTCTTGCATTTACAGGTACAGTGTACCCGCAGCGGGCTGTGCTCTGCTACAGCCGCAGTTGGGCAAGGGAGAGGAAGAGATAACCATAGACCACACGGACTAAACTAGAATGAGGTTTCCACTTCTGTCAGATTTTGAAGAAGCCTCCCAAGCGTTTGAGGCCGCTTTTTACTCAGCCTCAAGCCCCTGCAGACTGTTGTTAGGAGACAACAGAAACGGGTCCGTCTGCGCGAGGCGTAGGAAGAAATGCACAAGTTGAGCGTCTTCCCCTAAGATTAGGCATCGCTTTTTCTCCCCGGCTCACAAGANCTGCCCAGCCGGTACAAACACGGACGCCCGGATCCCCCACACACACCAGAGAGGGGAAAAACCATCTCCTATGCATGAGAATCAGCCACAGCAAGAGTCAGCAATAAATTAAACCTTAATGAGAAAGCAGCGAGTGAATTGCCTTGGGAGGCAGCGTGTGCGTGGGAACGGGGCGTCTGCGGGACCTGCAGCGAAGATGGGCACATCCCTCCTTGCGTGGGGCGTTCTCGTGGTGGAGCAGACCCGGTTCTCCCCCTTCTCGCGGTCAAAACTGAGGAAGGAGCAGAACCATGGGTCCTCCCTGCCCCCCTCCAGCCATCACCATAAATAGGTCTTGGCTGGGGAAGCAAGGAAGGGGGAGGGTGTTTATTGCTCAACCTGCCTCACTCTTTCAGAAGCGGCGTGAGCATCACACGCCAAACCCACCCGTGCAATTACCGAACAGCCGCCCTCACCGACAGCCACCAGAGCCAAAGGCTTCCAAAACTGGAGCCAGCAGGAATTTCGGTGCCCACCACAGCAGCCTCCACGCCGTGCTGAGCCCAAAGCCCGCGGAGGAAGAGGCTTTCTGCCGGCAGCTGCAGATGGGACCACGCTGCAAGAGCTTGTCTGGCCGCGGCCAGTGGGTCCCCTGCCAGCGTCACACTCGTGTACACTCGTGTACGCTCCCGTAACACATGCACACCTGCCCCGATGCCCTTCACTCCTTCCCTCTGCTGCAGAAGCGCTTGTTTCCTAAGTTAGGGCAACAGGTAGAGAACTGCGAAGGGAACAGGAGTCACGTTGAGGTCATTAGAAAACCCTCCAGGCTCCACAGGCTTCAGGCACGAGCAGCCCGAGAAGACAAACGGGGGAAGCTGCTTCCAACCATCCCTCTTCTGACAAACTGCAGGGAAATAATTAGTCCCACGCATCCTTAGAAGTGACATTTGTGTAAAGTCTGCTGCTAAGTAATAGTTATCCAGGCAAAACCAGTAACCTTTCAAGAACAAATGAGAGCCAGGAGGGGGAAAAAAAAAAGACACCCATGCGAGCTACCTGCAGGGAGCTGCCCCTGGTTCCTACTTCTGGCTGATGCTACCACGGGATCCAAATGCTTTGCTCCGAGCATCACGGTGCTTTCTGCTGCCTAAGGGAATGGGGATACAGGAGGGGGAAGCAGGGAGTCAAGTTTTGGAAAGTCTCAGGAGACTGCCTGGTGCTCCATGGCTTCGGTGATGCTGCAGCAGCCAAGCCAGAGGCTGTGAAGCAGGATGGTGCAGAGCCCGGGCAGGGTGAGCGCACGTCGAGCCCTCGGCATCCCCACAGCTGCTCCATCAGCCGGGCAGACATGGATTATTTTAACGACTGATGGAGAGGAGCCTGCTGGTCTCGGGGACAGAGCTGCCAGACGGCCAGTGGATTGGCCTCACACTTCAGGGTCTCTCCTCGCAGACACTGCTGGCATCCATCCTCTGCCTGATTAGAGGTTAACGAATGGGACACACGGGATCCCTCCCCCCCCGCCTGATTCCCCGCCGCGGGGGGCTGCTGTCAGATTAAACGAAGCGGCACCGAGTATGTGGGGCAGAGGGACACGTGATGGAGCGAAGGCTCGGGACAGCGTCGGCACAGCATCCTTGCTCGGGGCTGGCAGAAAATATACCCCCCTTTAATCTGCCGCTCCACAGGGCCTCGGGTGATTACGCCCATCGAGAGAGATGCTAAGGCAAACCACCCCGGGTTTCACATGCTGCAAAAGCAGCTGAACAGCCAGCTAAAGAGGGAGGAGCGGTTATGGCAGCCCCGCTTTCCGGAGGGTATCTGCCCTGTGCAGGCAGCCAGCCCCCACCTTGGTTCAGGGCATCTGCCCCCCCCACCCCCAAGATATAGTCCGAATTGTTTTTCAGCATCACAGCAATACCTCAAGCCAGGCAGGTGCTAGCCACAGAGGCAGCTGCTCACCCCACAAAACCCAGTGCACACAGTTCCTCCACCAACAAAAAGGAGCTTTACGGGCGTGTGAGCCCTTGGCAAGATACCCCAGCAAGGCTGCGCCAGTCCAGCCACAGCCACCAGAGATGAGACATTTTGTTGCTGCATTGCAAAATCAGGTCAATCAAGTCTCCGCCGGCCAGACAGAGCCCATTTGGCTCCTGCATTAGGAGCTGTTCAAGTACAGCAACTCCAAAGCAGATGAAAGTTTACCCTACTCGCTGTTAACACCGAGTTGTAGGGTTCCTGGGGGAGAAGGGTCCGCCTGCTCTGTGCATCTCACAGCCCTTCCCCGAGCAGCTCTGCTTTTTTCCTCCCCAGCATCGCTACAGCCACGCCAGAAAGAGCTCACCCAGTTCATGCGAGGAGCCACGAGCAATAGCTGCACAACCAAAGGCAAGGTGCTAAGGTGGGAAGCTCCTTCGGCAGGGACATTAGTCAGCAAGCACAGCCCCCTCCTCCCATACACCAACCATACCAGCATCTCGGTCCCAGGTTCCTCATGACCCAAAAGTTAGATGAGATCCAGGCAGCGTTTTCACCTTCCCAGAGCAGCAGCATAAAGGATGCACCAGCAATCTCACCTCCATCATGTCCCAGTCCTGCCCTAAAAGCGGATTTTGCCTCCGAGAAATGCCTTCCCAGGAAGCCAAGTTAAGTGGCAGCACTTGAACTTCTGCCTGTGAAGCTTTGCACAAGCTGGAAATGGAGTTAAACTTCTCCAATGAAGAGACTGGTGGGACACATCTGTAAAAATTCATTTAGTGCATCACGGTACTGCCCAGCTGCTCTCCAAAGAGCCAACTGATGGAGGTCTGTTAACTACAGGACCCGGACTCTGCATCTTCAGCATGACTCAAACACGTATCTGTTCCTACAGCAAGGCTAGTTTACACCACAGACTGTGTGAGATGACTGTTCAGAAGAGCCTCTGTAGCTCAGTGTTGCTTGTGTTCAATTAAAGCAAGTGCTTTTGGCAGGCTCATCCAGCAAGCAGCAACACAGACTTTAATAGTGGAAGCAAAACCACCACGTCCCTTCCCTGCCCACAGACCTGCACCTCTGTGGTGACGGTCACCTTTGTGCAGCTGCATCAGGGTTAAACAAAGGAAGTTATAGGCTCTGCTCTGCCAGAACGCTCCCAAGTTTGCATCCTGCTTTTCAAAGAGCTGCTGATTCTTGGGGATAAGCTTAAAAAAAAAATAAATTGTTCTTTTTTTAAAAATCATAAAAGCAGCAGCCCGCTGCTTTGCGGAGAGCTTGCAAACACCCTACTACAAAAGAGCAGGCTGCAGAGAAAGACTTCAGTTCCTCCCAGCATTTTCAGGGAGAAGCTGCCAAAATGGCTGGTCCAGCCCTCCACATGTGCAGCTGCTGCCTTCTCCCAGCCCGCCCCAAATATTGGCTCTGCATAAACTAACTCAGGGCACAACTTTGTGGGAAACCATTTCTCCAAGACCCTCCCCTTGCCCACTCCGTGCTCTGGTGTCTGGCTAGCACGGGGCTGGAGGAGGCAGGAGAAGCAGAACCCATCGCCACCACGGCCGTCTTGGCATCAGGGAGTGGGGGTTTTGCTCAGCCAGCTCCGCTCCCCGTCAGCGCGGGCAGCAGCATCTCACCCCCGTCCCCCAAAGGCTCTGCCAGCAGTTACCGCGGGTGTTGCGGAGCGGCAACACCGCCCAAGTGAAAACCAGCTTGTTTTCACAAATCTGCTTTAATCCATAATGGAAAGATTTCAAGTGAATGCAGGAAAACAGGGGTTGCCAAGCTGTGAAGTCAGAAGTCACTTCTGGAAAGGGCTCTGCTCATCACGCTGCTCCCCCCTCCCATCGCTGAGCCCCCAAAACAGAGCGGTGCCTGTCCTGTCCTCCCCCACCACTGTTTACAGGAACAGAGGAGGCATCGCAACGGAGCTGGGTTTTTCCACAAGGTTTCTTGGCCCCAGGCGTGGAGAAGCAAGTTTAGGAAAGTGAACGTTCATCTACAGCCTGACAACCCCCCCACC
>VXBL01002711.1:73760-98073 GCA_013400195.1 Aramus guarauna | reverse complement strand
ATGGGAAGTAGTGAACGAATCCCTTATTTTGTTTTGCTTGTGTGTGCAGCATTTGCTTTACCTTTTACACTGTCTTTATCTCAACCCATGGGTTTTCTCACTTTTGCCCTTTCTAATTCTCTCCCCCATCCCACCGGGGGGAAGTAAGCAAACAACTGTGTGGGGCTGAGCTGCCTACCGTGGTTAAACCACTACACCTACTAACAGCCAGCAGTCCCAAACCTATAGCAACTAGCTGTGGGGGGGAAAAAAAAAAAAAAAAAAAAAAAAAAAAAAAAAAAAAAAAAAGTTAAAGTAGGAATATAGCCAAATACAGCTACAACTTCTTAAAAAATGCAAAAGTATTAAGAAAATGAGATCCTGAGGAAGAATTTTAAATATCTGTTGAAACCATGTAGATACTAAAGATACTTATTAGACTTATTTACAAAGTATTTTTGTCCTAAACTACATATATTTTCTGATTTGTTTAAAAGTTCAATTGATTCCTTTTTTGCATAGAAAAAAAAATCATCTAAAATTCATTTAATTTTTTTTCTGATCTGAATAACATGGGGAAGAAATCAATGAGCATAAAGAATGTCTCCTTGAGATTGTTACTGGTAATATTATTACTAGAATTTGAAATATTACATGAAATAATAATTCACAAGTATATAATTAAGTTTTAGTTATTTCCTTTCAGGAATATTATTCTTCCCCATAAAATACTGTTATTTTGCTTTTTTTTTAATCTGTTTTTTTTTTTCAAAAATCACAATTTTATGTCAAATATTTCATTTTCACGACAAAAAAATATTTTTAAAGAACCCAGAATTTCCCTTAATACCCTTTCAGTAGCTCCCAATCCAGTTCTATGAAAGTAACCTCATTTTAATGGTGTTTGAGGGGGATATATAATGCAAATACCTTGGGATTGGGACTGTACCTTCTTTTCTTCTTCTTTTTTTTCCTTCTCTCTTTTTTCACGCTTAGCTGCTAACAGTGTTGATTAACTGAATTGCTAGCATGGTTTTGTTACACTTGGAAATACATTTTTTTATGATGTATTGTATTTTTTTAAGAATTTATAGGTAAATGCAGTAATTTAACTATGGCAAAATTAAACCAAAACAGTATAGCAACAATTAGATATTAATAATGTAGGTTTTAAGAGGAAGGAGTCAGTAAAATTTCATCATGAGGTTTTATGATTAAATGCCATTATGCTGCTGTAGAATACACACAAGAGGGATTTCTGTTCCCTGTTGAATCCTTTTCATGCTATTTTGCAAGGGAACAAGAGAGAACTCACCTAATGCTGTTGTGTCACCAGGTAACCAGTATAGATCCTCAGTCTAGCCACTCTGAATTTTTTGTGGTTTTTTATTTTTCCAATGGTATTCTGAGTAAAAATGTTAGTATTGAGAATATAGGGAAGAAATACTACTTTTGCTGGGAATCTGCTATTTTCCAGTGAGAAAAAATCAAACAAGATATTTTATTTAGAATAATTTTGACACATATCTGAGAATTTCCTTGCTAAATGGAACAAGTGTGTTTTATTTTATTTCATATTACTTCAATAAAACATTAAACTTACACACACACACACTCTTATAGGTCCTGATGTTTTCCTATCAGCTATTTCCTTGAAAGGATATTATACCTTATAATTATTTTTCCCAGTGTGGAGGGATTCTATTACCCAATGCACTATGTAAGTTGCAGTTTAATATGAAAGTCTTTGTGGACAGTGACACATCAGATTTGTGTGTCTTCAGGTCTCCTAAATGAAGATATTACATTGGCCAAAATGCAATTTCCCATCAAACCAATTCAAACTCAAGCAGCTTTGTTCATAGAAAACAGAATATCCCACAATTTATTAAACTGGCACATAGCAAAATGTTTTGTTTTGATTAAAATTTTGAAAGTAAGGATGGGATTTATCTCAACAACTTCAGCTGGCTACAATGTATGCTACACCAAATGAGCAAATCAGCCCAGACTTCTGCAGACAACAGATAGGAGTAGACATTTCTAGAGAACAATTGAACGAATTAATTTTGGATATTTTGTTTAGGATTGCACCCTAGAAGTGCCGATTTCTTTCCCTTGACTATAAAAAGAATTACTAGTGATGACTGAAGTCTTGAGGGTCAGCTGAATTCTGTGGAAAAGTTTTCACATTTTGGTAGAAAGTATTACAAATATCTCCAACAGGATGTTTGCAGTTTCCAGTGTTTGCCCCATCTTGCTACAAAGAATGGAAATGTCAAAACATTCTGCAGCATGAAATATCTTTATTTCACTTGTCACTACTTACTAATAACAGAGGAACCTCAGACTTCTCTATCCAGCGTCTGAAGTATAAGGTACTATCACCTGAGTTTAAAGACCATAATGAGACTTCTGGATAGAAAATCACTAGAAGTACATGACAGCTACTAAAGGAGTACATATGTTCTGTGTTAAACTGCCAGGCATTCCTGCTGAAGCCTACTGCCATATATTAACCCTTCTTCATGCTTCAAGCAACAGACAACGAGCACAAGGGAAGCATAATTCACGTGAAACCTTCAGCTACAGAAAATTATGTAAGATAACTTTTCAAGCCACTACAGCAGTGAAGAAATAGTCCCATTTTGTCTAATAAACCCTCCTGTGCCTCTTTCCTTCCTGCTATAACCTTTTCTTAACTGTTCTTTTCATACCTTCCTTAGAACAAAATGCCACATTCACATTTGAGAATGCTGTTTTGTTTCTGAATAAATCCCCCATATACTAACAACTTCTGGAGTTATTTTGATGCAGTTCTGTGTCAGATCACAAAAATCTTTTTACATTTTTATAGAGACATTACAAAAATAAAATGATTTCTTGGGTTCAAACACAGCAAATAAATAATCTTAGCATATTCAAGCTCAGTATAATGAGCATTCTTAAAAAAAGATTAACTCACCTCTCTGAAATACCTGAAAATACACAATTATTTACAGAGGGAAAGAGAGATAAAGCTATATAGATTTGAATTGTTACAGAGGGTTCTGTTATGTATTGCACAACTGTGCTAGCCCTCAGTCTCCACTGGGGCATTAATTCCATTCCATGGGTACCTTAAAATTCAGTTCTTTCTGAGCCAGGGTGAAAAACAGGCTTATTAAAATTCTCCATGAGAGGAAAACCCTGGAATCCTCACACTGTGGTAGGTCCATGTTCTTGCTGAATCCAAAATCACCAAAACTCTGGAGTTTCTGCTTTTGGCAGCAACCTTCTCCCTGACTATTGCAACGTTATGGATACTTGGATGCATGATATCAAACAGCTGATTTAGGGCTGGAAAAACTCAGCACTTTTTCCAAGCAAGCAAGATGGAAGAAAAACAAATTCATCCTATTTCCAGAGGAATTTTAGTAGATTATATTCAAATATATACATATATATATATATATATATAAACAAATCAAAGAAATGAAATGAAAATTGCCCAGACTCTTCTTCCATCAGCTCTTTCTCAAAAGAATCTCTGTACCGTGACTTCTGACTTCTGTCACATACCTGGCATGTTTCATGATCTTTTATATACAGCTTTACATGGTTTAAGAAAAAAGTAACTATACAAGACATGAAACCTTAAAATCAGCACAAATTCATTCATAAGGCAATAAACCATAGAAATGGGGGCTGCAAGAGATGTCATTTAGTCCAATTTCCCATACAAAGCAGAATTATCATCAACCGATGATCAATACTACAAAGACCACTCTTTATTTAAATCCTTCCTCAATGTTAGAGATGTGAATCATATAAATCATGAAATCTTAATAAGGTAACTATCATGGACTTCCAGCTTTCTATGTATCATATACCAGCAGCATTCTCAAACCATTGTTTTTCTGGCAATATCCTCTCAGGGACAACATACAAGGGCCACCACCGATAGCAAATATTGATTCCTATTCTAAAAATGCAAACATTACAGGGCTTAGCATTAAAAAATATATGAAAGATCATTTAATGTATGTTTATATGCAGCATAAACTCTTGCTTATTAAAAATAATACAAGCTATGTTAAAGATTTTGTTGTGCTGTATTTATGTTTATTGTAAAGGTATTCTGTATTTCAGGAGGTGCAGTGGTTGCCATGGAAACTAATTTTTAGTCTATTGTAGAGTAAATAATTCTATAAAACTCACTTCATATCCAGTTGACAGGTATGATTTCCCTTTATTATTGAGATGGGAGAGGAGAAGAGGACAATTTTTTCCTCTCTAGGTAGTTTTTCGATGTAGTAGATTTTCAGTTTGTCTAGCAGTGTCTTCTAGAGAAACAGAAATAATTAAGAACAGAAGAGAGGAATCCAAATCTTGCAGGAGTCCTCATCTGAATTACTGAATGTTTCATGAATTTACGGAAAATCATTTATTTCTCAGAACCTCGTTTCTTCCATAGGTAGAATACAAATAAAGGACTTGCTAAATGCACTTCTCAATAGGCTGAGAAGCTGAGCTAATTATTTTTGCAAAATGATTTAAAATACTGCAACTAAAGGTGCTGTATAAGCTGAAAGTACTACTGTTGTTCTGAGTATTACAACCATTTATTACTGTGCTGGAACCAGTGGAGTTCATTTCTATAGAAAAGAGTTATCAAGTGAATTTCACACTTCCTGGAATCTGCACATCACATATCACACATCAGTATTTTAATGTTTTAATAGAAAGAGGTTTAGCTTTCATCCAGTATGCAATGTTGTGTTCAGTAAAAATGCACATAGGTGTTTATTTGACACCCCAAGGTGCTTGCTTTAGGAATGTAATTGATGAAATTGCACTAAGAACTCCGCATTCATTGTGTTACTCCTTTATATGCTACTGTCTTACTAGCTGTGCAACACTATATGTATTATCTATGTGTCTAATAGGAAAACTGTTTCTTTTGTGCTTAGACTTCCCCCCCCCCCGAACTTAGACTTTCACATTACCCTTTGCAGTCTATCTTTTCCAACATCCACACAGAGCTGGAAAGTAGAAATCCCTATTCTACCCATAGGACTGAAGCACAGTGGAGTGAGCAGATTCATCCAAAA
Organism: Aramus guarauna; assembly: GCA_013400195.1. Lineage (NCBI taxonomy): Eukaryota > Metazoa > Chordata > Aves > Gruiformes > Aramidae > Aramus > Aramus guarauna. The sequence goes on along the minus strand of VXBL01002711.1, from coordinate 93,001 downwards.
CTGTGAAGGAAACTTGTGCCAAGGCCAGAAGAAGTATCACAGCTCCAGAGCCTACCTTCCACTGTGTAACTGGTTTTCATAGCAGGGCCTAACCACCATGCTAATAGAAAGGGAAGCTGTCGAGCAGCATCAGCTCTGAGTGCTGAACATAGCCACGACCACCAATTTTGTTTGCAGAGTTCATAACTGAGCCCATTCAAGACTTCTTGCAGTAAAGGGACAACTGAACTGTACTCTGAGGAAAAGGGTTGCTGTTGCTGTAGGGAAGTGAGGAGGAGAAGTGAAGGAGATCCTGATACCTGAATGGAAGGAGGAAGGGGGGCAGATGGGGAAGTCCCTGGAGATTTGGTCCTGCTGCATCTGCTCGGAATATGAGTGATGCAGAGCAGGAAACACTGAGTGGTGCTGCTGGGAACAGATCCTTCACTAGCCCCAGCAGCATCTGTCTGGCTGCATCAAATCTGCTGGTTTTTCCTAGTGCTCTGACATAACAAAAGCAGGCAGCAGGGCCAAGGCTATTTTGCTGTCCCCAGGGTTCTGCTGCCTTGGAGAGCTATCTACCTTGGCCGTGCTGAGACCCAGGCCAAGTTCAAAAACAGCAAAGCTGCAGCCAGGGCAATTTTATGCAGTTATATCAACATTGTTTTATGCAACATATTTACTATAAATTTGATGCAAAGAAGAATTCTCACATACCTGTGAATACCAGGAAGGCCACCATAAGAAACCATGTGGAGGCGTCACCTACAACACAAATAGCTAATGGATATAAAACTGTATTTTTTCAAAAAACTGCCCTGTCCCAGCCCAAATGAGCATAGTAATGCCTCTAAATTAATCTTATTAGAGATATAGAAAAGTATTTTCAAGTTTGAATTGCATGGGGACTTCTTTAATTTGACTGCTGTTGCAGAGTTAGCTCTCTCTCTCTCTTCTGTCTGTTTCCATTTACTTCTTACTCAGGCAAAATTGCTTTTGATGTCAATGGGAGGTGCAAGTGCTCAGACTTTATGCAGATTGTCCATGCACTTCAGTATCATAAGTGGTTTAACTACTTCACTTTTGGCAACCATGTTTCAAATAAAAGCAAGGCTAAATGTCATTTTTGCGATATCTCCAGTGGCTACATTGAATCACACTGCTCAGTTCAGTGTTTTCAAGTAATATCATCTTCCTTATACAGGATTTATGGACTTATTTAGGAATAATGAGGGAAAGGAAGATTACCATAATCATGTTTTCTGACTTGCTATGTATTTATCCATACACTAATTCTGTAGAAAGCACATTTCCTGTTCTGATGCCAGCAAAGTATTCCTCATGTACTTAATCTGAGAACTTGGGCATTCTGGGAATGTCTTATTTGTTTAGCCCTGAGGTTCTGAATGTTTTGGGTAAATAGCAAAGAAATCCAAATGCAGCGTTTGGTTTCAAGGAAATAAAAGAAAGAAAACGTTCACACAAGGAGCCTTTATATCTAAAGTAATTTCTATTCTTGCAAGCCTTCAGACTGACATCGACATTTCAGAGCTTGCCAAACATATACACCCCTTAAGCAAACAAACTATCACACAACTGCAAAGCTGCTACAGCTGACCTCCATCAACAACCTGCACATGCTTCAGGTGCCTCCTGTTTCTGGCTGGTTTTTGTCCTACTCCATCCTCTGCACTTTTCAAAAGCTGAAGTGTTTAATATTAGCCATGTCATAAAGAATGCACCTTTGTGAAGAAAGCATCGGACTGAATCACTTGGCTTACAAAGTTTTACATAACTTGATATAGTATATCATAAACTAGATCACTCAAAAGAATATGAGCAAATTGAAGGGTATATTAAGATTCCCTGACTCCCTTCTTAAACTACTAGTCAGATGTAGAGGCATCCAAAATCATGAGATTCAGAGAAAGGTTTCTTTCATGCCCATCTTAAGACCACAGAGGCCAGTAAAAATACTGTTTAATTTGGCAGATTGTCTCAGACTTCATTTCAGTTACTCAAAAATTCATGCAAAAGAGTAAAAATGAGTATATTTCTTGACATACACAACAAAATATAAATTACAAAATGAAAAGCTGAATTACAAGGATATGGAGCAAATATTTTTATATCTGTCTCTATAAACTAGCAAAATTTGATTGTGGCGTGCACTCAGGCAGCTGATATCCTGAAAAGTTCTGTAGAGTGTATATCAATTTTCACAAAATAGGTCTACTGAAGTGGAGGGAGAAATGAATGCTCTTTTTCCTATCTTGTATATTTAAACTATACTATTGTATTCAGTTTGCTGAATTAAAAGGTCCAATATCATTTAATACTGTATCTGCACTGATTTTTCTGTGTGAGGCTTTTTTTTGTGGGTTTTTTTGTTTGTTTGTTTGTTTGTTTGTTTGTTTGAATTCAACACTTGCTATTCCAAAGCAATGTTAATTAATTGTGGTAAAATTCTCCACTCACCTTTCATTCAGTTTCTGTACCAATAGTCAAAAAATTGTTCACAAAGGAGTTAAATAATAAGAATTTAGTTTGTATTAACAATAGAAAATACAGTAGAACTTGATATGTAGTTCTTACTGTACGCAGCAGTTTTGTGGGAAAATAAGCAGAGGGCAAGAAGGCCATGGCTGAAGGAAAGGAAACATTTACTGAGACAGGTAGTATTTAGAACATTTAGAGAGGTTTGTTTCCACTGCACTGGAAATGGCATGCTTTGTATATGGTTTTTGTGGACTTCCCTGAAAAGTCCATAAAACAATATTGTTTAAATTATGGGTCATTATTGTTTAATTTTACACATAGATAACCTAAATGTCTAAAGCATGTTTGCAGTGGGTTTTGCTCAAGAAAACCTGATCAATTACATTGATCTTGAGGACACAATATGTCAGTGTTAAATTACAATCTCCTTCTTAATGCACATTTACCATGCACGTTAAATAAACCCAGAACACAATACCTTGCATAGCTTCATTGCCTCAATTAATCAAACAGCCCAATGTCTCTAATTAACATTAGCGTACTATCTGTTCTTATGGTAGGTTAATATACATTTTGAGCTGACACACACTACAGACCTGAGCTCAGGCTTAATGCTTATCCCACTAAAATCTCCTACATCTCTCCAAGAGGAGGGAAGTCATGCCCATCAGCCACAGGTTCAAAAGCTCCACTTCAGCTACAATTTCAAGTGTATATACACACACATTACAAAAAAAAAAAGGAAAAAAAGGTCAAAGACAGACCATCCATCAAACACAGTATCTGTTATGTCTGCATGTTAACATGCACATGAGATATATGAGACTGGGGTATTCTTTGTAATTACAAAGATCTATAAAGCAGGATAAATCTCATACAAAGTTATTTTATTCCAGCAGTGGATCAAGCACAGAGTCAGTGACTGTTCAGCCAAAAATATCCCAAATGTTCAGGGGTCTGCAACATGTTTCTATAGAATACACTACAGCTGGTTCTTCAAGAAATAATTAACTGCCTCCATCAATCTGTGTTTTCTTCTGTGTGACTTCCCCTTATTCATTCCCCTTCAGACATGTGAAGCCCAAGCAGTCCTCCATCGACCAAGTCCTATGCAGTCTTAAAACTTTGGCCATCATCTTGCATAGACACCAGCTTCCTTGGACATTTAGGTCATAATTTTTTTCTGCTTCAAGTGTTTCAATGTTCCTACATTTTAACGTGGCACCAGAAAAAGCACATGGGTTTCACCACATAGTTGAGGTTGGTGGATGAGAGTATTAAAGTTTGTCAGCTACTTTATGATTCCTATGTTATTTTGTTCTGGTTTATTTTATTTTTATTTGTAATTGTGTATTGTCTTTGTTCAACTCAAAAGGCAATTCTTGCTCCTGTCCAGATTCGGACTCAGACATCCCCTCCCAGCACCCTGTTCACAATCCCACACTTTCTAGTATCATGCCTTACTTTCATATCGTAAGCTGACTGTTTGGCAGCAAACAATTGCCATTTTCAATATATTTTGGCTGATGGGGTGGGGGTGGGGGGTGAGGGGAAGGAATAAAAAGTGTTTTCCTGAGGAAACAGCAGTAATACAGTAGTTTGTATGGAATCCAGAATGGATTTGCCCCTAAACAACAGAAACACAAGATCCCATAAATGTTCTTGTCTATGTGAAGCAAGAGGACACAACAGAGATTTTGTAAAACTGTTATATAAAGTCATGGTATTTAACTCTAAGAGTAAACTATTAGTGTTACTATAAAAAGAAATAAAGTGTTTAGTGTTATTAAAAATTGACGGTGCAATTTTGTTCCTACTCATAATAATTTTTCTTTCATTTTGAGGTCTTGGTCACAGAACAGGATATCTTGTTTTGTTAAAAGTTTGCTTTTATCTTTTTACTAAAAGATTTGGTTTCCAATCAAAATTATAAATGCATTAGCAAATAGTTTGGTCAACATTCATTGCATTGTGAATCAATCTGCTTCCGAAACCCCAGCTGGGGTTTTATTTAAACCCTCAGCAAGAGGAAGATCTAGAAGCAAGTCTTACGGGAAATATTATTATTATTTTTGTTTGCACTCTGTCTGCAATTCATTCCTGAGACACGTCCAAGGCATGGGAAAAGAAACAGCATCTCAAAGAAAGATGGAATATGCAAAACTACAAAGACTTCTCTAGGGATGTCATTCCTCTGGTCTGCTGGTTTATAAACTTGTATACAGGACTGTCAGTCTCCTAACTGAATTGATAGATTTTCCTTTTATGCCTGAACACTGAACAGGGATAAAGAGTCAAGGCAATACGTATCTTTATTCCTTCAAATATTCTGTTCTCTCCTAACACACATATTTGAGAAGAGTTCATCAAATCCCCAGAAGTAATCGTGCTAAAGCAGACTCACCTGGGAATCCATCTATTTATCATATACCACTTTTGTCACATTTATTTAAAGTGACAAAATTACACACAATATGGTACCACTGTGATTTGCATCATTATTTTTTAAAATCCACTACTGATGCACTCTTCCAAAACCTGGCACAAGGGACCCAGCTTACTTCTAAATTTTGTTGTTATACCTCCATAGCTGTGATAGTAGCAAATCCCCATTCTACATACCTTCCTGTTCACAAATAGCTTGTTGTATACTCTTTCCTTTTTCCTCCCCACTGCCCCACATTTACCAGAGCTTCAATAATTCTAGTTGATTTAGCCACCCAAGTTACAAGCTCTAGTGCCCAGATGAAAATGTGATAACTGAATTCTTCTTTCCAGTAAAGCTACGTACATAACATATGAAAAAATACCCAAGTTTGCCTGTAATGCTGCTTTATCTGCCTATTTATCTACTTCCAGAACTCCAGCTGTGATGCTTCTATATAGATACTGGTAAAATATTTCAATCAAATGACTGTCTGAAATACCAAGTATTTTTCATGACCTCTCTTCTATTTGGCCTGTATTTCCCTCTCATATGTGTGTCACTCACTAGGTCTCCAAAACATATGGTCAAGTTCAATTAGTTTACAGTGTAAAACACATTTTATCCCAGAAAGACTCTGACAGATTCTTGATACAATTCTATGAATTTATATCCTCACTTACCTCTATACTACATTTCGATCACTTTTACCTGTATTAGTTGCCATCGTACATGTTTATCTCAGTAGCTACAATATTCATATGAGACAATACCGAACTGAATTGCAAATACATAAAGATTTAAAAGTGCTTGTAGAGCTTTTCTTGAATTCTTATTATTCTGGTGAGAAACTGTTAGATGAATAAGTCAATATTTTCTATGTTTTCTGTTTCCTCCAGCTGAAGATCTTACATTCTCATTCAATTGTCTTAGAACTATATGACTTCTCTGAATAAAAATCAGTTTTCTATGTTTGAGATTGTCTTGCAACAGATAATTAAATTATACTGTTAGGTTTCATTAGCATGATCCAAAGGATCTTGACCTCAGTAGAAAGAGCACATTTGTTAAAGTCCTACTAATTTACAGTTCCTTTCTGAAGTCCCTGGAGAAGCTGCACTGCTTGCTGCTAAATAAAGTTATAGTACAATACATTTTCACTTGACAATAGGCCCTAACTTGAAAGCAATTGCAAAAGTGATATTCTGAGCCCTATCTCATTGCAACCACGCTATACTTTCTTTCTAGGAGACAATATAATGGGTCTTGGTGCTTCTTGGTGCATCTGATGGTGTAATATCTTAGAATAACCAAGTCCATAAAACATCCTTGCCTAAGAGTTTCCTCAGTAACGCAGAGACACCTTGAGATTATTAGACACTTTGGAAGACATTTACCAGACAATTCACAGATTCCAGTAACCTGGTTAATATCAACAAACATTGACGTTAACTGGCTTTTGCCTTGGGAATGAGTTGATAACCTTTAGACTAAACAGTGTGAGGCATGCTAGTAAGTATCAGACTTGTATAAATGAGGCCAACAGACAGTTGAAACTGTGGCTGTGATCTGCCGCAGCCTCTGCCATGCTAGGTCCATACCTGTGGTCATCAGCAAAGTTATTGCTTTCCTAATGACCTAGTGATATATTTTGATGCTTGTAATGGCAGTTTTGGCATCAGGTTGAATCTCAGCTGACATTCTCCACTCTGTATAGTGCTGATGTCCACAAAATTGCAAGGTGTTTATTTTCCTTATCTAGTCAAAACTGCAAAATCCTTCCCCAGCATCTTATACTGAAAACATTTGTACTTTTACCAAGTAATATCACAAGAGACTCTAAACTGTTTTGTGCTTCAAATGCCACACCAAAGGAACATGCCAGACTTTCCAGTGGTTACCATGCTCTTTATTCACTGTAGTGAATAAGTCACACACAAGAAGGATGACTTCTGATCCACTGACCTAAAAGTAATTTCCTTGTTCCTCAAAACTTCTACTGATTTACTTCACCCAACTCCACAGATAATCCCGTATCTCAAGTTCCAGAAATCTGCTAGTTTGTAGCAACTGCAGAGTTCTGTTGTTTGTTTGGTTTTAATCAGAACTGTTAAAATATTTGCCTATATTAACAGCAAATTATAGACATTTAAAAAGCTATACATGCTTCTAGCCAGACACTTCAATGGTAGGTAGAAAACATTACCCAGAAGACCTTACTTCACTGATTCACTTCCTTTATTTTTTTTTTTTTTAAATATGTATATATACATTTCCTCCTTTGTGATCTAAAGAAAGTTTATCTACCTGGAATCAAGCAATAATTTAGGTTGTAAAAGGCAACTGGAACTTGTCTCGTCCAACCACCTAGTCACCTAGTCAAAGCAGGGCTAACTTCATATCTGGATCAGGTTGCTCACAGTCTTCTCTAGTCAATTTTTGAAAATATCCAAGGACAGAGAACTCACAGCCTCTCCAGGAGATCACAGAGCTCACCACCCAAATTAGAAATTCAATCTAAGAAATAAGTGTAACAAGAATATTGCGGGGTTACACTCCATTTAATTTTCTCAGTCAAAACCCTGTGACGATCCTGGATGTATTTCCATACAGGAATAAATAAAATTTTGCCATGGGCTAACAAAGGGCAGATTTGGGATGAGGAAGAAATGTTCACACATCACTGAAAAAGAGCTCAAATCAAAGATATTAGAAGTTATTTAATATGCTACAACATATCCTCTGTTGTAGCAGACAACCCAACCCACACAAGTGAAACGGGCGCTGGGAAAGATACATATTAGCAAAATAAAGTATCATTTACTTCTGCCTGTAAACCATGGTTACGTTGTAGGGCACAACTGCTTTCAGTCGTGCATGAAAAGTACGTGAAAGTGTGAGATTAGAAAGAGAAAAGGATCGTGAAATGTACAGTGAAGCAGTCAAAAGCTACAGGAAAGGTATAGGTGGCTGCATAATTATTTAGAGCCATTTTAAAGACCTTTTTATGTAATCATTTTAGGTTAAGTTAACAATATTACAGTCATCCAGCTTTCTTCCACTACTTGTGTTGGGACTGAATCTGTGAACACGACCACACAACTCTTCATTCTCAAGCCCTCATTCAGAAATATTCATTAGTACAGTAACTGTTAAAGTAGCATTCACAGCTTTAGAGTCAAAAGAATATTCCTTTATCTACAAAAATGAGTGATGGATAGAACCACCCAACATTATACTCAAAAATATAATTTGAAGTGTAGGGAGGGAAAGAAGATGAAGTTTGTTCCCTCCTTTTACTATTTTACACTTTTTGCATCAGAACCATTCACTAGTGAACTCTGATACAGTGATTCTCATTATATTATAATGCAAATAAAAAATATCAATTGATTCAGCAGCTGACAGCATACAATTACATTTCTACCTATAAGTAACTTCTGCTTACAATGAAATTTTAAGAGAAGTAAATGATTTCACCACCACAAGAAAAAGAAATAATCTAATTTTCTCTTCTAATTTCCTGACAGTATTAGAGGAAAGTATTTATAATGCAGCAATATAGTTCTGCAGAATTAGAAGGAGAAAAGAGCTGTTGCAGCTGAACTTTAAGATCATACATCCAGCAAAAGCCTCTGCCTGAAAATAGCAAGTGGCATGAATGAAATAACGGCTTAGGGTGGAATGAGTTGCAAATTGTTTTTGTAAATCTCTAAATATAACTTGAATAGGTATGCCATTTCATTCATCAGACTAAGTTATCAAATACTTGTTTTCTAAATGGTCTATAAAAGAGAAGTTTGACCACAGTATCTAAAAAAATTAGAAAGTAGTCGGCGACTAGCACAAAATAGTACTGATTGGAACAGTAGTGCTTTATTTTGTCTTAAGTCATCTGCAAAGGAAACTCATCTTTATGATATATTTGTCTTATAACATGGGCAGGGGGGAGGAGGGAGGGAGGTTACAACAGGCTCCTCCTCTCTGAGGAGCTAACAGGCTTCTTGTGTTTATGGCATGCTGCCATGAGGGTAAACCAGGAGATGCGTGGCATTTTTTACCTGTGACTAGACTATCTTACAAAATAATCAACATGGAAATATTACCTATAAAGCTTTGCTGGAAATCTCAGTTATGAGTTCTGTTGCATAACCTTCACAAACACCTTGCACAATATACTAAGTTGGACATTTTAATGTTTTTAATTTCCTCTATCCTATCCGATTTCTGAATTTTGTTCATCTCAACCTCCTGGAAAAACCACTGACCATCTTCAATTTATAAAAACATCAACGAAGAATACCAGAAACAGGTGTAGACACATTTTAATGTCCTTAGATGAAGGAGAATACTTCAAAATTATTTTACTGGTTAAGAATTAATAAAGCTACACCATATTCAAAGGACAATGCAATTATCTGCAGTACTTACTGGCTGAGTTAGACATCTTGCTGCATGTTTATTTTATTAAAAAGTTAAAAGTATAGAAAATAACTATTCCAAGGGAATTCACTTTTAAGAACCTGAAATTACAGTGACAAAGAAAAATGAAACATATTTGAAATAACTTGAATTAGGGAAGAAAAATGTGATTGATTTATTACAAGAGAAAATAGCATGCATAAACCTAGGCAATGAAAGTGTTTATGTACTTATGATGTACACATGAGAAATAGTTCTATTATATAGATTAAGGTTTTATTGGAATTTAGAATAGGCTGATGCTATTTGGCTTGACTCTTACAGCAATATAAGAGTGGAATCAGTTCTGTGGTGTTTAAGATGTAAATTATTTTATTTTATTGTTCTCTTTAAAGGAAGAAAAGCCTTTTAGAAAGGAAAAAGTATATATATTATTTATAACATTGGAGAAGACTGAGGCAGAAACTGCATTTGAAAGAACTATGGAACAGTTTAAACACTATTGAGGGATGAAAGGAAAATTTATTTTTAGCCCTTAATGATATTAATAAAAGTTGTAATACTACAAAAAAACTTGTTTGGGTAGCCATGTGGAATAAAAGGTACAGTATTTACTATTTGAATCAAAACATGCTATATTTATCAACAAGGAATAAGCTATATAAAGAAGGAATCTCAAACAGCCTTGCAGTAAATGCAAGACATTTGATTTATCAAGCATTTCATTTGCTCTGTCATTCACAGAGAGTGACAAATAAAGGAACCTTTTTCAGGCATTGTTTTCTGATTTGCTTCTCTTTGCTGTACCCTTAGTACTCCCAGATTATTTGGTAAACATCCCGATCCCATTTCTGAATAACATAAACAGAAGGAAGTAACTTCTACCCCAAATGGCCAGGCTGGGCGACAGGTATTATTCAATTTCCTGGGACCTCTGCTTCTCTGGCAAGGCTCTGATTACTAAGCAATGCTGGTCAGAATTTACCTGGCACAACAGGGTTTCTACCGGAGAAGATGTGTTTAAAGAAGGTCTAAAAGCAGAAAGGTTTCAGGAAGCCTGCCCCATTTCCTGCCAGTACGTCAGCCAGGCTCCAGAGGATCCAGGCAGGAGAGCCCATCGCAGCCCAGCCCAGGAAAAGAGGGCTTCGGAGCTACAGACCCTCGCAGACCCCAACAGCTGAAGGTCCCACCTCCCCTTGACAGTGACTGGTCCACATAACAATGACAGTAGCATCTTCCCACTCTCCAAAAGGAGAAGAAAGAGAACATCAAACTTCAACAAATTCAGTGATAGATTTAAAGTTAATGCTGGCATCATCCAGTGGATTATTCAAATTTTTATTGCTTATTCTGGAAGATTCCAGTAAGTGCTAAGTGAATGCTAAAGTGTGTCTGAGAAACAGTTAAACTAAAAAAAAAAAACTAAACTACCCATAGATTCTGACAGCTCTTTCCAGAACCACAAGATATTACTGCAATATTTCTTTGGAAAGAGTTATTCTAAAAGTGAAGAAGAAATTCTCTCAAAGAAATTTGAGAGAACTTTAATATGTTAAGAGTGAACAAAGGAAGGAGTTCTGAAACAAAGTAAATGGTGATCAGTTCTTTTTTCAGTTAGATTAAACACATTCCTTACTCTTGAGGAGTCAAAGCTCAAAATAATGAAGCTTATGATGACCCTAACAAAAAGGAAGCTTTTAAGACACCAAAGTCATAATGTAATCATCCCCTACTTCTATTTGTAAATTAACCACAGCACTGTATAATCAATTTACTTGGAAATCTACATGTAATGAATGTTTCCTGGTACTGTGTTTAGCATCTTTTCTCTCATCAATATGTCAGGAATTTATACAGGGAACATTTAATAATGATTAAAGTTATTTTTTGCATAATATTCACATGCTACAAAGAGAGACCTCTGATATGACCTCCTCCTTCTCCCCCTTCTCCAGTATTTTGTATTCTCTTTTATCTCTTTTCTATTTCTCTCTGTGATCAGCACTTTATCTATCTGTCAGATCCCAGTTAGAGGCTGCAGAAAAAGTATTTTTTTTTTCTGAGTAGCAGACTGAAAATGACCAAGACCTTCCTCAACGAAGCATACATTTAGATGCTGGAATCCAGCGAATGTTATCCTTGTCAGATTTGCTTGTCAGATGTTATCCTTGTCAAATGCACGTTCTCTCACAGAATTAATCCTCTGTAACTGACAAAAGAATTTAGTCCATAAAATTTGAACTGATTTCTCTCTTATTTAAAGGAAAAGAGAAAACATGAAAGAGATTGTCTACTTCTAGCTAATATATTTCAGCAATCATTTCTTCCCCCAGTATTTCTGTCTCCTACTCCATCAGTTTTAGAAAAAAAAAAAAAAGGATTCCTAGATTGCTGATTTCACCCATTTGATAGGGAGAAATGTGTATGTCGTGGGGGTGTACTGGGCTCGACTGGGATAGAATTAACTTTCTTCATAGCAGCTTGTATGGTGCTGGTTTAAATTTATGACCAAACCAATACTGATATCACACATCCTGGCTATTGCTGAGCAGCGTTTGCACAGCACTAAGGCCTTCTCTATTTCAGTCTGCCCCCCGCAGTGAATAGATTGAGGGATGCACAACAGATTGTGAGAGGACACAGCCAGAAAGATGACCCAAACTAACCAGAGATATTCCATGCCATATAATGTCATGCCCAGCAATAAAAGGGAAAAGAAGGGGGTTTAGGGAGGTTAGCCATCTTTTGCTCAGGAACTGGCTGGGCATCGTTCTACCCATGGGATGTGGTGAGTGGCTGCCTTTGCATCACTTGTTTTGTTTTCTTTCTCTCTTCTTCCATTTACACTTCACTCATTTTTTTATTTTATTTTATTTTTTTTTAATCTCAACACCCAGTTTTTCTTGTCTTTACACTTCCTTTTTGCTTCCCCTGTCCCACTGGGGGCCATGGGGGGAGTGATCGAGCAGCTGTGTGGTGCTTAGCTGCCCACCTGGCTTAACCCACAAAAAGTAGGCAGTGGAAAGATGACTGTCTGAGACCTTATTCCCTCCATTTAAGGGTAAAGAAATGTATGGAAATGTAAGAGAAACAGGTAGCAATTATTTCACTAATCCAGCCATGACGGACAGTTTCCACTTCAGTCCAGCCTGCAAAGCTACTTGTCTTTGCCTTGTTGAACTGTGACTACCAGTCAGAAGTGCATTAAGGAACACCATTGACCTATGGTCACAAGTACATTGCTCTTTTCTATCTACAGAAAACAATATAGCATGCAATACAAATCAATATAAATTAAGCATATTAGTTGCTTAAATTTTGGTTTGTTTTGAAAATGAGATGGTAGAATAAGTGACAGCTACTTGGGAATTGATGCTATATCCTGAAGTCATTTTCATAACAAATAAGTATTTTTATAAAGAACAGAACTTAAAATAGCAAATGTGATTAGTATTTTTATTAATTTAATAAGGTGAATTAGCAGATGATATGCAGTCTTCCTGAGCTGTATTTTATGACCACGTCAATACAATTCCTGTCATTCCAAATATCCTATTTTACACGTGCAAAATTCATTTCTGTAAGCAGTCACCACCATGCACTTGATTTCTGCTCTTCTGATGAGCTCTCCTACTAGCATCCTCATCTCACATATTAATAATGGAGATGCGAGTTTCCACAAAAACTCCTCTTTCCTGTATAACATGGACAATCAAATAGAAAACTCTTTTAGGAACTGTATTCAGTGAATTCTTTACAGCTGGAAGTCTCTATTTAGGAGATTTTTTTAAAAAACAGCTATTACTCAGTTTCAACACTGTATTTGTATTGGCAACTCTACAAGAAGCTGGAAATAGTGGACAAAAGTTGGATTGTATCTCTTTTCAACAATGCTCAGTTTCTTGTGCACATCAACTAATGAGATAATTATGCTGTTTTCAAGAAGAACTTAAAGCACATTCATTTTGAAGTGTTCATTAGTAATGAATAACTTTCCCACCTCACATTGCTGTCCTAGTGCATTAATTAATATATGGGTATTAATTTGCATATATCAATAATATAGGGATGTTAATTTGGATAATATATGGATATGACTACAGATATTAATATTTCTACAGAAAGTTAAGCTACAATACAACACAAATGGAGTTGAACAAAAGAACAGAAAAAGAAAAAACTGAGGAAAAAATCAGTGCTTTGACACTGTGATCAGCACTTCCAGGTCTAATATTCATTTATAACAAAGAGAGTTTTGAAACAACTTCAGTAAAAAAGAAGGGAAAGAAAAGAAAAGAAAAGAAAAAAAAAGAAAAGAAAAGAAGCAATCCAAAAAGCCATCTTGCTCACTCTTAAGGAGAAGCTTTTAGATCCCTTGAGACAGTTATGATATGGTCATTGCATGTGATAAAAGCACTACATATATATTTGATACAATATAAATAAAAGATCACCTAACAGAGTTGCTTTTGAATATAATCAACTATTTATATACCCCACTATCCCCTCCATATCAGAAATATGACTATTAACATGACACTTGACTTAGCCTGGTGGGAAAATAGTTCATAGACATGTTTTCTAGATTGTAGCCTGAGTAAATAAACATCGACAAATCCCGTAACATTCCTACTACTCCTTATTTTATTAATTTACCTCAGTTCCCCAGTCAAAAATCAAGATGAGTGAAGATTGCTGCATCTTACACAATTTTATGAGAAAAACCCTTTGGAGTATTTGCAGGAGATACTTCAAGTAGTGCCATTAAGACAGTCAGTCAATAACACCCGGATATCTTCTGACAGTTTAGTCTTCCTTGTACTCTGCACTTTGCTCTGAAACCAAGAAACTAGTACCATGTTTTCTGCCAGGAAGAGGAATAGGATTTGTCTAAACAAATTAAATACTAATGACTAGTCATTTTTCTTTTACATGTATTCACTTGGCTATTTCTTATCCTCATTGTGTTTCTATACTGAGAATGAGGCTTTTACATCCTTTTTAGGAGACCCAGAAAAGCATTCACAATCCAGAAAACTGCTGTAGTTACCTTAACCAGTCCCCCAGCCCTTGATTTCCTATGGCTACTCAAACATGCTGCTCTTGTGCCAGTGGCTATCTAGCTTTGACTTAGCCACTCGTTACCTCTCTCACCACGAGAGCATCCATCCACACAGACAATGGCTGATTTTGCAAATAGTCCAGTGAATTAGGAAGTAGCTTGGCAGAGGAAAACAGATGGCACTGAGGAATTAAAGTCTAGAGATGTATGTTTCAGTATACGTGATTAGCTCTACTCTGAGCCCATAGACTGAATGCCTTTTAGCAGTTGGAGGGCGTTAGGCGTGCTTCTGAAATGTGTATGCCAGATGATTTCACACAGAAGGAACATAGTTTTAAGGAAGCGTAAACTGTTCCCTACAGCGAACCAAAGCATGGATGCTTGGAAATTAACTTCAAAATTTCAGTCCTCATATGACCACTAATGAAGATGTACCCACAGTATAAAAGTTAATTCACACTTCAGCTCCCCTTCAGGGTGAATTGAATAGACCTCTGGCTAAAAGTGAGCTTTAAAATGGATCATAAGAGGAAGGTTTCCAGGACTCTGTTGTTCTAATTGTACCAGGAAAATGAATCTTTTATCAGGAAAGGAAAAAAAAAAACAAAACAAACAAACAAACAAACAAAAACACCCAAACAAAACCAAAAATCCCTCCCCACATATAGATACACAAAACAAAATAAACAAACAAAAAAACAAATAAGCAAACCTCCACACTTTTAACCAAGGCTCCTTTATGTTTTTCTAGCCTTGATATAAGTGACTGGAGCAAAGGATGAAAAGCTTCACTGAATATCTGTGTTACAGAGAATAACGGGCTATTTAAAATATTCAGATAGCAAGGAAGAGTTTCATTATGCCTTGTGTTCTCCATGTCTCTACCCATTGGTAATTGATTCATTTTCCGTTGTCTTGCTATTTGGAAAGGTGGAAGAGGAGAAAGAAACACTGAAATGCTGCTATTGCATTTGTTAAAGTGTTAATTCACTCATTGCTACCATTTCTGCTCCTAGTTCTGAGATAAGGAAAAGATCACAGGACCTCAATTTTGATAATGACTGAAGGAAGGACAGAATCTCAGTTTTAACATGCTAGGAATAAGGCAGAGCATACAATCTCTTTACTTTTAAAAAATCCAGGGGAAAAAGAAAACAAAAACAAAAACACCCCACAATAGAGAAAGAAAGCAAAAAGCCATTTAAAAAAAGAAATATAGTTAATATATATTTATAAACTACAGGAATATATTATAAGTAACACTGTTCATATACGAGTAAACACTGTTAATTTAGAGTTTGGATTACACAGAAGACCACAGGTCTATTATTTCATCTCCCCTTAGTTCTTATTTTCCTTTCCCTCTCTTCCTCTCTTCAAATTGCATTTCATTCTTTCAGGTGTCAGGAGTCTATTTTGTTTAAATGACCTAATTTTGACATCATTTTATCACACAGATTCAGACAGAGAGCCAACAATTATATACACTGGAAGTGATCTAACTCTGAAGAGGAATCATCTCCAAAAGACACTTTTATACTTCCAGTATACAAAGCGAATTCAGTTAATGAAGATATCAGTAGACAAAATTTTTCATTAAAACTGCTCAGATGTTAATCAGCAGATCTCATACAGATCCAAACCTCCAAAATTTTAATGAAGCATGTTGCCTTCAATGTCTCTAACTAAAAGGTACAATTACTGCAGTTGTACACAGTCTCCCATTTTTGTTTTGTTGCATTTTTATTAATATATGGAGAGTTTGTTTGTTTGAATAGTCCTACTTATCAGTTCTGTTCTATCTGATAGATATTTCATTACAAAATTAGCCAGAGTCCTCTTTCAGTGAAGTGTCTCAGTTGACTTCCTGAACATCCTTTGCCTTGAGATTCCCACTGGAGGAAGTACCTGCCCTCAATTACCAAAAAATAGTTCACTAAGAGGAAAGAATTGATATATATTACTTCTCCTTGCTCATCTGAACAGTACAGGGACATGAGTATGCAAATAGGATTAGCCTCCTAAATAACAGAATTTGAAGACCTAGTCTGGTCACACAGTTCATTTTTATTTGCGACCTCAGAGGGGAAGCAACTTTATTTACTTGGGGGAAAAACCCAACAAAAAACAACAGAAAATCAGAGTATGAAGGAGTTTTGACCCTTTGCTTTGATTTTTAAGAAACTCAAAAAACCACAAGTAGCAGAGTGGTTTTATGCTGGCTTTGTCCACCTACTCCTGGCTGGGAAAGCAACAGTGATACAACATGCTGATAAAAGCAGAGCTATACAATTTCAGTATAAAGAGTGAAAGAATCCTTGAGTTTGTCTTATTTATATTTCACAAAAGTGTTTACCAAAACGTTCTTTGAATGTATTACTTCCAATCAAGTTTTGCTTTCTAATATCAAATGCCTTGCTGAGTAGACAATTTCAGACATTAGGCAGAACTTGATGGTGTCTTGTGTGCATTTATGGAATAATGGATTAGTCACTTACAGTGCCCAGCCTCATTCATGTTCATTTAATGTTGAGTTAAAAGCAAAGCTTCCATATAAGTAGAAGCTGCAACTGCCAGAGCTGAAAATCCTGAAAGCACTACGCACCAAGTGTTACCACAGCACTCCCTGCCAAAAACATTCTTAAACAGTACAATATTTGTGTTCATTCACATCTGTTTGAAGCTAAAGACCAAGCACAGCTAATTCTTATTCCTAAGAGAACATTACCTCATCAATTATTTCTAGGAGACTTTCATTTCAGTTACATTTTGTGTCCATCAAGATTCTTAAATTAAAAAGTTCCAAATAATCTGTAGACACAGCCAAATGGAGACTAGCTACTCATGAATATATTACTTAATAGTCATCCTTCTCCAACAACTACTTTCCTTTTGTTATGCAGCTTATGTATCTGTACTATAATCTATTGGATAGCAGCACGCATGCAGGAATACACTAGTGGATCATTAGAGAATATTAAACACAAGAGTAACCAACCTCAGTAAATGAACTGGCCCAGATTTTTCTTGCATAGCTCAATTTGGATAAGCACTAAAAGTAGTTCAAGGAGAAAGAAGCTGTAGTTTCTACAAAACTTCAGTAGATTAAATTGCTTCAGATGATTGAATACACATGAAAATTGCCAAAAAGGAGAAAATTACATGCTATATGAAACACACTTTAATTTCCAAGTACAGTTAAACACAGTAACCCTGAAAATTTGTCACAAAGGCATTAAGGTCACAGGTTAGAAAATGCAAGTAAGCCATGAGAAAAGAGCTTCACACATTGTAACTCATCGTAAGAAATGTAGCAGCAAAATTTACATATTCTTGCTCAAAAGAGCACTATTGTTTTCTTCTGGTTGCTGGAAGAAATGAGCAAACAAGGAAAGGAAAATGCAAAGTCCTACATCTGGAACAGAGTAACCCCAAATAACAGTGCAAGGTGTGAGATAGACAGAAAAGGATCTGGGAACCTTGAACAAAGAGCATCAGAACACTGGGTTGTATCAACAAAACCATAACCCGATTGAGTAGGGTTAGTTGCGTGCAAGTGGCTTTGCAAGAAGGCTTTCACAGGAGATTTTTTCTAATCAGCTCTCAGATAACCTATCCTTCCCCGTATTTCCTCTTCACAGTATTTGTCATAGTAAGATGAGGAACTAGTGCCATGTTCTTCCAGAAGCGGGGTTTGTGTCTTCCTCCTGGAGCCTTTCATCCAGCACTTGGCTCAGCGATATGGCATCAGTTCAATCCCAGGACAGCAAAGTATCACACTTGTAATTGCTAAGATGGAAGAGAAGAATGCTTCCCTCTAGAGAGCTCGGAGTAGATTGCTCTTATAGACTTGCATGCAGGTTTTGTTTGTTTTTTAAATGACTGTAATGATTCTCGTCAGTCATCATATAATGCAACATCAGGGGACAAAGGAAATTAATTTTCAATGTCAGAAAACTGAATGAATTACAGACAGCTGTGAGATTTGCAAGCAGAAGGAGGCTGGCTCGCAAAGTTTCTATTTGTGGAAACTAGAATGAACTGATCCAAAAGCCGGACTGAAGTTATGTAGGTGATGCAGAAAAAAACCTGAACCGAGCCATGGGGCAATCTGGCCAGGTAGAAATGCATGGAGTGATGCAACAGTGTCATATTCGCTGCCCTCTGTGCTCAGACAGTAGAAAGCCAATCTGAGAATTAAAGGATCTGTTTGCACCCTGTCAATTGCTCACAACCCACTGGGGGGGAAGGGGAAAAGGGATCCTACCATTTCAAAATCCTCAGTCTTCTGTGGTGAGAGCTCTATAACTCGTATGTGCTTGAGAGAACTGGTATGGATATGTATACAACTGTAGAAGTTGTTCCGTTTTTTTCAGTCCTCTAAGCAGCTCTGTTCTGTGTTTCTGTTGTTCTTTTGCCCGCACCAGTCAGTGTATGGTGAGTATAGCATCAACAGATGCCTGAGCAGCTTCATTAAATGCTCTCACCAAAGCACATAGATTGTCACAGGTCTATTGCAGAGACCAACATGTGTCCAAGATGTTCTGACACCTCACTGGCTTATTGAATTTTCCTCTTGTGGTGTTAGAGTGGATACTCCAGCAAGGTATTGCTCCTTTCCAGATTTTGTAAACTCTATGGAAGAGCTATATGTCAAAAGCTCTTAAGGTCACATCAGGCTCTCCTTTCCACCTGTATATGCCTTTTTGACACAGCTCAGTAAAAATTTAAAGGAATTTCTAAAATCAGAGGAAAAGGTTGGATCCTGAATCCTAGTAGGCTCACATTTAAGATTAAGCTTTACATGAATAAATAAATAACATTTTAACACAAAGACCACCCCTCCCTCAACAC
>VXBL01002711.1:39281-63888 GCA_013400195.1 Aramus guarauna | reverse complement strand
AAAAAAAAAAAAAAAAAGAAAGATTGTTTATTTGGGAGAACAAAATCTTCAAACCTCTTTTTCCTCCAAAAAGTTTCAGCAAGCTTAGGAATTACTTTTTCCATTTTCATATATTTCATTTATGCCTAAAAATAAAACCACACCTCAATTAGAAGTGTCCTGCTAAGATAAAGGCCAGCATACATGTGATTTTCCACTAGCAAAGTTCATTAGAAGTGCCTTCCACATGTGGGAGGTCAGAGACAGCAAAAATAAAGACATGGTTTGACATAAGTAGTAACAATTTAGTAGAAGCACAAGTTACTCCTTTGAGACTGTCTAAAAGGAAAGGCCATCCTCTCAAATACTGAGGTTTTAATTCAGACGCTTGAAGTCATCTATTATTTGTTTCTCCTATCTGCAAGACCTTCAAGTCCAAGTCTGGCGTCTCCTTTTATTTTGGGCTGAAAAAATCTGTTTTTGTACCAACATATATTTGACACTCACAGATTTGTGACAGTGCAAAGATAAAGACTTTCGTCTTTGAAGTCTTTGCACTGTCACAAAGCTTTACATAGAGAGTATGAAGGAAAGGGGGGGAAAAAAAAAGAAAAGAAAACACTAGACAAAAAGAAAACATGGAAAAGAGCAAGGAAACATGAAGGAAACAAAAAGCAGTAAATGGATTGGCTGGGATAATAACAGGCTGAGAAGGGAAAGTTCAGTACATTAGAGTTCTTCAGAAGACAGAAAAAAAATCCTGTGACCATTGTGAGAACCATCACTCAGAGAACAGAAATGTTTATTATACTGGTAACCAGAGATCATGACTGCAAGATAGTAAGTGTTCAAGCAGGACCTTCAGAACAACAAAATCCAGGGAGACACTCCATTCAAAACAAATCATAACATATAAAGGTTTGAGAAAGTCTGCAAACATGAACAGCTATTTTTATGAGTAAAGTATATGAAAGTTCATTTTAAGTAATATTTTACAATGAAAATATATCACTGATTAATTCTGGAACTACATTTTGAAAATTAATATCTTGTTCTTTAGAGCTCCAAGGTTTTATTAAATATCATGTTAAGTTTCCAATAGGTTTTCGCTTTACTTTTTAATTTAAGTGTTGAGGAAATAAACCAGATTAGTTTTAAAGAATTAAATGTATAGATAGAATAAATTGTTTTGCCTTTTCTTTTTCCAAGACTTGAGAAATTTCATAGCCAGAAATCCATTGGATCCAGAAAATAAAATAGTTTCCTTCTGTGTCTAGAAGGAGGTTTTCAAAGGCCAGTATTTCAACACTTTTTACTACTTCCCCAGTTGCAATCTGAGCAATGTAATACTGGATGTGAGATTAACTCATGCAAACTGATTCACCATCTTCTAACTAATACAGGGTAAACAAGATTAAAGGGAATAAACAATTTGTACATGCAATTCTCCCCACCTCTACCAACTATGCTTTAAAAAAGAAAAAATAATCTAACCAATGAAGAAAGAGGGCTATACACATCTAAATAATCAAAGGTGAGTTAAGTGAATTATACCAAGCTTTTGACAGGGACATCAAATGGAAAAGAAGGTAGCATGACTCAAATAGAAACAGCAGCCCAGCTGGGATATGTTTTACCTTGTTTTGGAAACATTTTCAGTTAATCAGGACACCTAAACCATCTGTGTAATGAATAGTTGATAGCATATAAATGGAGATAGATTGGACAGATCGGTAAAAATAACTAAGAACTACAACGTCTATAGCATTTCGTCCATTTTTTAGAAGATGACAGTGAAATTGCTTTTGATCAAACTGTAAATGTAAATTCCCCTAGAGCTTCCTGGAAAAGGCAAAAGAGACTGTTTATGATCCAATCCGTTACCCTGTGTTCATAAATATCTATTGCAAAATTAGAATGTTAACCGTTAAAAAACGTTAATCAGCAGAAGGTTAATACCGTCTTTTCATCAGTATTTCTCAATTTAATTGTAAACTAAAAGTCTTATTAGGTATATCCAGCAATAAACTGATAATACCAGCTAAATGCTCAACAGATGTCTATAAATGGAAACATAAAATTTTAATAGTCAGTTTCTTCAGTATTTAAAGACTATATTGTTATCAACATATTTTTCATAAAGGAAGTCATGCACTTCTGTCAGTTATATTTATTACACTAAGGAACATTTTAATACAATAATGCAGATGTCTTCATTCCATAAACCCCAATGGTACTTAAAGCTAGGATTTTATTACTTGTGCCCGGGGCCAAACAAAGCTGTAAACCTGCTACATTCTAATTCAAATACTGCTGGTGGGGTTTGCATTTTTGTGCCGTAAATTACTATACAACATAATCAAATACCTGCAGAAATGGTAGCCATGGAAACGGCATTTTTGATTCACAAAATTTTAAGACAAATTTTAAAAAATACTGATTTATGAACAATTATTTTTACTCTGGACTAACATACTTCCCCTCAAAAAGTATAGATGTTAATATAACTCCAGCAGCATAGGATATTAAATACTCTTGGATATGAAGTGCCACTCAGAGCTATTCACACTATTTTCCATTATACCACCTGTTCTGTTCTGACAATGTGCATTGTCAGTTGCATCAGCCTTATGTTTCAGACTAACACTGACCAAGTGTTTCATGCAGTGGTGATATATCAAGCCATTAAATACATCACATTTTATGTCTATCATGATATTGTGTTGTTTAAAATGAGAGCACACATAGCACTTGGAAAGCCTCGCTAATAAAAAGTATCACAAGAACAGGAAGCTCTCCAGTACATTATGATACTTGAAGCTATAAAACTTTTTAAAATCGTAAACAGTGGAATTCCCAGAGTATTGCATTAAAGCACACAAAGTTTTTACATCTAACAAGACTTTATATTTTTATTGAGAGTTCAGTTTAAGATGTGGAGTATTTGGTAACACTCATAAATGAAAAACATTATAGCTTGCTTTACTAACACTGTATTTCCAGAACTACGTTAGCAGTGGTTTTTAAGTCATTTGAACTTACTTTTGAAAAATCTTATTATATAATATTTATCTTGCTAAAGCACCAGGGGGGTCACAACTAGGTTGGGCTTTCCTGCAGTTGATGCCATACAGACACAATAATAAATGGCAGTCTGAGACACATCAGGTTTTTATAATACATATTTATAGTACTTGACTGGAGTTACATAGTGTTTTCCTGACTTTTTCATGCTTGTAATAGATATATCAGTTATTCTTCATCTAAGCCATCAAGATGCCCAGACTGCTTTACAAACCCTCTTACTTATGTTTGCAGTTTCCAAAAGAATAGAAACAGGAAGGAGGGGCGGCCGTGTTGGTGGGGAGGACCGCTCTGACCAGTCTTCTGTTACCTAAAGTGACTGGGAATGGACAAAAGAAGGAATGCAGAGGACAAGTCTTCTTCAGAGTCCTTTCTGATACCAAGATTTAAGGTAGAAAAAGGCAAACCAGATGTCAAGGGTGGGCGTAAATCAGTGTTTATTCCTGAAGGGAAAAGGAGGTAAAGGATCAGGCCTGGAAGTGCTCTCAGAAAAAGTGAGGACATACTGGTTTCTAGTACCTAGTTTTTTTCCAAACCAGGAAATATCTTTCATTCGTGTGGTCCAGCTTGGTGCTCCCGGACCTCTGAAATGCAGACTACAATAGAAACAACTGCTATTATTAAGAAACAGCATATAACCCAAGACAATCCATTTCCAAACACTAAACAACTTATTCACCATTCAAAAGGGAATTTAGGTAGATTCAGCATATTAAAAGCAAAAAGCGTATAACAGAGTATGTGCCACCTGTCAGTTAGAAGTTGTGCCAATTTGCTATAGAAAATGTGCAGCAATTCTATGCACACACACTTAAAGTTACAGAACAAAAGACGACAAGTGCCAAGAAATACATGCATGAATACGTGCAAAACTTCCCTTCTCGAGTTCTCCTAAGCAGGTTCAATGAAGTTCATACAGCACAGCAGGGTCAGAGTAAGCAACAACATGGTTTTCTTTAAAGCATGTAAGAAGGCATAGCATCTTGAATTCAGCATAGATGCTCTTACTTTAGGAATTTGGTGCAAAGGGGCCACAACACATAGCTAACTATTCCTGTGAAGAAAACACTTCCCTCATCACAAAACCGCACTATGCCTTCACTGCTCTTCTGGAAGCACTCTAGTGGGTCATGGTAAGAAGACAACACTGAAGTAATGCATTCTGAATTTCTGCAGTGGCCTACACTACTCACTGCAATAGAGAAGGAGATGAGACCTCCTGAACATATGACCTCAGCTGAGCCAAAGAATGTGTTGCCAGTCATTTGATACCACATGGAGAAAAGCACAAACCTATTCCTCTCAGCTCCTGTGCCAATACTTGGATGCAAAAATAACATGCATCTGCAAAAAGTACCATTCCAGTACAATAAGGGAAAAAAGAAAATGGGGGAAACGGAAATAACACTTGCATAAGTTGCAGATATGATGTTTCCTATGCCACCACCAGATGTACAAGCCTTCCTTCCTCGTGGTTTCCATCTTACAGAAGAGTCACACATTCCCTTCCATCCTCCTTCTCTGAATGGTATAGCATCTATACAACTCAGCCCAAGCTCGCCCTTGTACAACAGTAAAGCTGCATCTAAACCTAAGAGGAAGAGCACTGCACAGCATACTCTTGGGTCCTGATCCCTGCTATCAGCCAGATCAAATACTTGTCTGGATCATAAGTCTCCTCTAGGTCCTATGCCCATGTTTCTTTCTGAGAGAATCCAGAGCACAGGGATGCAAGGAATGATCCGTGCCTAGTTTTTACTTATGCATGGAGCTGGAATTCAGCTAATACTAACCTGGAGGCAGTTAGGCTACGGCTTATATTCCCATCTTATTTTTCTTAGCTAGAAGTGCACTCAGCTCCATACATTTTTATGGTATATACATTATTTTGTCCCATCATTTTTAGAGTAGAGTAATAATTGTTTATATGTAATATGCCCTCATATATAATGAGATTTTAATGAATATATAGACACTTTTAAACATAGTATAGACAGACCAAGGCATAATTCAGGAAGATAAGCCTGTGTCCTAAAGGAGAGAAAATAGCTTAAAGAATTAACAATGGCTTATTAGCATAGGAAAACATCAAGACACTATTCCAAGCATTTTGAAAACATCAGAAGTGTTGTTTTGTTTAAAAACCTACAAACAAAAAAGCTAAGAAAGACTTGTCCATTATTTTTTTTTTATTTTTTTTAAAGAATTTCTGATTGCCTGCAAACAATTAGAAAGCATTTAGAAAAACTGAAGTGGACAGAAAATAGTAAGCCACCTTTCTAAGACTTCAGTTATCTAAATAGTAAATTAATCAATAAAATAAGTACTTTCATAAGAATCTTTCTTTATAAATATCATAATTCTTACCTTCACCTGCTCCTAACTGCAGTATGTAAAACAATTTGGTAGAAAAAGCCACGCAATAATACCATTCTTATAACACTTTTCTAAGACAGCTTCTATTGAAGTCTTTTTTTTAAAATATATATATATACACATATATAATTCTTTCTTCTACTTTAATCTTTTGTCTGACTTTTTCATTGGGCCTTTACGTTAGCTTCATTATTTAACTATTCACAGCTGCCGGCTAGCTAGCTGAGTACAGCATTAACTCAGTAGCGGCCAGTAGCTTAGAGCAGGTTCCTGTCTGTTGTCACAAGTGCATATCACCCTTTTTGCTAGTGTGTTGGTATATTTAATAACAAATGCTGGTATTTTGGTAACAAAACCAGGTATTTTGTATTCCTATGACTGTGCTCTGCATGCCTTTCAGATATGAGAACTTTGCAACCTACAGTTTATTGATCAAGTGAAAAAAATGTAGCTGCTGACAACACCTTTTTTGCTTATACGACCTTTTTGATTTGACAGTAGTACATTTTGATGATGTACTGAACTGCAGTCAGCAAGCAGGAAAATACCACTACAATCAAACTCCAGGATGTAGCCAAATGTAACAAAGAAATTGGTGCATATTCCCAGATATTTTTATTGTGAATGTGTTTTTGTGACTTCAGACTACAATATATTATTGTTAACTACTGCATAGTATATAAGAGCAGCAGTATTAAAATTATATTTATACTGCTTTTTGACAACAGCTGTTAAGTAACTTATGTTCTTATCATTTGGTGCACTAGGGCATGCATTCTCCCTATGTGTGCTATCTTAGCTATCCTTAGGTTTTCCTGTTGAGAAAGGACTATGCATTTCACAGCTAACACATGTTTACATTCCTGGCATGGAATAAAGTGAGCACCAATCTCATCACAGAAATTCAAACTGGCATAGTAACAGCTACCTCTTTCTATATAAAATAGTATGCCCTGTTGTTTTCATATTCAGTTCAAAAGTTGTGTAACTCTCTGTGGAGTCTTCATGAGATGATGCACATTTAAGTTAGTGTTCAGATTTGGGTATTTAAGATCTAAGAGGAGCAGTATCTATGTCTTAATCCAGCTTTTTAGTTTGGCCCAAAGGGCTGCAAAACCAGAGGATCTATAACAACCCAAATACACAGCAAAACTTTTCAGGGAACTTCCACTGCTAGCACTGAAGAACATCATCTTTCTAAACTATTTTATGTGGTGATCTCCTCTTTATGATACAGGATGCATAAGTTTTACTGAAGTGCAGAAATCAGAAAGCACAATGTCCTCTTTTACTACGTAAACTGTCAGTTTTGGAACTTCCAATACCAATTTTGCCTATCAATTTTTCTTGCACGATTTTCATTCTAGGATCTCCCTGTGACACTGCATGGTCCAAACTTTGGTGCTATAGCTTAGGAAGGAGCAAACCACATTTCTCTTCTGGGATACGCTCTCAGGCACAGTTGCATTTCCAGATACAAACAAGCACAAAGGAAATAACAAAGCAAAATTAGCTCCCTCGCCAGAGCATGATCCACAGACCTTTTTCTTTACATCTGTCTATCCCAAAACATCTTCCAAGACACAACAAAGGAAACAGTTTCTCTCCTGAAATTTACCTCTAAAGAGGCTCTGTAGAACTCATTTGATCGACGCCAGCTGAGTGCCATAAATGAGGAAGGTGATTGACCTTCAGCCTCCTGCTCCTCAAGGCACAATCCTTCCTGCTACAGTCTGCTTCATACAATTATCAGTGTAGGTTATCTCTATCAGATTCTAAACAACATAAGTATTTAACTTAATCAAATCTGAGGAGGACTATTATGTGTTAAACTTCAGGTCTTTTGCTTTTACTGAATTACGTCAATAAAATTCACCAGTTTGTTCCTGTTGTCAAATATTATCACCCATAAAACAGAGAATCAATCTGTGTTTTCCTCCCTTTCCCATAGTAAAGAGGCAACAATCTTTTTTACTATTAGTTTAAAATGTCACTAGAAAATAAATGTATCTCTTACCAATATTCCACACATTATCCTAAACATAAGAGTTAATTACAGAAACCACTTCCACCATTACCATCAGTCAGCATCTCAGGCATGAGAATTAGGTTTGATGAGATAGATTAAATTTTCATCAAGGCATATTCAATTTTATGATGTTTTGTGGTTTGTGTTTTTTTCTTCTAAAAAGCCATTTAGCAGCAAGAAATAAAAATAATTTAAAAACCCCTGAACCCTCCATGACTGCTGTAGATACTACTTTAAAATGGACCATTCCACACAGATGTAATTCATTCATTTAAGATGTTTCAGTAATGAAAACATGGAGATTAAGCAGCCCATTTCTTTGTCCTTGAGTTTTACTGTACCAGCTAGATAACAGGCTTCAGCAGCCTGCAGAGATACTAGCTCCACATCACCTGTATGCACTTACTTCAGAGAATGGCACAGGGTAAAATAGTTTCAGCTGAGATTTTAGCTCCTAGTCTACCCCCCGAGCCACCCCTAACCAGCTCAGCAAGCAATATCATTCTATGATACAGTTATGGTCTTAAAAGGATGCAGCCCCTTTAGGCAAGGGTTGCATCATAGATTTTGGTTAAAGTGGTTTTGGCATTTGATTTATAAAACTACACTGACTAGCTGGAGAGTGGTTGAGAGTAAAAACATCCTAAGAGAATAAAATGTTGCCCTTTTGAATATACGAAACCAAACACCAGGAAGGAAAGATCTCAGACTTTTCATTATTGTTATTTAGGAATGTAATTGAGATCAAAATAGACACAAGTACCTGGGGAGTCATTAATTTAATGAACTGTGTTATTTTTTTGGCACATGGTGTTAACAGGAAGACAGGAAAGAAGTAAAATTTATAAGAAAATTTAATCCAAAAGAAGGCAGAGCCATACAAAGAAGGAAAAAATATCTTTTGAAAACGTTCTCATTTCCTCAAACCCATGGTCAATTCAAAGATTTTTCTTTCAGCCTCCTTTTGCCAATGCTTTAGTTAGAGTAAAGAAAAGGAATAAAACTGTGTTTGAAGATTTTCTACACAACCTACACAATTCTGTACTTATTTAGGAATAGACAGACATTTTTTTTTCAGCAGCTTAATTATTTTTATGTCCTTCTCAGTAGTTCCAGAGTATATTTCTACATTTCTTTCTTCATTTTCTCAACACAGCATTGCAGAACTTCCTTTACCTCAAGAATAGGTTAGAAATCCCTAGAAATTGAGGTAAGAAAAACAAAAATGCTGTATTTTAGGGAAGCAATACTGTCTCTTAAACATACATTGTTCTGTCTTCCCAAAAGCTCCATTCCCAGATTGCAAAATTTTCCATGGAATTTTATGGCCAAGAAATGAATATGGTTGGGAAAATTAAAATATTTCAAAGCAAGAACAAAAAATAATGTCAAAACTATCAGCTTGACAAATGTGTTCTGACAAACAGTTCTTTGTTTGCCTTGTCATCCTTTTTTTTTTTTTTTTTTCCAGTTCATAAGTTCTTTAGGTTGGGACCTTGTCTTCACAGATGTCTATCAGGCACCTACAACACACAGTGAAACATAAATAACATACATTGAATTACAATTAATAACCACCATCTCCTTTGAAAATCCATGGGGTTATTCTGCTGCTAAATTGATGTTGACAACATCAACATTAACGTGTGCAGACTCATTCTCTCTGGCTGCAGGAGGCCCTTGAGAATGGAGTCAGGTAGGATCGCTCCAGCCAATGGCTCCTGAGGAAGTGAAGTTGTCATTAGGACAAGATGCTTAAGGGGCACTGCAGAGAAGCTGTAACTCCACAATGATATCTATGCCTCCAAAGATCTCAGGTCATCCATGAGTTAAGAGGGACATACTCTTGCCAGAAGGCAAATCTTATCCCCTCACTGCACTCGCAGTAAAAATTCAAGAGCTTAAAAAGCATCAGGTTTTGCTTCTCACTGAGTATTATTCTGCTGGAGCAGTAGGCAGCTTTCCTATGTTCCAGCAGATCTGAAATCACTGCTTATATTGAGAATGAGAATTTATTCCAGCCAATGGAAACTATTTTAGCTACTTTCTTCATTTTACAAATAGGATTTAGAAGGCTATTTTTTTTTCTTTCAAGAGAATTCTAATATCTCTCAGGTACAAAGTGACATCTCTTGTCTTAGAAAAAGTTAGCATATTCTTTGCAAGAGTTCTGTCTTCCATTGCTTTGTGGCTTGTATAATTCTTTGCAGAATGTGAGTATAAAGTGGATAGTAAATTCTGTTGTTCTCATTATTTTAGGACATCTTCCAATATGCTGAAATCAAACTACTTACACTGATTTAGGTATGAAATTATATAGTTCAGGAATTGTTTTTAGAGAGATGAATGAGGAACCTTGCATGTAGTGAATGTGGTCAAGGAATGCAGTCAAAGGTAATGATACAATTTTCTTCCTCTCTTACTAATCCTGCTATTCTGGAAAAGTGATTTTCTATGTCTCCATTTACTAATTATAAACAGCAAGTGGCCACACTTACTCATGTTTTTATGAAGTTTAGTTTCCGACAGTAAAGCCTCAGCTAAAATAAAATAGATTCTGAGCTAGTGTAAGCCAACGCAAATACTCTGTACAGGCTAAAAAACTCTGACTTAGTTTCATAAAAATGGCTACTGAGACCTTGCTGTGGCAGCTGGTGTGTCTGTGGACTTGCAGAATTAGCAGACTCCACAGTGTTATAGATCTGCCATAAGCTGGCTTATTGATTCTGAGGACTGAATTCCAGAGTCCCTGGGCACAAGAAGGGTATCTCTGTAGTACACCCAGGAGTCTGGAGCACCTTGGAGGGTCTGAGGTCTTCAAGTACCTCTGGAACAACACAGTAGTTTAGAGTCCCTTTGCTAATTTAGGTTCAACATTTTCAGAACATAGATTTCATTTACTTCCAAATGTTCTTTTTCTAAACCTCATTGTGTTTCAACATGTTTCCCTTTCTTTTGAAAATGCTTTAACTCCAAGTAGAACTTTTTTCAGATTTTGTAATTTTACAATAAACAGAATTTCTGGAAATTCTATAAATGTCAAGACTGTTTTATTGTTTTTAATTATAAAATGTTTTGAATTTTCTGTCAAAAAAATTCACAAATTTTCTGACCTTTACTCACCCAGGAGAAGTCAATTCCACTTTCTTAATGTTCAAAAATACTAGCAAATTTTTTATTTGTTGATGTCCTCGTTCTGGCTAGGATAGAGTTAATTTCACAAGGAGCCAGGCTAAACCACGTCAGTTGAGGGGATTTGTCTCTTGTTATGATGTATAATATTTTGTCTCACCAGATAGGATCAATTTAGATCTCCCATAGACACATTACTATTAATGAAGAATACCAAATTCCCCTTCTTTGGAGCTGTGTTTAAAGAGAAGGTGCTGTCTCCATAGCCTCTCTGAGGTACTGTGTCAATATTGGTGTCATCAGCATCAAGATACCTGAGAATTCCTAGCTGCTCATAGATTTAGTGTTATTACCTTAAGTGTGTGATCTGGAATACATTACTGAGCATTGCTTTCTGTGTAATTGCGAGATTTCTCTCTAGCCTGCTTTCCCAACAGATAAACAAAGATATGCTGCCACCACACATTTTAATTGCCACAATAAACCATTCTTTGTTGTCCACACAGGTACAGGATAATTCTAACTCAAGAGAAGCCTTCATTCGCTCTCAAAGCCCTAATGATATGGGAAATTATTGCTGTTTATTCTGTACTCCTGAGCGGTTTTCCATGTGAACTGCCTAATGTGTGCCATTAAGATGAATGATCTTTAAAGAGATTCCTGTCAAACCGCCTTTTGAAAAATGATCCTGTTTATAAAAAACTTCATGTTGGAACACAAATCTCTGTTTTAGACCTTATCAGGAATCAGAACTTCCTAACCTGCATATTACATCCTGGGAGAAAAATGCTCTTCATCATAATTTAAGGAATGGATTATGAAATCACAAGAACCCAGTAATGGAGTCCTTTATGGTGCCATATAAAGAGAATATCTCTGTAATATAAGGATATCACAGTGATTCTGATAAAGTTTAACACATGTGAAATTAAAATAATTCCACACAGAAGCTGTGTGTTCACACCCTATAGCATCTCAGCTAGCTACATGTTTCTACAGAGAGCAATTGAAGTGGATTATATCATATGCAGAGGAGGAACTATTACTTTTGGAGCTTTATGGTTACATGTTTTCCACAGATTTAGGTTGTTCATGAATATCTCTGGAGCAAACTGATTGCACTTGTGGTATTTGATCTATTTTTTCTACACTTTCTGAGCCAGTATAAATAAATCTCCCCACAGTTTCAGCATTCCGAGTAAACTAGAGTCCCAATTTAAAGATGAGAATGCCCTGAAAAGCCTTTTTACACCTAAATCCCAACAGGTGGGAATTTGTATATTAGTCAAGCAACAGTTTTAATCCCAGCACTGCCATCTACTGAAGAGATCATTATAATATGTTTTTCTGGAAGATGCACTTTAATACATAGACAAATTATTATCTCAGTAACTGGATTACTGGATAAATGGAGTTCCTAACCCGATAAAACCATAAGCTATGCTATACAGCCTGGCAAAATGATCAAATGACCTTAAAATATATATAAATCCAATTATAGGAATGGTGACATTTCAGAAATAGTGAACATACAAATACCAATTCACTGTGCCTATGCCTGCCTTGCTTCTATTGAAGGCAAATAAATCCTAGCTGAACTAAATGAGAATAGAATCAATTACTGTTTCAAGTTTGTAAAAGCAGATATTAATCAATTAATTGCTTAAAAAGGCACCCAAAATTAATAAATCAGTGTTCCAAACTCTGGAGGGATCAATGTAAATTGTGGAGGCGAAATACTCCACTGAAAAAAAAATCACTTTTCCCTAAATAAGAAAATCTAAATAATTTAAGAGTGAAAAAAGCTTGATCACCTATGGAAAACCTTGTCCCTGGGGTATCTGCCAGTTTGTCACAGGATGAATGCATTTTAAAGACCAGATAACTCACTATATACACCTTGTTTCCTTGCTGAACCATCTCTTGCATGAAGCACGTCTTTCTACTGTTGGTGAACAGATTAGGCCACAACCTATTGCTTGCATTTGTCTATTGGGTTTACTGCGCCAGATGGTTTAATGATACCCAACGTTTCAAAAACTTCTTCCTGAGGAAGCGAGCTGGGAACAGAGGTACAAAAGTGGCTTCCTGCTTATTTAGTGTGGGTTGAAGCAACCATTGTACAAAGATATTTGTCGAGATATTTGGCATTTTTCCTCAGCCCAGCAGTGTGCGTGTGTCAGGGCACCAAGGAGACCGGTGCTCCCAGGGGCTGGAGCACTCCAAGCCTGGGGGTTCCCCACGGGGTGTCAGGGCAGGGCCTGTCCCACTTCTCCAGCCAGGAGACGGGGGGGCAGGGGCCGTCCCGGGCACCCCGCACCTCCCTGGGCATGGGAGTGGGCCAAGGCTGGGCCAGGACCCAGGCCTGCAGGTAAGCCTGGTTTGGCAAAGCCTGCGGACAGGCAGGGTTGGGCAGGTGGAGCCCAACCCTGGAGAAGAAGAGCCCTTCTGGGGCATTTCTGGGGCAGGGACTGACGGCCCCGAGGGGGCTGAGGTGGGGTCCTGGGCTGTGGGCTGGGTGGGGGGAGCCCCGGGGATGGGCAGGGAGGGGCAGGGCCATGGCAGTGTGTTAGGATGGCTTCTAGTAAGTGCATTCTTCCTTGGGAAGTGTCTACATTCACAGTGTTTATCTGGTCACCAAATTCACAGACTACAAGCAAAACAGAGTTTAAAAAAAACGTGAGCTATGAAAGGGTATTTAAAGATATGTTCTTTTACATCCCCCCCACCTCAAACTGAAAACTGAAATATTCTGACTAAATCTGCAGCAGATTTTAAAAAAGTCAGCAAAAGTTTAAGCTCAAAACATACATCATTTATTTTTCCATTGTTTTCAATCAGCTTTTGGGAGCCAGAAGGATTGCAGCTAGCCAGACCGTTTGCTGTACACGGCCAGATCTGGACAAACTGCAGCCCCGAACAACCATCTCTCTAGAAGAGCAATGCTCTCTCAAGGAGCGTGTGGAGCAGCACACTGTGGGGAAACAAGGGGAAAGGGACAGGATAGCTCACCCGAAATGAGCCTGATGACATCTTTTGATGTGCTAGGTAAAGAAATTTGTTCTTAGGAAGCAATACACCCTTCACTTCCCACCGGCATTTTTAGGAGGGGATTACTCATGCTGGCTACATTTTCAACAGTGGTTAGGACTAGTGAGTCATTTGCAGAAAATGAGAGGAACTAGCATAAATGGAAAGGCTGTTAACAAAACCAAGAGGGTACAAAAGCCCTTGAAATAAATAGAAGCAAGAAAAATAAGGAAGTGCTCAGAATTCTGTCCAGTCGATGCATTTTTGAGACAAACACACAAAATCTTAAATCTTTCACCTTTTTTTGTGAATTGATTTTTTTTCTTCTAACTTGGAAGCCATCTGTAAAAGCTGTGTCCCTTTCGCCATGTTCCTCCACTGTCACATCAGACCGTATTTAGCATCTTTATGATGCTCTTGTCTTATTAGGTATTTTTTGCATTGCTTGATTTCACAGCTTCTTTCATTCTCTTTGCCTATACCTACTTCTTGTTGCAGTCTGACCAGATGCATTACAGGCCCTGAAAATCCATTTATTTGTTCCTTTGTTCACTCTATTGTTTTTTGGGTTTTTGTTTTCTCTTTCTCTGCATTTTGTTACAGCTTTTGCCCCAAGCTTCTCATTCTGTAAATCCTTCTTTTCCACTATTGGGGGAAAAAAAAAAAATCTACTCTCTCACTCTTATTCTGGTATTTCAAGACCTGTCCCATGTTTTACACCTTATTTCTCTTCCCTCATACCCTATCTGTCATTACACTAAATCATTTTCAGTCCTATTAACAGCACCTTCCGAACAGGATCTTTGCTTTCGTTTGATTCTGTTCTGTTGCCTTCCACGTTCTTCAATTTGTCATTTCGTTTCTTTTCTCTTCTGGCATATGCTTATTCCTGTTTCTTCATATTTACCTAACTTTCAGGTGCTAGAAAGATAGATGATGGTAAAAATATCAGTGAGGAAAGTACATCACTGTTTCTATTGTTAGATTATCTGGTGCTGAAGCATTGACATACTATACAAATGTCACAGAATATAATCATAAATTTTCCTCTCCTCCCAAGCCTCAGAGAATTAGTATTGGGGATACCAGCTCAGAATCCTTATGTCTTCACCTATTACCTGTTTTTAAGCAGATTTGCTGAAATCCTGGATCCAGGATTTTTTAGAAATATTGCAGAGGCTCAGCCAGCACCTAGATTATAACCCTTTGCTGCTCACCTGTGTGAGTACTAATGGCCAGGGCAAACCAGAGTGTATCAAGAGGGGGTGACCCTGAAGAGCTTGAGAGGTGGCGTCTCCTCAATCTTTTCACTGAAAGAAAAAGCTCAGGTAGATGCAAAAGTATATTGTGTGTCAATACCTGCCTATGTGGCTCATATCCCATGCAAGGTCTTCACATCTATGACCACAGGAACCTCTCTCAGGAAGAAGGAATGATTGTCTACATTTGACAAAATGAGGTAAAAGCATTTTTGCAAAAAAGCTTGCCAACTTAATGACAAAGCCTTTAAACAAGATTTTTCAAAGGATGAAGACCAAAGCCTGAAAGAAGTGGAACAAGAGGGCACAAGGAGTCTGGGTGACAGCAAAATAAAGAAGGTTCTCAAACATTCCCTAAGAAAACAGCACAATTGGGGACTTACCTCAAGTGCCTAGATATGAACTCCTCCAACGTGAGAAAGAAAAAAAAACAAAACAAGTATTAGAAGTTGTGAGCAGTTGCAGGGCAGTAGAAGCATAGCGGAATAGCTCACATGACTGGAGCACTGCAATGGGTGGATACAGGTACTTTAGGATGCACAGGTTGGGACTGGGAGGAAGAGAGATTATGCTCTATGCAGAAGAGCAGCTTGAATACGTGGAGCTTTGCCATGAAATGGTCCACAAGCCAGTTGAAAGTTTATAGGTCAGGAACAAAGGGAGGTTAATGAGGAAACTCTTGTGATGGGTTTCTGCTACAGACCTCCTGATCAAGAGACAAAATAAGATGCAGCCTTCTTTAGATGACTGAAAGAAGACTTGCAATCAGGAAGAAGATTAAATATATTGATTGGGCATGGAATTAGGAAAACTAAACCTCTGCTGCAATTGAAATTGGCAAGGAATGTGAATGGTAAAAATAAAGACCTCTGTAAGTGTATTGACAGGAAGACTAGAGGATATTGTGAGGAGGATATGGAAGTGATTGCAGAGTTCAAAGCTTTGTCTGCCAAGGTCTTTACCGGTAAGGTATTCCCTTCAGCTTTCCAGGTCTCTGTACCTAGTGGCAGAAGAGTTTGGGAGACTGAGGTACTGCCTATGGTAGGGAAAGATTAGTTAAGGGTCAATTGACCAAATAAATTGGTTATACAGCAGTTCATGAGAACATGAGATACATCTGATGTCAATGAGGGAGCTTGGCCAAAGTCACCTTTCAAAAACTGGGTGGCCAGGAGAGGTCCCTAGTGACTAGAGAACGGAAATCATCACATCACTCTTCAAGAACAGTGAGAAAGAGGATCTGAGACATTAGAGGCTGGTCAGCCTCACTTCTGTCTCCTGGAAGATTATGGTGAAAATCTACATATGGAAGTCATTCATAGGCACATGAATGACAAGAAAATGAATGGGAACAACCACAATGGAGTTATAAAGGGAAAATCATGCCTGACCAGCCTCATTGTGCTCTCTGATGACTGGCTTGGTGGACAGGGGATGCTCTTTGCCTTGACTTTATAATGACTTTCGATGTAGTCTCCCATTGTATGTTTGATAAAGAGATATGGACTAGATGCATAGACTACAAGATGGATGGAAAACTGGTTGGATCAGGAGGCTCAAAGTGTAATGAGTGGCAGTTTGAAATCCATTTGCCAGATAGTTACTAGAGGCTTTCCTCACAACTGCTACCATTTACTATCTTCATTAGCTACCTGGATGATAGAATGAAATGCAGCCTTAGCAAGTCTGTGGATTAAACCAAATTAAAAAATGAAATTGATATGCTGAACAGCAGGGCTGCTGTTCAGTGGGACGTTGACAGACTGGGCTGACAGAAATTCATGAAGTTCAACAAAAGCAAATAGAAAGTCCTAAACCTGTGATGAAATATCCACATGCAGCAATATTGTCTGGGGCTGACTGGATAGATATATTTTGCAGAAAAACAAACAAACAAACAAACAAACAAACAAACAAACAAAGAAAAAGATCCTGAGGTAACTAGTTGAACATCAGTCAGCAGTGCAGCCTTGCAGCAATGAAGGTTTATTGCATAGTTGGATGTATTAGTAAGAGTGTAGCCAGAAGATCAAGATCCTCTATATTTTGCACTTGTGACCACATCTGGAGTATCTTGCCCAGTTTTGGTTTCTCACTACAGGAAAGGCAGTGACACGGGGGAGTAAGTCCAGCAGAGGAACATCAAGATAGTAAGTTGCCCAAAAGCCTATAGAGATTTTTTTAATAGATCATTAAATCTATGTTATTGGGGAGCTATATGTAGCCAGGAACTTCTTTACCACTCCAGGTTCATTTACCACATACACTGTTTACAAGAAAGCATAGTCTGATTTTTAATCTTTGCTGCAAAACCAGAGTACTCCTGAGATACTGAGTCTGTACTTTGCCATGTCAATTAAATGTTGCCTGAAGTTGTCTTTCACTGCACCTGGCTGCCTTGGGCATGGATTGAGTACAGCACTACAACCTGTCCAACGAATATGCTGAGCCTGGCTTTTTCTAAGCATGATGTGGACACTTTAGGGCTTATTTACAGCACATCTGACAATCAATAGTGTGGTAAGAAAGTCTGCTGCTTATGGGTTTAACGTGCTAAAGTACACTTGCAAATCAGCTTTCAATAATTCAGTTCAGACATAACCTATGAAGCTCTGAAAAACATTAGTGCACAGGTAAAAAGCATATGACAGTNCCAACCCCTGCCATTCTGTGATTCTGTGATTCTGTGACAGGCAAACTCCTTATGGAGAATCTGTACATGGAGGCAAATAAGCAAGGCTCTTTAGATCATGCTATATAGTGCATGTGGGTTCCATTTCTGTTTTCAGAAGGTAAGCTACTTCTTGACTGAGGGGAAGAGAAAAAAACCCAAAACGTTCATCTCACTTTTTATAATGTGTCCAGTGGTCTGAAATGTATTAGCTGCACTCTGATCTCTGACTCTCACAGCTCTGAAGACAATTTTGTAAAGTTTGCTCAGGAATAGCTTAGATATTTTTTACTTAGTACATCATTCCATGCTTGAGTGGAATGCGCTGTGTCATATATCTGTATTGAGCCGCTGTCCTTATAAACAGTTTGGTACAATCACTAATTACATATGCATGTTTAATCCCACCTAAATTGCATACACATTTTCATGTAATTTTGTTAATTGCATCAAAGTTAGAATTTGGGGGAAATGTTTTACATACAAATGTTTGTCACTTATAGCCATAGTTCACACATGTACATGTATACATATACCCATATGCTTTTGAGGTTGGTATGTGTGCAAAGAATAATTAGTGACCTTTCTGTTTGTTAGGAGGGTTTCTTCCCTTCTCCTCTGATTCCTGCAGACTGCTCTCTCTTTCTCACAAGGTGTTCGTGTTAAAAGATCACTCAGCTACTTGAAAATCTGGTTTCTCACTTTTGTCCAATGCCCTAAGACCTATACGAGAGGATCTGTATTTTCTAAACAGGCTACAAAAGAAAAAGGGGAGATTCCTAGTATCCCTGTTCATAGGGATATTTTAAATGGGCTTAAAAAATAGAGAGGTGCCAAGTCAGCTGGCTATGCAAATCATAGTCTCTGAGAAAACAGACTGAATGGGATCAAATATAAGTGTATAAATCACTGATTCATACATAGACCAATTTCTTTTTTGTTTGTTTGGTTTGGTTTGTTTTTTGTTTAATTTATTTAGATTTCTGTTTTTTCTTAACTAGACCGAATTCTCCTATCTGACAGTTCTGGCAGCAGAACTGAAGGATAAGATAACTTGTGAGCAGCCAACAAAAGCTGTCATCATTTTGCATGAACAAGGTTTCACACAGTCATGAATGAGAAGCTGAATGGAAAAGCATTATTTTTAAAAATACTCTTTAAAAATTCAACGTTAGGAGCCTTTCAAATGTGAATGAAAGGGTAAGAGAGGGCAGGAGAAGAGAAATGAAAGTATCTTAGAGGAAAGTGCAGTGTGAATCTCCATTTCTCTACTGGATAGTTTTAGCACACTCCATGTAGTATAAGAAAACAATAGAAACCATCACAAAGAAGAAAAATTGATGCTTTCCCTACCCAGGTGAAGTACTTAGGGAAGACAGTCAGGATTAAGGGAGACTTGTATCTAGAGAGATTATAAAATCTAATGAGAACACATAGCCCTCCAGAAAAGGTAAGAAGCCAGCTGCTAGAAAGTCCATTTAAACTCCATCCTAAAATACTCCCAATCATACTATTATGAACAGAGGTGAGAAAATTCTGCTATTGGTAGCAATAAATAATTTAAGACACCTTGAAAGATTCTTTCTTAAATATTTTCTTGCATATTTTCTCTGGCACAAAAGCCTGTAGGAGCAACATAAATTCTGTGCTATTTCTCCTAGTAAACAAAAGCAAAAATGGAAAACCCTTTACCCTCTATCCATTGAAGTCGCTGTATTCTTAGTTCTAATGTGTGACAATATAAAGCATCTCTATACAGAAAACAGTTACACAACCAAAATTAAGTCAGCATATGAGGATTCTTGTTGCTAAACAACTAAGTGTAGGGACATATTTTGCCTTTCAGTTATAATATGTACTGCAGGTTTCCCATCCAGTGTCAATAGAAGAGCAAACTGAACCTCCAGTCTGTGATATCATCCTGTCCAATGTCCTGAAGCAATTCCCACACAGCACTATAGCTGCACTCGTCACAAAAGCTTTCAACAGAACTTGAACAATCAAAGTCTTTTATTAATAACTCTATGCTTCACTTTTCCCTCATATTGCCTAAACTGTGGCAGCTCTCAGCGCTGAAATGTATACTGCCATTTGCTATTACTCTCTGTACTTTTGGAAAGATAAACAGTTTTAGGGTTAGAATGACAATAAATAAAATAACAATTAATTTGTTAGGGTAATGCTTCAGAGAAAGGAAGGCCAAACTATATACAAAAAAGTCAGCTCTCTGTCCACCGATTCCTAGCGAAAGATGTGTGTTTTCTGTGCATGTGTACATATATATACACGAGTATGCACTTGTGTATATATTCACATACAGAGAAACAAAAATATTTCAAAGAAGTAGTCTCAATTAATTGAAATATATCAGTTGTAATGAGAGTGCTAGATAATTACTAATTGATGAACTTATGTTTCTGTTGAGTCATTATATCAATACTCTGAACAAGAGTCTTTTAATACAGCTGATCTCACAAAATAATTTAAATTCTTTTTCAGATTTCTGTAGTAAAAATAAGACTTCATTATTACAATGGAAGTAGCAACATTAGTTTAAAAACTTAACTTTAATATTTCCTGAGTTTTGGAGCACTTGCCAATACGACCTGAATTTCTGTTGATGCAGATACTATTTTTTTAATGGGGAATTCATAATGGTACTCATCATTTGCTTCTCCATGTCTTGCTAGGCCATTACTCATATTATCTGTGGTAAGTGGTCTGCAGAGACCCAGCAAGTTAGGCACCTTTATTTTGCTGATGAATAGCAGAGAGGATTCACAAAATACTTTAAAGTATATTACCTAGGAAGAAATGGTGTATGATAGATATACTTGCTATGTGAAATGTATTTTCATTATTGCACTCAAATAGTATAAAATACAATCAGTGGTCTTTGTATTTTATTGATGATGGCTAATAAGAAAAAAGATCATGATTATGTTGGATAAGACTCTAAACGTTACTGTTTTGAGAAGGGATTTAAAACATGCATTCAAATTATATTTTAGGATTGTGATTACATTATCAGAATTGTGATTAGTGTTGGAATACATTTAAATTGAAGAATGATTATTGTGTTAGCACTGATTTTTAAAGTAAATTTATTAGTAGATCATGACTGAAATCCAAGCCCTAAAATTCAGGCAAAATGCTATTGATGTTTTTCATAAGCTCCTCTATAGAGGAATAGACTTTACTGAAGTAAGTAAAACAAGCAGGATTAGCTTCTTCACTGAAATGAAAATATATTTACTTCAATATGGACCACATGAATTTTGCTGATACTTGATTATATAAGCAGCTGATCAAAAGGTTTGCCTATCATCTGCCCTGCCACCTAGCCTGTGTCTAACTACAGTCACGATGGATATCAATATTCTCAGGAGTTTATTATTGTTAATGTGATCTACTTAACAGGTG
The DNA here is from genome assembly GCA_013400195.1 of Aramus guarauna. Lineage (NCBI taxonomy): Eukaryota > Metazoa > Chordata > Aves > Gruiformes > Aramidae > Aramus > Aramus guarauna. The sequence goes on along the minus strand of VXBL01002711.1, from coordinate 42,905 downwards.
GCCAGGAATCATAAAGTTCTGGTTTAAGTGTTCTGACAGATGAAGACAAGTCAAATAAAAGAATCTGCTCCATTAAGAAAATGGCTAATTTACAATGAATCGTAATTATTTACCACCATGACTAAAAATCGGCATGACTCCTCTCATCAAACATGATCTTGGAACAATTGTTCAAGACAGTGTGTGGTTGCAAATCCAGAAACTATGCATTGCCTCAAAGCCATTCCTTGGCCTTTCAACAATAAATAAAAACAGGTGAATCAATTGTATTTCTTTAGTTATGTATAACTGTTTAATGGACTTTAGCTGACAATTCATTACGCATGAAAATTATGAGGTATATTAATGACACTGATTTTTGAGTTCTTGTTAACACTATGAAGTTATCCTAGATTGAAGCAGACTATTAATTATAACAGCTATTTTTAAACAACGCTACCTGTGACCCTACCTATTGTGGAACTGAATATCACATTACAAGGACATGAAACCACTTTCAGCTATTTCTGAATAACTCCACCAGTAAACAAGCCCTTTTAGCCTATCTTCCACTTTGACAGATTGTCCAAGCTACAAATTTGGTCAATAAAAACAAAATGTTCTTTTTAAAAGTTAAAAAAATCACAGCCAACAAACACAATGTAACTTCTAAACAACTCCCTAGTTAGGTCTTTCTCTCTCTCTCCTCCTCCCACCCAAAATAAACAGAACAAGCTTGCAAGATGCTGACCAGTAATGAGAGATACTGCATATCCATCACACCCACTGCCTCAGGAGGAGGTAAGAGCACACACAGGTTTTTGCAAGACCGTGTTCGAACTATGGATATAAAACTGAAAAACCTGAGGAAGTCAACAAAGTACATGATGAGTATTTATCATTCAGGTCCTGGTTTCTACCCTGCCAAAAGTACCCTGAATAAACACTGAAACACTGGTTCCCAAAAACACCCAGGTGAAGTTTGTTCCCTGGAAGGGAAGCAGTCAAACAGACAATGTCCTCATAGGATTATCTTATGATTGTGTTACACAGCAGCTTATGAGAAAATTTGAAAGTTGTTGGAAGGAATATTGTGTTATTACTCCCACAGGAACCAGAGCCGTTATTGGGCCATTGACCTGCTTCACTACCATATGTGTTTTACACTTATTAACTCTCATGGTGCTCCTCAACATTAAATCTAGACCACCTCCGAATGTTACCTAATCAATTTATTTATGTAAGTTACTTTAGATAAGCCTAGTCTTAATGTGCTGGGAGGGTCATTATGTGATCTCACCTAATATTTCTTGTTGCATTCTACAGTGCTGCTGTTGCACATTTCCCTCCTCTAGCATAAAATAGATCATGATATCCACACCTTATATGTATATCAAAATGTCTACTGTTTCCAATGACAAGCAGATTACACCTTCTCAAACTCAGAAACAAAGTTAAGTAAAAGGAGAAAGGGAATAAATATTACAAAGAACACTAAAAAACCCCAAACATGCACCATTATTGTAATTGGTGTACAATAAGAATTTAGTGCCCATTTTCCATTTAATTTAACTGTTTATATAATAGTCCTAACTCTATAGCTTAGCATGAAGGACAGACATGCAAACAGAAGAGGGAGCGAGGCAGTATATCAGAGACCTTCTTTAAATTCAGAAGAAGACTGGTTGTCATATACACATATTTAGCTTTATAAAATAAGCACGGTCAAAATTACTGAACTTGAATACATGAAGTGGGCTATTCAGATTCTGCAGCTCCAGTGGCTTAAGAAACTTCCAAGAGTACGTCCAAGGAAAACCTTGTCATTGGCCTAATTTTGCTTAGGAGAGAGCCAGAACTAAGATGTCATTGCCTTATTCAAGCCAGATGAACTGAGATAAATGGGACAACTGAAAGTGATTATGGTAGGCAGAATTTCAAAATAAGACTGAGCAAACATAACAGAAACTGAAAACTTGTGACCTTGAACCCACCTCGGTGTGTATTTTCTTGAGAGACATTATCAAGGTTTAAACACAAAAACTTAGATTTAAAAGTAATTTTACAATATCTACCATTAAGACAACTGTTTTCATAACTATTTTTGTATTTTAATAGAAAAAAGGTTGTTACTGACTCTTGTTTTATTTCAGGTATTTAAACATAGTCCTGTGATATTTTGCAACTAGAAACACTGCAGTCATGCCAATGCACAAGGAGAAACTAGAAAAAGCAAACCATTAAAACCAGACCTGAAACCCATTCGTTCAGTAGCGAGCAGAGTGAAACACCAAAGCAAACAGCATCAATGGTAAAAATACATGAAAATATGAAGTATTAAATTGCCTTATGTTTTCGTAATCTGAGGTATCATAAGCAACACAGATAAGGATTTTTTTTTTAAGAATATATGACTTTAATTGACTTTGTCCCTTTAATGATAAATTTACAATGAAAATGACATGTCCACCATAATTTTGAAATACAACATAGCTACCACCAATTTGCTGTAAACGCCTTTGCATTATATTTGTTGTGGCAGAGGAGTAAACTTGACAAAAATAAATTCTTATACACATCCACCCTTGTGGGATTAATAGCAAGATGAAGTATTTCAAATAAAATAAATTAGGATAAAAATAATATAAAATAATATAAACATTCCTTCTGGATCTCCTCAAGCAAGATTTTCCTCAGCACACTGTCTAATGTATCAACCTTTATTAAAAACAAATAAATAAACAAGATCTGTTTATTGAGAATGAGACAAAAGGATGCAATTGACATCGGCCTGATATTTTACCTCTTGTCAATTGGGGTAATAACTTTTCCTAAACTCCAGTATCGATGTCAGTCCACCCCCAGAACTCTGAGACCATTTGTATTGGGAAGAGTACACACAGCTAATAAATGCACAGCACTCGTGCAACTTCTGGTGCATTCGCTGATCCTCTGAGGCCCCTATCCCAAAGGCTGTCAAAGAAGCTAGTGGCAACTCCTCCGATACTTGCCACGGACAGGTCAAGTGGAGATGGTTTTATTTAATTTGGAAGAGGAAGAGTTTGTTCTGCCATCTCTTCATGCTCCCACAATGTGTACTCAAGCATTAGTGGACAAATACATCAAATAAATATCAGATAAAAGCACCCAAAATACGCTCGGTAATACAAAGAAAGGATATATTTTAGGGTATGGTCAGAGCAGATATTCAAAGCCTCCATTGTTGCTTCTAGAAATGTCAGGACAATTCAGAAATGTCAGTTCCTTTACCGGTTTCCAGATTGTAATTGAAGGATCATGTAGCTCTCTCGCTCTTTCTCTCTTTCTCTCTCTCTAAATAGGTCTATAAAGATCAGCTGGAAAGTGCAGACAGAATTGTTCACTGGTTAGCTTTACTTAGAGCTACAGGGTATATATGTGCTTTGTTTTGTCTTACTGATCAATCTAGCTTACATTTTTAGCACACACAAACAAAAATCAGGAAAAAGAAAAAGTCGATGAAAAACACGAACAACACAAAACAAATAAGGTTCCAATCGTGCAAATTTTGCTTCACTGGATAAAGCACTTCTTGACACAGTAATGTCCAGAATCCCCCTCCCCCAGAAAAATACAGGACTGAGACTGAAGCCATTCTTTTTTTTT
>VXBL01002711.1:0-22676 GCA_013400195.1 Aramus guarauna | reverse complement strand
CATTTTCCCCTAGTCTTCCTCTTATCCCTGATGTACCTATAGAAGCTGTTCTTGTTGCCCTCCATGTCCCTGGCCAGATTTAATTCTATCAAGGCTTTACCTTTCCCAACCCGATCCCTTGCTGCTCTGCTCAGAAAATTGCTCTGTATTCCTCCCAGGCTACCTGTCCTTGCTTGCACCCTCTGTAGGCTTCCTTTTTGTGTTTGAGTTTGCCCAGGAGCTCCTTGTTCATCCATGCAGGCCTCCTGGTGTTTTTGCCTGACTTCCCCTTTGCTGGGATGCATTGCTGCCGAGCTTGGAGGAGGTGATCCTTGAATACTAACCAGCTTTCTTGGGCCCCTCCTCCCTCCAGGGCTTTTCCTCATGGTATTCTACTGAGCAGGTCCCTGAGGAGGCCAAAGTCTGCTCTCCTGAAGCGCAGGGTAGTGAACTTGCTGTGTGCTCTCCTTGCTGCCCTAAAGATCTTGAACTCCACTATTTCATGGTTACTGCAGCCAAGGCTGCCCTTGAGCTTCACATTCCCCACCAGCCCCTCCTTGTTGGTGAGAACAAGGTCCAGCATGGCACCTATCCTTGTTGGCTCCTCACGAACTTACTTAAGAAGAAGCAGTAACTTCCACAAATAACATGTAAACATTACTTCCCAATGATATTTGGGCTGAAGAATGAGGTACTATTGCCTCTTCATTATTTTGTATTCCAAATATGGGATAAAAATTATATGGCAATTCACCCAAACCAATATTAATTTTCACATCTAGAAATATTGTCTCTATTTTTCTCCATTTTACACTGTTTCCACCTGAAACAGAGTTGCTGCCAATCATATCGTGGGTTGTGTCCCCCCCCCCCCACTTCATTCTGAGAGTTTGTATCATCCTCCTTTTATAGATTTTCCCCAGTTACAATCAGGTGAATTACCTCAGAAAGTCTTAAACATTCTTTACTAGTATCCCATGGTTTCTCACAGGGAAAAAAATCAAGGTAAATTATGTTGTTATGTTGTCATTTTATGAAAGTAAGCAGAGAAATACACATCAAATTCCTATTCATCTTGAAGCCTAAACAAAGTGTTTTTGACTCATGATGACACCTAAACTCTTTAATCAATATTTTCTCAGCAGTCAACATAAAATTTAAACTGGATAACTGCAGTGCCAGTATGCAAGAAGGAGAGTATAACTGTCTGAAGAGGAACAATAGACTTGTATCAAAAGGCATGCAAGGATGTAAAGAATATAGCCTAAATTCAAATGCAGTTAATCAGTTCATCACATGCTGAACATTAAGCAAGAAAGTCTCACTGGACTACAAAAAACCTAAAAAGCCAAGTGAGTAGAGCTGGGCTGCTCAGGTTTGACTTCTTCGAACACACTCTTACGTGCTTTGGAGCTCCTTGGGCTCCTTGGGCTAATAGCATACATTCATCCATCCATCCTGTAAGCGGCACACCTATGACCCTCAAATCATGAAGACTGAATTGTCATACTCTGCAATTGATCCTGAATGGGATACACTTCCCTTCCTACAAGCTCTTGCTTACTTGTTCTTCAGTAAAAGTAACATGTTCTCCAGTCTCTTTTCACTGCACCACCCTACAAATATAACCAGACTACTGGGAAAAATATGTATCACTGGGGTTTAGCCTTGGTGTTCGCAGCAGGAGAAACATTTTGAGCAGCATTTACATATCACTGTTGTAGTTTGTGAAGAATTGCTGGGAGTGCACTTAGTTTCAACATCAATACATTTTTAATAGTAAAAAGATCATCTAGTACAATAGGAAATAAAGAATACTCTAAGAACCACTGGAAGATTTATTGGTTGGCGTTTTTCTTCCCCATTAATTCATCTGTGTTAGTCTTTAATTTTTACTGTTTCTCATCCCATTTTAACACACTTTATATCTAAGCAAAGCGGAGAGTTGATCCGACTGTCTTATAAGCAGCCTGCAACACAAGATAAAACTCATCTTCATGGCTTTTCAAATCTGAATACAGCTAATGGTCCACACAGCTAATAGATTAGACCCTCTTTTGGGAGCTCCATGCTCCCATGCAGAAAAAAAAAAGTCATTAGGCAGATAATTATGACAGCTTTGCAACCCCTGGAAACTTCATCACAAACCCCAGTGGAGTATTACAGAGGCTTAACTATCTCATCCGTGGGATAAAATCCCATAGTATTATACTGATAGTTATATTCTGGTTGTAAGATAATGAAGATCAAGTTCTGTGCAGAAAAAAACAAAGCATTAGGCTTTTTATGCAAATTCTTGTAGGTGGTAATATTTACCTTCAGATCCTCCAAAAGGTAAAATTTGATTGAACTTTTTCCATATGTTTCAATTGGACAAACCATTAAAAACTCTTTCTTTCAGATTTTCAAATAATTCAGATTTTGGAATAGATTGAATGTAGAAGGGCAGAGGCTCTGTTGAAAAGAAAGCAACAAACAGAAAAACAAAACAAATTAGTTTTGTATCATGCACAAGTCTAGAAACAGAGGAAGAGACTTCTGAAAACTCTCTGTGCACGGAATCATCACTCATTCACTAGTTCACATTTTTTATGTTGCCAGAAAGAACATTGACTCATGAGGGTAAAGACAATAAAGAGGTAACTATTTATACAAATATTAAACATACCTTTTATACAGTCACACAAAATTTTCACATGGAATAAAACTCTGAGTTTCAGAATTTTTTAGAGGATTTTATCCCATGATAATGAGGTTTCCTTATTCACACATGTCAATAAGTCTCTTCTAGGCCAAAGCCTATTACACTTACCTTCTTCTGTTAGAAAATTGGTCAAATTCACTGGAGGCAGGAGTAGACCTCACTCCATATAAGCCAGTTTAGCCCTGGATCACACTGAAATCTCTCTCTATTTCTCCTTTGGAGCTGGTCAGCTTTGTGTACATGACAAAATAACCGCTGGAGCATATAGAAAAGTTTATTTGATAATTCATACCTAAATTCAAGCCCTGCTCAGAGTAGTAAAGGCATTCCTTACTATATTAGCAATATTTCAAAATAATAAACACTCTAGGAGTTTGGAGTTGAACCATATTTTTTTCCTAATCCTTAGAAATATTCCCCAATTAGCACACATTGTTTCATATCTAACCATTAGTTTTAACATTGAGTCATGATGGCTGTCTAAAAATTAAAGCTCATCAGACTGCAAACACTGATTTGTAATACATAAAGCCCACACCGGTCCACTGTGGATCTCTTTAGGATTTCTTTTACAAGTGACAAGTGACTTTTCCTTGCTTCAGAGCACGTATCCCTCATATTGCCATTCTCCAAGACATAATGGCTATTTCAGAGAAATGGATAACTGAATCTATCAAAAGATTGATCATGAAGTTTCAATCAATTCTGAGGATTATTGTTATCTTCAAACTCATAGCTGCCTAGTGTAGAAAGGCATCAGTCCCACTTCTTAGTCTTCAGCTGGATTGCCTTAGGTAGCATTCAGGCTGGGGTCAGTCATCTTAAAATGTCCTTCTCCATCTCTTTCCTATGTAAAGTAGATATCTTTCCCTCTGCAGAAGTTATTTTCCTAAAAGCACAGGTCAGATGAAGCAGAAAAGTATGGTCCTTTCTTCAGAAGGAATGGCAATTTACAATAGGGTCTTATTACAAAGCATTTATTATTCTAATGCATTTCTGCAGATAAAATTAGTTAAAGATAAAAGAAAATTGTCCGTTAAAATTAAATACTTTAGATGAGTAATCACATTGCAGAGAACTGCATTTTTTCATTCCATTATATGATTTTGTGTGTGCATGCATGTTGTAGACAATAAAGTAGCTAGAATACCTGGGGTTCTCAACAATCCAAAGTGAGTAAAGAGAAAGAAAAATGAGCAATTATGGTGACTACTCATTTCAATTTAAGACCAAATTGATGGTGTGGAAACTACACTCAGATAATAAAACATTTTTTTACAGGTATATGTGTCACTGAAAATCCGGGAATAAACCTCGTAACACCAATGTAGTGTTAAAAGGCAGGCGTTCTTTATTGCAGCGCTGGATGCACAGGGGATAGTTTTACAGTACTTAATACTGCAGATTGTCTCCATATTTGGTTTTGGTTAATCCATTCTCCTTGAACAGATATGAGAGGATGGTAGTCCTGCACCTAGTCTATAAAGCATGGAATATCATACTTGGGTTTAAGTTATTCCAATCATTTTTGCAGACCAGTAAAACCTGTAGCTCACAGGAGTCCATTATTTCCTAGGGATTCAAACATGACAGCACACTAGTTTGTGGATCAAGCCTTCCAGTGGCCTTCTTCAGCATATAGAATGACTGTCAAGTGAGGTGAAAATGAACTCATTTGAGTTTAAAATGTATTTCCTGTACTGCATCTGATGTTAACGATACTCTCAGCTTTTGTAAGGCGAATGGAATGAGAATTGAATGGTAATAGAATGGTAATTAATAAGTGAATTAAATGCTTGTGAAAGTACCAGCTGACAGCCTTAGGGCTGAAAACATTATTCCTCTGTGTACAATTCTACCAAGATTCAAGTAACAATAGCATTTCCCGTAAATGTCTTACAGTGAAGTCACTATTCTGTCTTGAAGAGGTCACAACTCCACAGGTAAAACCAAGTAACTACGATCTGGATTTGAACACACTTATTGCTAATAAATGAGGAACTAGGACACTGAAATTAATCAAGTTAGACAATGGAAATGGAAAGTCAGGTACTTAGATGTGTCCTAACTATTTTAACCTTGCTGTGTGAAAGATCAATGTAATTGCACTGAATTGGATTAAGCTATGGTGTTTCTCACTAGCTGTGGAATTGGTCAATGAATAAATAACAACTAGATTTACAAGGACAGCATTTTTTATTTGAAGAGCAAATACAGCAACAATCAAACTCAAAAATGTGGATTAGCTACATAGGCAGTTAGCGATCAACTTCTTATCTGAAATCAATATCAGCAATAAGCTTTATCGGTTGTGCTACAAGAACATTACAAAGATTTCTTATCAGAAAACACAGTTCTGCATAGGTTATGTGCTGAAGCTTCTCAAAACACAGGGCAAAGTATCCATAAATGATATGACTATTATAAATTTTGTAAAGAATTTTTAATTTTCAAATATTTATTTTCCCTGGTAAGATTTAGGATCTTCTAGTTTCCTAGTGAATATTTATTAATTTAAACCATTTGCAATGATTTTGGTCTAAAATAACATTACAATTATTTCCCAAATACCTAATTAGTATTTTAATACTCCCTTTCCCATAGCTGCTGATTACATAAAAAACACTTTGGTAGTAAAATAAATTGCTTGACTATTGAATTCGAGGCAAGACTCTTGGAAGACTGAGTCAGGAGTTCATTTGGCTTTTCTTCTTATTTGTGGCATCAGTTGTTCTGCCAAATTTACCATCTCTAATACAGCTATCCAGGGAAACAACCCACTGTTGGAGCTTTGATACCTTACATTTACTTCAGGCCTCATAAATAGAAACCTCATCTTGGACTTTGGGAGATAAAGTGTCTCAAGTAGTATGCCAAAGTTCAATCTGAGTCCTATCTGTTATTTGTTTGTGTTGTGGGTGGGGGTTTTTCCCCTTGGACGGTATACTTGCAAAAATCAAACCTTAGAATTCTAACTTAGGCACAAATACATTTGGCATCTATCTAGAATTTTAATAAAATATGTAGGGGCCTTTCCTTTCCTTTCTCAGCCCCTTAGGACCAGTGAGTAATGAGTTGACATTTGCTGATATCTAGTGAACAAAGTTTTTTGAAAGAACTAATGAAGAGCTTCTTATTAAAAATATTAATAAAATGCTATGTGACTGACAGCTGTTAATGGTTTAATTTGGAAAGAAGACTAGGTAGTATATTATGTCTTCTGTATAGAAATGGATAATGTCATATAAAGTGCTGTTAAAAATTAAGAAATTATTTAGGTATCTAGTGCAGCTTAAGCAGATTCCATACTATAACTAAAAAGATAGAAGAAATCTTTCCAGAGATAGACAGGAACATACAAGAACTCATTTAATGATAATTCAGCTTTAAAATGGTCTCTTTAAGAACTGTGCAAGTAATAAATATGATTCTCAGAACTAGAAACTTTCTTTCTATGGGATGTATTAACATTTGGACTTCCTTGAAATAAAATTTCAAATCCCGTTAAGTTATAGTGGCATTAAAAGTCCTTCTGAAGATGGAAAAAATTTTAAACCCCCCAACAATCTAGAACACAAATTAGAAACATGTTCTCAGATTCCAAGGTCTCAAGAACAGAAGCAATGAAATGCCTATTGCATATTTATTAATAGCGTCTTCACCAGCTACAAAACCAACACGTGCACATACTGGGTCAATGAAAGGAGGATTGCAAGTGTGTTCACTTAAACTCTAAATACCTGTGTCAGGCAGCTGCAGTGAGACTCTGAAGAGCACACAGTCTTTAGATGGTTAATGCTGTTATTTTGTGGCTGGCTGCCTTGCTCTGGCTTTGGCAACACGCATTCTGTGACGTTCCCCAAGGGTGAATCTTGGGGATTAGCTCATGTTGAGACCTACCCAAGAAACTGAGGATGTTAACTTGAGCATGTGTATGAGAAAAGATTGCAAAAATGTTTATTGCAATGGAAACTGTACCTGTTATGATGCAGATAGTGACATATTCTACTTTCAGTTTCTGTAGCCCTTCTCAGACCTTTAATTTTGCTTCTGCACACTTTCTTTTCTTTTACTTTTTTTTTTTTTTTTTTTACTTTTTTATTTTCTTTCCTCCAAGCAAGTACATAACACCATAGGGGTTCAAGGCTACTATGTCAGCATTTTCCAAAGGCAATACAAAGGAAATATCATGAAAATGGTTTTGTTGTTCTCTAAATGGAATACTTAATCCTGTTGTTATTGAAAAGGTGGCAACTCCTTGTCTTAAAATGTTTTTACTCTTTAAACTTCAGATTCTAGAGAGGTCACACTTCCTTGTGAATGGAGAGAAATAGTTGTATTTATTTGAATCTGAGATTTCTAGTTTCCACTAACTTAACAGGTTTAAGATAATACTTTCAGAAGTTTCTCTTAAGAATTGTCTTTGGTTTTGAAATGCACTGAGTTATTGTAATAGTTATTGTAGAAGTTAGTGTAAAGTCCTACAAAATGAAGTACACTTACCCTGTAATGAAAACTCTGGACCTATTGATGACATATTGAAGGAGAGCTGACTTCTAATTCTGGAAATATACACTTTGTCTTTGAATTTTTGGATGTGATTTCAAAGATGTTACCATTGTCCAAACTTTCTAAAAGAAGGATATATAAAAGGCATTCTGACTGAAATGACCATTAATTTTTGTTTGTGGCTTTAACTTTTTCCCTTCAGATTTGCTTTTCGTTCCTTTATAATTCAATGTTGACAGTAATTGTAATTACCGTGTTTGATTTTTAATTTTGATGTTATTGTAGCAAGGCAAAGATATGTGCAATAGTAGAAATCTCAAGAGGCATTAGGAAAGACAATGATGGGAATTGGTCTACTATTTATTGTGCTCTAGATTTGTCCAAGTTAGTAATTTCTGGAATAAATTAACCTAGTATTCTGTAACTAAAACACCCCTTTCTTTCATAGGATTGAATCTTTTGAAGCTAACTGAAATGTAGTTTGTACATTAAGGAAGTTATTTTGAGGGAAAAAAATTCATTGAATTACTGATAAGTAAGAATTCAGGGACAGCAGCTCTAGTTTAGCAAATATATTTGACTTTTCTGAGGATAATAGAGCAAAATGACAAAGGGAGGTAGTGACATTATTTTGTTTAGACTTCTAAAGCACATTTTACATGGCATGACAGATAAAAGCCATTTTGAAAATAAAGTCTCTTGGGATTATAGGAGGAATAACAAAGTGAATTGGAATGTGGCTAGAGGAAAGAATGAAAGATCTATGATTTATGTGGTAAACCTGGGCTAAAAGGCAGTCATTTGTGCAGTCCATTAGATCATCTTTGTTAACGTTTTTTTTGTGCATATCCTGAATCTTTCTTCTAGCAGTAAACTATAGAGTTTGTAAATTATACTAATTTGGTTTTAATCCTTGCAAACATTATGTAATTATACAATAGTAACCTAATTCTAGAGCCTGGTGAACCTGAGTAATCAAATTCAGCATGAGCTAATTAGGTGTTGAGTGTCAGTTTATTTTATATCCTTTGCAAATACTTATTTTAATGCACTTCTATAATATTGATGGAGGAAAAAAAATCATAATATTGTACTTTTTTGCTGTTCACCTTTATCTGCTTATGTTAAAAAATATGTTAATAATTACATAATAAAAGTTGTTAATTCTTTGCCTGCTGCTAGTCACTGGTTAAATTTAAAGTGTTGAGTTAGGCTGTACTGTCCAGTTTGCTTGTCTTTATATTAGTGTTGAACTAGAGACCAATTTGTGTTTTACAGTTCTAGACAAAAGTGTACCTTTCTGTAAATCAGAGGGAAGCTGGAACAGAAGCTACATAGAAGTCCCTTTAATAAAATAATTTTTCAGCAGAGCTCTTACATTGATTTTTAACTGTATGCATGGTGTAGTTAAGCATATTCCTAATTTTGCTGTTTTGACAAGTTTGTTCTAAGCTGCCTTCCTTTGAAGGAAAACTGTGACTGACTCTTTATTTGACTAATTTAATTTAGAGCACAAATCATTTCAGCCCAAACCCAAAATGCTATGGGAACAGAGGGTGGAAGAATGAAAAGGAGGTTATATTGGAGGTTGATTCTTTGTGCTAACAATGTATGTTCAGCTATGTAAATAGTAAGTTACAATGGGAAACGGAGTCAAAGATTCAAGCTAGCTTCTTTCTTCCTCGTACATAGAATTATAGAATATCTCAAGTTGGAAGGGATCCATAAGGATCATCAAATCCATCTCCTGTTTATTATATCCTCTAATAAGCATGGAATTTCAAATAACTTTTGCAGCTATGATTAGGAAATATGGGGAATTATTTAGGAAAAAATTGTTCTTTAAAAAAAAAGTGTGTATATTAAATGACTGTGAAAGTTAGATTTACAGTTTTTACTGAGAACCAAGTGCTTATGATAGATAGTCCAAGGACACTCTGAGTAAACATCATAAAGCACTTTAACTCAACATCATTTTTTGGCTTTTTCATTACGAGGTCTGGATGACTTGGCACAATATAGTTCTACAACAGGAACTTCAGATTTTGGATCTATTAAAAGCAAGTAAATTATTTATTAACTTACGGTATATCAGGAGTAATTTGGCAGTTGGCAAGCATCAGTGAGCCATAGATTAACATAACACCACTGTTGTGTCCAATACCTTTTCAGCAATCTATTTCAGACTAGAATTTTTTTAAGAGACTCTTATTTTATTTTTTACTAAGGACATAAAAAACACTTAAGCTGCTTTGCTTACTTGCTATTGCTCTGTCTATAGCATAACACTATGTTTTATATTGACTGAAAGGAGAGACTGAATATGTTGTCAGTTGTTTCTGAAAGCAACATTACACACAGCTATTTAGCAGAGGAAGGGATTTTCACTGCATGAGAAAAAGTGGCAACGATAGCAAGACACAGTTGTAGACAATAACAGCCTGTTTCTTCAGAATGATCTTGTCAGGGAGACCACTCTCATTGAAGAGGAGCAGCTTAATTTCCAAAGGGCTTGTGCCAGGCAAAATTTAGGAGGTAAACAGCTGTCATTGTGCTAAAAAAAAAAAAAAAAAAAAATCCAATTCTCCCATTGCTTAACCTCTGTATTTTTACTCCATATCATGCAACTGTGAACTCAATAGCGTGTGGTTACCTTCTCTAGTTGCTGCTGTTTCTCCTCTGCAGAGTAACTGAAAGCATGGATAGCCTTTGAGGTTTCTGCTGCTTTCTGAAGTACCTTGAACTTTCTAAGCTACCTGGCATTTCAGTATCACCAATACTCTTTCCTCCTGAAATTTTACCTTGTCATCCTAGATCAAGAGCTTAGAAAAAAAAACAACAAACTCTGGGTATTTTCCTTTTCAGATGTGTTCCAATGGAGAAGAAAGTCTTTAGGGATTTATCCTAAAATAGGAGCTTTTGAAAATTCCCCTGTAAAGTTCAAAATAGGCCCTACCTCTACTTAGGATCATAGTTCAGCCAAGTGAGAGGAACAGATGAGGATATCAACAAGGAGGCAGTTTTCCTTAGGTTACTAAAAATTTTAGTATATTGAGTTAGAAATGCTCAGTAGTGTGTTTTGAGTTGCTTAAAATACTTGTGTACTTACATTTTTGCCATGAGAACATTAAAAGGACTAATCCCCCGTGAACACCAAGTTCTGAGTGAGAAGTGAATCTCTTGAACTACCGTTGAGCTTAGAAGGGAATGTTACATATCACTGAAATTGTTCACATAGAATTTTCCCTATTGAGAATACAGTTGTAATTAAACCATATTTTTTTTTCACAGGAAGATGCCAGTTATAATCAAATGTAATTTGGAAATGGTAAAATTATTTTCATTCAAATTAACATTTAAGAAACAAACACATTTTTAATTTAGTATAAAATTTTGTCTTAAAAAAATAAAACCAACAAGTGCCCCAACCCCACCCACTCCAAAATGGAAGTGGTATAGCATACTGAAGTTCTGATTAAAATTAACAAAAAAAACCAAACCAAAACAAACAAACAAAAAAAAATCACAATTATGTTTTTCTAATAGATTTTTTTTACCATCAGAACAATCATTGACTAATCCATTTTTTCTTTTTGTAAATTTTTATTGACAGAATTAAATCCATCTTAAAAAAAAAATGTAGTTCTTAATGAGAAGAGCATTTTCCATAGGACATGAGAATGCAGTCAATTCTGTTCAAGCCAATACATCTGTGTGACTTATTACATCATGAAGCTGCCAAAATACCAAACAAAACACTAATCTGAAACTCTGACTTCTATGAATGAATAAAATTCACATCCATTTTCTATTGATTCAGCCTGATAGAGAAAGGTCAACAAACAGGAAATAAGACCATGCAACATTTCTTAAAAAAATAAATAAAACCAATAATCTGTGACTAATTTTTCACTATGAGTGGTAAAACTATGCTACCATTATGTCAGTGTTGGCTGATGTGTATTCTATTACTCCAACATGTTCTAATTGGGCTTATGTCATGGAAACATACCTGATTTCTCTGCTCACCAGTAGTTTACAGGAAGTTTATTTCTTCCAAACTAAAATAACTACTGTTGGAAGTAAGTATTGAGTGGGTAATGGAGCCTGCTTGCTGAGTAATTTTTTTTACATATGCTAAGTTACAAAGGCGTTTAACTTTTCAAACAAGTAATAAACAGCTATTAAAAATAGTGATTAAATATTAAATTTCCTATTATTGATATTTTAAAAGACAAAACAAAAAAAACCATAGCCCCAAACCTTAAAAAAAAGGGAAAAACAGCCCTGCCAATATTGGTATATAATCAACAAAGGATAATTAAATGGTATAGGGTGCATTAATAAAAAAGGTAAACCCCTAGAGCTTCTCAGAATAAAAGATAGGTTAGGTTAATTAACAATATAGTGATGTGTGTTCCTAGCAGATAATGGACACCAATTATATACTATGACTGACCATATAATATACCTTTTCTTCTTCATCTACAAAAAGAGATAGCAGGTAGCTAGTCATCAGAGACAAGCAGAACCGATTCCAGAAGCACTTGTTAAGATGCAAAGCTCATTAAGAAATACAGTGATTTTGATAGCATTTGTGTCATTTCATACCACTCCCATTCATGCACTGCCACACACAGTTTCTGTCACCCATCCCAATGAATGAAAATTTTTATATTTTTGGGATAAGCTGAGTGATCTTTCCAAGTCCCATAAGACTTTTGATCATTTTCAAAGCAGGACAATTATACCAAAAATGTCACGCTAAAGGGTGAATGGTGAGAACCAGTGAATCTGAGTTCACTTAAACCCTAAGAACAGCTACAGGTTTAGGTTAATATGCTGGAGAAATAACAAGGAACTAATTTAATGAAAGGCATCAAGGGAATTTTTATGTAGAAACCTAGTTATTTTCAGAGCCCTCTCTCCCCCTTTCTAAAACTGTTGTTAATATATAAAAGTATAGTAATATTTCTGGTCATGGACAACTCTCTTTCCTGAATTCCAACTTTTTTTCCTGTCTTTCATGGTATATAGGTTGGCTAGTTTTAAAACACAGAATGTTTGCTGTTATAGAGATTATACGGACACACCACCACTCCAGGGTATGAAACTGTTGAAAAGAGATTCCTGCCTCATTGGTTTTGAGAACGTATCACTGCCCCATGAGCAAAAAGACCATTTTCTTCTTATGCCCCTAAAGTACAGGACTGCTGAGAGGCTGGATACCAGATGCAAAGGCTCAACTTTAGATTGGCAAATTTGTATTTCTAGTTCTGCTTGCGTGAAAAATCAGTGTTGGGTCTGCGGGTTTGGGGGTTCTTCTGATTGTTTGGGGGTTTTTTTGTTTGTTTGTTTGTTTTTTCATCTCAAAGTATGCCCATCCTGCAGGTGTATTATGGATTGACATTTCTAAAATAACCTCCTTGGAGACCCATAAAGCAGGCAGCTGGGAAGCTGGCACAGAAATGAAAGAATAAAGGTAGTTTTGTATTTTTTGTTGAAGCAAATGATGATACTTAAAAGCCCACTATCAATTTTTAAGTCATACTTTTTGGGGGGTTTTTTGTCTTTTTTTTTTTTTTTTTCCCCCTGTACCCTACTACTATTATAAACAGCGTCTCAGATTGTGGTAATACAAAGAGATGAGAAGGGTGAAAAAGCTGTCTTTCTATTGAAAGAAATGTATGTACTTAGACATCTTATAGAGTTATTTTCAACACTTTACACTCATCTGATCTGATTTATTGGCCTCCCACACACAACAGAAGACTCAAAAGCTAGAATAACACTGTAAAACAGACATATTGGTAAAGGGAGCCAGAACAAGAATCTCAGAGCCTGATGTCCCTTAAATTCATGTCTGTGTACATGTAGACAAATCCTTATCCAAATGCACACATTAGATTTAAGTTATCACTGGTCTTATATTTAAAAAACTAAAACCAAACAACAAACCAACAAAAACAAAACAAAAAACCCCCAAACCAAAACAAAAAAGACCCCACCACAAAACAGACTAAAGGAAAAACCTCTGAGTAGAGTCAGACCAGGAATTTCTGCATAAGGAGGCAGGCAAAAAAATCCCTGGGCAGAAAACAGAAAGAAAATGTTGAGGGAGGAAGACCTGAGCTTGGCAAGACTGGAACTGACTGGTGGTCAGAAATTGGGAACAGAGCCGGAATGGCTAAGACGGAAGAAAAACAACTCATGTTATAGTGCAATAAGAAAAGTTAGAGGAAAAGAAGTTAAGGAGAATAATGTACATGAACATACAAATGAAGCAAACCACTGAAGTTTCACAGAAGTGAGTCAGGCAATGGTAACAGAAGTAGAGCTCCATATTAGATAATTTACCTTGCAGCTAGATTGCCTCCAGAAACTGAGTCAGCTCTTGGTATCCGAACTACCTTGTGCACATACTTTTTGAAGGAAGAGTTTTTAAAACACTTCTGGAAAGGAGAGAACAAAAGATCAGATAGATTTTTTTTTTTAATGTATATAAAAATAATGCTGCTACTTAGGACAGTTGAATTATTACTTTGCTACTCAGTGACAGAGTACCTCCAGCTTTTGTAAACAGAGGTAGCTTTTTGTCATATTAATATTACACTCTAAAACAGAAATGGAAAGGTAGGAATCTTGATATTTAACCTAACTCCCCTGAATATTCAGATAATGTACTAAGTATATGCTGGCAAGGGCACAAAAGATACGATTTTCAACTTCAGGTACAAAGTGCGGACATCTGTCTTACACTGCCTGACTTGCAGATACAACACCTCTGAATCATCCACCACCTTTTTCTTTTCCAAACAGACAAGGTTTTAACTTTGCCATGTGGTTGAAACCTATATCAGCAGGGGGTTGGGTTGCAGAAGACTGCTACACTTTGTGTTATATTCCTTGTTGCTGTCTTTTACATGGCCAAGAGATAGAATGCCCATTTGTACAGAGATTAGAGTGAATGACTGATCTTGAATACAGAGATCCAGGGGGTAGATAATTTCAAAGGAGTTTGAAAAGTACCTAACAGTCCCTGACTCAGCAACAGATTTCTATTATTTAGCCTAATTAAAATATTAAATCTAGTGATATTTGAGGGATGAAGGGAGAATGAAAGTTTTTAATTCCTGAAAAGCATTCCAGTAGAGGAGTGGACACAAAGGTTGTGTCTACACCAGCAAGTAGCTCAGTAACAGTGAGTCTATCAAGTGAAATGGATGTTGCTAAGGATCCAGTGTCCACACTACCTGTTTTTAAACTTATTTTAGTTTGGTTTGGCGACCTGATTTCCCAATAGCTGTTGGATGGCATTCAAAGTGGTCCTAGAGAGCATCTTCCAAAATAGCTTCATTCAAAAGAAATCTAGCTCACGCACTCCTGAAACTGCTCCACTCTGAGAACCAAAGCAGTTCAAAAAAGCACAGCTTTCAAAACAATCTAAGCACAGCTAGCTATTCAACTAAAATGTTAATATAGAGGCACCCAGCAGAAGTGAGAGACTCAAACTAGCACTGCAGTATCACTTTGAGGAAAAACATATGATTTTACTTTCTGGCACATGCTTACACTCTTATTATCTTCCTATGGCCGAGAATGAAGAGACCTCTGCTTCCTCTGAAAGACCCAGAAAGCATAAGGATATTCAAGAAAATTTTCTCCTATCATCTTCATACATAGACTCGAAGTACAGCATTTAGCTTGAGCCAGATTGAGGGATGTATTGATTTGACAACCACTATTTATGATAACAAATACTGTTTTCTCTTTCAGGGAGCTGACATCTGCTTTCCTCTGATGGAAATGAAATTATAGAGAAGAGGGAAAAAGGAAGTCACTCATGACTCATTGCATTTTCATGACAACAAATGTTTTTACAGACATCAGAAGACAGATGCTTACCACATACATTTTAATACATTTAAATTATCATGTCCCACTCCTAAAATCCATGTGTTTATTGTGTTATCCCCTGAAAGACACCAGGGGCCACATCTATAAATAGCTGCCTGGTTTTATATACAAAGTTTGTGTCCTAGAGCAGAACATGTAGACTTTAAGCCAAACCTCTGGAATTCTGTGTTTGCTCCCTATAAATCTAAATAATAAGCCTTTCTCTGCAGTTTAATTTGCTTTTTTATTGTAAGTATTCCAACAATTATCAAGATGTCTGTACTATATTAACATCCACATAAGAACTATAGTTTATCTCATGAACTACTCTTTAAAATATGCATATTTAAGGTATGTTTATATATATCTAATGGTCAAGTCATCATATCTAAACCAGCGTAATAGCCCAGGAGGCTATGGTTGCTCTTCTTGCTTTGTTTGAACTTTTTGTTACAAAAGTTTTGAAATAAAATATCTGTATTACTTAAAATTTACTTTTTGTTAATGTCCTCCTACAATTCAGTTTGCAGTCCAGCAACTTTGTATGAAAGGAGCACAAGGATCAGATCTGATTTGGTTTAAGAATAAAAGTAGTTCGAAGTACATGAAGTTATGAGACAACAAGAAGCTGTACTATTTTATAGTTCATTCTTGTGTACACAAGCTTATATGCACATTTTACCATACTTCTCTCTATACTTTCCACAAATCAGAGGCTGCCTGGAAAAGAGCAATTCCTGCTTTCTTAATAGGCCTAACCATAGATTTTAAATCCAGGGTGGCCCAAAATAATAGTCTCCAAAAGTAAACTGCTCCTAAGCATAAAACAACTATTACATTTAAGAATGTATTATATCTTCAGGGATCTGCACAAATGTCTTTATGGTAATTAAGAAATCTGGTTTAACATGGTGCCTCAAATCTATTTTACTGAAACACATACATAGTATTACAACACCATGAAATCTCTGGGTACATGTTTACATACAGACATTTCCATTTACACATTCAAAACATATTTATTTATATATGTGCAAACTGTAATATATGTATAAATGTAAGAACTTTATAAATACATATGGAAACATAAATAATTGATGAAACCTTTTCTTGTTTCTCATTTTTTGGACTTCATGAATATGATAGGAAACACATTAGAGTTCAGTTACTTCCAGATGTTCAGCAAGTCTTTATACTTTTTAAAACAAAATCTATTGTATATTGAATACCCCCACTTTTTTTTTTTTTTTTTAGTTTAATACTTTCTAAGAGCTTAATACTTTTCAAAATGCTACTGCTTATGGTTTTTAGTTCAATAATGAAGAAGGTTGTACTGAGAAGTACCATTATTTATTTATTTCAATATTTCTGAATGTATTTCCACCTCTGCTCTTCATAAATATCGAGAAGTAGTATAAAAAGAAAGTTATGGTATGAAACCAAGAAACATGTGAAAATTATCCTATGGCCACTGGTGCCCTATTTTCCTGCTCTGTTAGACTAAAACAAGCAGAAGACAGATAACGTGCCTGAAAGCAGGGTTTTTTTTCCCTGCGAAAGTGCAAGGAGTTGAGATCAGGCTTTTTTCTTTAATGTTTTGAAATGAAGTATCATTTGCATAACTCAAATATTTCTGCTTAAATATTGTTCTGAAAAATATTTTGTAGCGACATTGAGAAGGTTCTTCAATATTTTACTTCCAGGGATGAAATTTTTACTCGACCAAAGTCAAATCTTATACTCACATTATCAAGGTTGAAGATGAACTATTCATTTTCAAAAGTTTATATCAGAAGAGAAATACACTTTTCTTACATATGTATTAAGGATTTATCTGTTATGTGCTCCTGTGATAGTTAAAAATACTAGGTCATGTTCTGGATCAAATGTGAATCTTATAATAACTGAACAACTAATCTTTGTATTGCAAAAGGGGAAGGAAAAAAAAAAAAAAAGCTGACCATATAGACTCATCTATAACTTGTCTATGGAAACACATCTCCCTAAAAATATTCGCAATCTATGTATAATGTTCAGAGATAATGTAAAACAAACAAACAAAAAACCAAAAAAAAACAAACAAAACAAAAGACAATAGTATATTACTTCAAAACATTCAGTAACAATGTGGAATGGATAGCTAGAAAAATCTTTCTCCAACACTCAATTTCTGTTCTGTAATAACTTTACAATATAGCTGCTACTCTGTTTGCCAAGCAGTGTGTAAAATTTGATGTAATTATTGTTCCTGTAAAGGAAAAATTCACCTGATAACTTTTCACTCACACCTCACTTTTATGTCAGAATGCACTCCTTTTTGAGTAAGAAGAGGAATTGTTATACAAGCACAGAGATGAAAAGTCAAGGTAGGCTTTTTACTACTAATAGTTCTAACTGGAGGAGCCACTTGGTGCTGTAGTACAACGGTGGCCAACAAGATATGAATGTACGTGCCATGAAACTGTTTGAGATACAATAATTATACCAATCTTTACAGTCATATATGGGGATTCCTACACAATACAATTATTGCAGAATATGAATCAGACATTCAGGTACAACCAGAGAGCGATGAATCACATAAAAAAAGGGAAATGCATAGTTATGCACCAGTGATTTTATAAAGTGCTTACTAAATTATGTCTGTTAAAGTATACTGTACTCTCATTAATTATCTTATTTAGAATGTGGAGCTACATGCCAGGAAGGCTGAGAAGAGCTGGCATTTTTGGCAAGGAACTGCATAGCTAAAATTGTTTCTGTTCATCTATTTGGTTTTTATTTTTAAACTATACATAAATATGCCAGCAGAAAGTAAGAAAACTGTCAGATTAATGTAACTTTTCTTTATTTGATGGGAGTTTTACAAACATTCTGTCTAGACAGAGATTTTTTATATTAAAATAAGAAAGAAACACCTTACCTTTCTTTGGTGGGCTTTTGTGTCATTGAGGTCTAAAAGCCTGTGGCATTTTATGAATGTCTTAAAAAAACCCTCAGACAAACCCAGAAAACCAACAAACAGAACAAACTTCCTATTAAAGAACAGAGATATACTTCTAGTATGTTGTTATAGAGGTTGTTGATGCCTACACAATCATGTCTTTCATTTCTAAGCATTTGCAGACCTTGAAAAAACTTGTTGGTGTTATGTCTAGAATTAATATGAGTTTATGGTTTAAAATGAACTTATCACAATAAGAAAACACATCCACAGTGAAATTTCCATCTTGTGATATAATTTTGATGCAATGGTAAGTCAACTGCCTGTCTGAGGGGCTCTTATTATTTTCACATCTTCCAGTGAGAATGTCAACTTTTCCATAAGGAAATCATGCAGTTACAAAATGTCAAGGCTTCTAGTTTCATCTTGATTATGATAATTTCTCTTCCACCCAATCTCAAAATAAATTCTGTTTTCTAGACAGGCCGTTGCGTTAAGAATGTCACTTGACTTTCTTTTTGCCTAAAAAAGAGAAGAAAAAACCCTAACCCTCAAACCCCCAAGAAATAAAACAAAATAAAACAAAAAACAAACAAGAACCCCCCAAAACAAACAAACAAACAAAAAACAAAACAAAACAAAACAAAACAACCCACTTTTAGGGATTATGCGGTACAAGACATATCACTGCCCAGAATGCAGGAAAACTGGAGCAAGGGGCAGCTCAAATTAACTCTTGGTTTCTTGGGTATAGGTTGGGAAAGTAGGAGTGGCATGTCAGCTGGAGTGTGCTGAAATCGAAACCACTTAGAGAAATAGGGAGAAGAGGAACTGTAGCATGGTGACCACAAGGAAGATGGAATTTTTATTTTTTTTTAACAGAGCTGGATAGAAAAGGAAATGTAAACTACGAGCCAAGAAACTGCCTTCTGGTATTTGTCCCTGCTGGGTTTAAAGAAATAATGTGTTCACTCTGTATCTTCTGTGTAAATAAACAGATCTGTACTAGTAAAATACCCAGATGAATATCTTTGAAAAAAAGGCTATCTTCATCTGTTAAGTAGTCACACAGAAAAGGAAAATATGCTTTAGCATATAATCACCAAATAATTTAGGTTGGAGTGACCTCTGGAGGTTATCTGGTTCAACTTTCTTATCACAGCAGGGACAATTTAAATCAGGCAGCTAGTCACCTATATTGTACTGTATCGCAGTAAAAACATTTGCCTGGTATGTAATTGGGATTTTACGTGTTACAGATTGTGCTTGTTGCCTGTCATCCTGTCACTGTGTTCTTCCAGCATGTCTGAATCCATCTTCAACTATATCTTTTATTAGGATATATTTAAAGACAGCAAGCAAATCTCCCCTTAGCCTTCTCTTTTGGGGACTGAACAAAGCCAGTTCTCTCGGCCTCTTCTTACATTTCATGTGCTGCAGCCCCTTGACCATCTTGGTGCCTCTCTGTTGGATCCACTCCAGTACGTCCATGTCTGTCTTCTTCTGCAGAGCCCCAAACTGGACATAGTGCTCCAGACAGTTTCACAAGCATTGGATAGAGGAGAATAATTGGTTCTAGTCCATTGGTTACATTTTTGCTAATACAGCCCAGAATACATCTGGAAAAGACATTACCACATCACTACAAGGACACATTGCTGAATTACATTTAACTTGTGGACCACCAGGATGCTCAAGATCCTTTCTGCAGAGCTGCTCTATGCCCCAGCCTATATGGTGGTATGGGGTTATTCCTTCCCAAGTGCAGGATTTTTCATTTCCTTTTGCTGAACTTGATATTCTTGTCAGCCCACTTCTCCAGCCCATTGAGATGTCTCTGAATAGCAGCTCTGCACTCCAAAGTATTGACCACTCTCACCAGTTTGATCCAGTAGCAAACTGAGAAATGCCTCTAGTAACCAACTTCCACATGGACGTTGTAGCTTTGATCACAACTTTTTCAGCCCAGGGCTCCAGACAGTTTTCTGTCAAGCTGCTTCTCCATCTATTCCATCCATATCTCATCAATTTGCTTATAAGTATACTATGGAAGGACATGTCAAAAGCCTTGCAGAATTCAAGGTCAACAGCATCCAGGACTCTCCTCTTGTATAATGCCAGTAATCTCGTCACAGAATGCAATCATGTTGGCCAGGCACAATTTACCCTTGGTGAATTTGTATTGGGTCTTCCCAGTCTCCCTTGTCCTTCCTGAACCTGGCTACAGCTTCAGCAACTGAATACTGCACGTGAGCAGGAACTAGTTCTAAATGGTTTCCTTTGAGCAATATGGTATCACCTTAGACCTGAGCTGCTTTTTTCTTTTTTTTTCTTTTTTTCTTTTTTCTTTTTTCTTTTTNAAGAACGAGTTTTTTTTTTTTTTTTTTTTTTTTTTTTTTTTTTTTTTTTTTTTTTTTTTTTTTTTTTAAATACAAAGTCTGAACATTATTTGGAGTAAGAAGCTCACTATCTTGTTAGACCTTTGTGTTATCCATAATGGCCATAATGTGAAAAAGTTTAGTTCAAACTTTTCTCTGGCCTCAACTGCTCTTAGTATTGCTATCTTAGGAATGATTCTTTCTTCTATGAAAGTCATTATTTCTGAGACCCATTTAGCATTTTCTATCTGCAGCAAAAGGAAAATGTTCCAGGCAAACCCGACTAGCTTGCACTCTAAATCAAACAGCAAGGTAGGACATACTATTATGAACATGCATTGAGCCTGAAGGGTCCTGAAAAGTGCAACTCAGGTTTTCCTTTTTCCTTCCAATTAAATTAACAGATTTCAGGGAGTTTTCTGTCTATCTGACAATAATGCATATTTTATCTGACAATGTTTTGTTTGAGAAAACCACAGGGTAATCCCAGGTTGGAATTTTGATTTCTTTTCTTCATAATGGACTCTGGCTGCTACCGTGCCACATAATTAAATAAGCTGTCAATATATATTGCAGCCACTAGAGAAGGATACTCTGTCAGTACTTTTCCCAGATGAAAGGCACATTAGAAGCATTTCCACATCTGACTGAAAAAGGTGGAAATTGGCAAATAGAAAGCGATCTCAGTGCATCACTCTCCTGCATGGTTATTGACAATTAAAGCTCTTCATTTTGTCTAAACCTACTTGAGACTTTTGGTACCCCCTCAGAGGCAGATCAATACATGTGAAGAAAATTAAATTAATTGCTAGCTAAAATTAATTCTGAAAGGTATGAATGGCCTGACAACTATAATGTGAAGGGAAAAACTTTTTCCATAAAGTTTGAGCAAGGATTTTAGGTTTATATATATATATATTTTAATTTATTTTAATTTTATTTTTATTTTTTTTTTACTTTGGAGAAAGGTCAGGAGAAAGCTAGATAAGTGGAAACATGGCTTTAAGAATGGCACTACATATTTTACAGCCTTTAGCTCAATGACATGGGTGTCTACATGGAATTGGCCATCTTAGTAGTAATAAAAAAATCCCAACAACCCAACATAACTGATTAAACAAAAAAATAAACAAATAAAAAAGGAGCAAAATAGTATAGATAAAATAAGAAAGATGATGGTGAGTGCCTGATTCCTTATTAAAAAACACTGTGGTTAGTGGAGACAGTGAAAGCAAAATAAATCAAGATTTATAGATGTACTGAAAAAGACAAAGCACAAACATGGTAGCAAGCAAAGTCCAAGAACCACAGCAGGCTGAATTGACGAAACTAATTAACACATAATTGCCTGTGTTGATAGTTTAACATTTGGAATATTGGAGTCTTTTAACTGAGGCTGTAGAAAAAAAAAAAAAAGAGACCTGCTATTCAGCTGTGTTGATGATACAATTAATTTCTAAGTAAAGTACACAGTACGCATAACAGTGTGTGCTAGTACACATAACAAATACCTGGGTCTCAGAGATGCTGCATTAACCTCGCTCTACCCTGGAAGTAACTCAAGAATCTACCACTGGAGTGAAAATACCTTTAGACAAGGTAACATAAATGAAACAAAACATACAATGTTATTACCGCAATACAAATAAGTAAAGATAAAATCAGATTTGTTACTTTTAATACTCAATATGGGATAATATTAGAGGGATGAGGTACTAGCAAGGACCCTCAGTCTTTTGCTCAGAGGTGCTGGATACACTGCAGCACACTTAAAGTCTTATGGAGATGAGCCAGGGGCTCCTAAGGTAATAGAACCCAACAGGGAATACAAGGTGAAATACCTCAGAGGAGTTCCAGCCACTGCAGCAAGTAAGTCAGATTCATCGAGGGCCCAACTTAAATGTCTCTATTCAAATACACGTAGCATGGGGAATAAACAAGAGGAGTTAGAGACATGCCTGCACCTGCTGGGCTGTGATCTTATTGACACCACGGGGATGCGGTGGGATGACTCCTATGACTGGAGTGCTGGAGTGGAAGGGTACAGGCTCTTTAGGAAGGACAGGCAGGAGAGATGAGGAGGGGGTGTCACCCTCTGTGTCAATGATCAGGTGGACTGCATAGAGCTCTGCCTGGGGATGGATGAGGAGCCAACCAAGACCTTATGGGTCAGTATTAAAGGGAGGGCAGGGACAGGTGATGTTATAATGGGGATCTGCTACAGGCCACCTGACCAGAATGATTGAGCTGATGAGGCCCTCTATAG
>VXBL01002694.1:0-111979 GCA_013400195.1 Aramus guarauna | reverse complement strand
CCATTTGATGTCCGCAATAAAAGGATCTTTTCTCTCTTCTGACTGTGTCTGCCGTACGATATTCTGGACTGGGGAGGTGTTGTTTGGGGAAGAATCCCAGGGGAGGAGTTTGGTGTCACCCCTTGTCCCACAGTCCTTGCCACTGGGCACCTGGGCTGTGTTCTAAGGCTTTCTGAGTCAAACCAATGCACAGAATCACACAGAAGGGCTGAGGTTTGGAGGGACCTGTGAAGGTCATCTAGTCCAACCCCTCTGCTCAAGAAGGCTCACCTCGAGCAAATTGCCCAGGAACATGTCACCTTGGGTTTTGAGTATCTTGAAGGATGGAGGCTCACAGTCTCCCTGGGATTTCTGTGTCAGCGTTTGAGCCCCCAACACATACCATGTGTTTTAATTTGTGCCTTTGCCTCTGGTCCGCTCAGTGGAGACTCCTGAGAGGAGCCTGGCTCCCTTATCTTGATTCCCTCCAGGTTTCAATATAGATATCGATAAGACAGTTACACCCCCACCCCCGTTTTGTTCTCCCAGCTGAAGTGTTCCAACTTAAAAGCACCAGGGAAAATGTGGCTTCATTGAGGCTCGCTTTCTTTTGTGTAACGTATGTGTCAGTGGTGTGTCCACCACCTTCCATAGTGACTGCAGTACTGCTCCCCTCTGGAAATGGCTCAGAAAGGGAAATGAAGCTACAGACCAACTTGTGCACAAAGAGTAAGTTAAGTGGCCTAGATGGGGAAAGGCCCTAGATGGGCCTTTCAGTTGGGGAAGAAATGGCAGAGGCAAGTCATGCCAGGAATATGAAGAATGAGGAATGGCAAGGAGAGGACTGGCTTGCATTTCTACTTCCATCAAAAGACCCAGCTGTTGTCTAGGTCAAAACGAACACAGAGAAGTGGTTCTTCATGGACCATGTAGTTACACTATTTGCTACTAGACGCTGTAGAACTTAAATAGTGTACAGTCACAACTTTTGTTGTTAAAAATCCTTCCAGAAAGAATTCTTCTTAAAGGCAACCACACCTGGGAACGGTGAGCCCCATTCCTCTACCTGAGTTGGGAGAACTGCCCATCTCTCACTGCACAACAGCCTGGAGCAACAGCTTTTTTCTCCTCCAAGCTTGGCAGCTCATACAACTGAAAATAGAAAATGGGCTCATATTAAAATGTGAACATTTTAATTTATGCATCTGATTGATATTATGCTGTAATTAAATTATATTCCCATGGTGCGTATAACATCAGGGTTGTAGTAATACAAATAATTAGTAATTAACTCTAATCAGATGAGTTAGTAAATGGCAGATTCCAGATGAATAAGCTGGCCAACAGTGTGTATGGTGAGGAAAGCCAAGGAAGAGTGAAGAAAAGCTAATTTGTGCTGATGGATAAGGGAAGAAGTGAAAATAACAGGAAATTCATTTTCAAGAGTACTTCCCTGCTAAAGAAAACAAGAATGCAATCTTAAAAGATCCTCTAGGCAATAGTCATCACCCTGCAGCTCAGTTCTTGGAAGATACTCCACTTTGACCTGTTACACACTGCCCTGAGTCCCTCCCAAACGCTCACGCTAGTTACTATGCTTTAGTGCTGAATTAAATGAAGTGCCAGTACAGCAGCAAGCACAGAATACCTTCCGCCAAAGGGACCTCCCTAAGCTGCCTCTCAGCTGACAGTCCTGATATCTATAAAGTAGTATTTTCCACTTTACAGGGACAGAAATGCATTTGGGCTAGTACTTAGACACAGTTTAATTTAGGGTTAAATGCACTACCTTGCTGTCCTAACAACTATACCTTTGAAGAAAAGTCAAAAGACTCATAAATGCATGCTTTGCTAAAGAGCATCCTTGAAGAAGAGCTGAAAAACTGATAAAAAGGAAACATCCTGCCCCAGAAGGCAATGAGAGCAGGGCAATTGCCAGAGGTCTGAAGTCAACAATAATCAGCAGTAACTAGGCAAAGGGAAAGGTGTCTGGGGGAAGTTCATGACCACCTACCCAATTAAAGGACTATGCAAATTACTCCCCCACACTCTCAAGGAGCGTGTGTGCTAATTTAAATATGGTTGACCAATAGTTGATGATGTGGTAATTACTAACCAATTAGCATAAACTTAAGTGGGCTTTTCTAATCCTGTAACAAGATAAGTATGTGGTAGGTTGTGTGTGTGGTGTGCTAGCTTTGTGGAATTACCACCTAGTACCCATCTATGTGCAGACATGAAATAAATAAAATACCTCTGCTCTGTGTGTATATTGGTGTACTGCACATCAGGTAAACAATCCCACTTTTGGGATGACAAGTGATGATGGCACTTCAGTGCCTTCCTTAGCATGCCAGCAGCACCTTGGCATGGGAATTTGGGAATGGGTTCCTAACCAGTTGCTCCCATTAACCTCCAGGTAACTGCAGTGCTGCAGAGGCAACTTTGAGCTGGAGAAATGGCTGGAGTAGGAAGGCCCAGGAATATGTGGTGGGAAGAGCAGTCTGAAAATAAACCTGGGCATGGGACTCAGGAAGTACTGCAGCACCGGTCATAGGAAATGAAATTATCTTCATGGTGCCGTAGATGCACAGAGCCCAACTTGAGCACACTAGAGTATGTCTCCCAAGACTTCCTCTCTAGCCAGTGGAGAATCACAGCCCTCCAACACATACTTCAGAGCATTGATCTCCTACTCTGAACTGTCCTCAGGAGGCACTGATTTCTCTTTATTAACTCCTGCAGGAGTCAGCAGAGACTAGCCCTCCTGGGCTGAAGCTGGTTGTTAGGAATCCCTTTCCCTGAACGAGTCCAACAGGATTTCAATGTTCTGCTGCAGTACAGGCCCCAGAGATACAGGTGTGATCTTCGTCTCAGCTCTAAGGATGCTGAACTAGCTCCTGAACAACATGAGAGCTTAGCACATAGTTGCAAGTGGTTGGAGTTCAAGGTATGGCAAGATCTGAAGACAGGAAAAAAGCTGCTGCCTGTTGACCTTGCAGAGCCAGATCAGCTGAGAGCATTGTGTCTAACCTTCAGAAGAAGATTGATGTCAGGACTGGATGGGAGCCAGGGGCTTGGGCAGTGTGGGCTGCGCAGAGGGACTGTGTGTCTTGGTGCCTGCAGCTTCTCTTCTGAGACCACCAGTATGGAGCTGCTCCCTGTGTCCTCGGTGCCATGAGGCTCCAGCTCTCTCCAGTGTGAGCCCCATTGACCAGCACTGAGGGTTTTTTCTCTGAGCTGCTATTTTCACTCAGATGTGTGGGAGCAGCTTCTGTGAGGGGAGACCAGGGAATGAGAAGAGTAGATGAGAAGGACATGACCAAAGGATTCAGCTTGGAGCCTTTTCCCCATACAGATTGCTTTCAGGCCTTTGCTGGCAGGGCTATGTCCTCCCCTTCAAACCTGGACAGTCTTTACAGGAGGGAAAATTTATGGAATACATATGATAGCAAGCAAAGAGGCTCTGCCATTGCACACACTGAGGAGTCTTTCCCAGGCAGAAGTAAATACTACTGGAGACGTGCAGAGGTCGAATCCCGTCATGGGGAGCCTTCTCAGTGCTTCCCTCACACTGTTGCTGAATGGGGTCAGCTGATGCCACCTCAAGGTATGTTTTGGGTGGGAAGTAGCTTGTTTTCCCCCCTTACATCTTCCACTGACCAAGAAATTCACCCCACTGCTCTTTCTTTCCCTTCCAAGTCCCTGTCTGCAGGGGTGCAGGCTGAGCCTGGGAAATGTGGCTTGGTCTCACGACCAGTTGTGCTGTCTTTGCTTCCCTTCCACAGTTTAATGCACAACACAAGGTGTTAGGAGACCATCCTGCAGTCCACACCACGGGGTCACAAGGAGCGCATAGCAGCTGGCCATAGCAGACAACCAGCTTCATGTCCCTGCTGAACAGGGGCACACAGCACACCCAGGATCTGGCACAGACGACTTGGGACATTCTCTGCTTTTTTCTGGGTGAAACTGTGTCTGTGTTTGTTCAACAAGTTTTACCCGTCCTCTTTCTATCTGACTATATCAGGACACCACTCTGCTGGACTGTCTAATCCTCCAGCTCCAGGATCATAATCTTCACTGCAGGAAAAGAGGAGTATGTGTTTCCAAGGATAGATTACTCAACGCAGAGGGCTTAGGACAGCTATTCTTCAAAGGACCAGGGAGAATTTCTCTACAGATCAATGAAGTATAAAAGATCTAGGAATGGGAGTTCCTATGTGATAGATAATGCTACAATCTGAACCTCTGTTTCTGGCTTGAAACAGAGAAAAATATTGCATTTAGCAGTTCCCTCAAAAAAAAGTAAACAAAATATTTTTAACAATTTCAGTTTGGATGTGTCAAACAAGTTTCAATTAAAAGAAAATTCAAGATGTGCTCTTGCCAGCTGAACTGCAATTTTATAAGTATCAAATATTTTAGAGACAAATAATTTCAAAAGAAAGTAGTCTGTGTTACATCTCAAAAAGGTCAGTGTGAAATATTCTGCCATTGTGAAAGGGTTTCGCTTTTTATTTACTCAATTATAAAATGTCCTTGAAACCAACATCTTCCTGCAGCCAAGCTTTCCTTTTGATTAAATGGCATTTTCTGATGGAAAATGTTTTAAGCAAACATAAAATGATTAGAAAATGTGACCAGCTTTAATTGCTGCTGTGTGCCAAGAGTATGCCAACAGGTTCTTTCTTGGAGGGCAGCAGGAGAAGGGAGGTTGCCTCATTTTGTTTTGTTTTGTTTTGTTTTGTTTTGTTTTTTTTTATTTGATGATTCAACAAGTCACTGGCT
Source organism: Aramus guarauna (assembly GCA_013400195.1). NCBI lineage: Eukaryota > Metazoa > Chordata > Aves > Gruiformes > Aramidae > Aramus > Aramus guarauna. Next base: position 107,209 of record VXBL01002694.1, on the reverse strand, counting down.
GCTTGAAAATTACTGGTAAGAGTTCACAGGCAAGGCTCCAGAAATGGTCCAATGAACTAATTGACCAAATGAAATAATGGAGTAAGGTGAGGACAGGTCATAATGGGTAGAGTCATTTCAGTTCCTTTCCAGAAGCCAACAAAAATATGAAGAAATGGGAGAAACAGATACATTTGTGTGTAGCATTTAGGGTGGAAGCAATGCTCTACAGGTCCATATAACGTGACAGTGGTTTATCGAGGTGTTTGACAACATTACAGAATGAAAAGGAGCCTTGCAACAATATGTATATGTGCATTGCTCTACCTGAACATGTAGAAGTTTATTGAGCAATTTTCTGAACCTTGAAGGACCACCTGCATTTTCATGTCTGTCTCCTTTCTTGGTTAGAGAAGGTCTCCACAGCTTTGACGTGATGAGGGAAGTTGGCATAACAGGAATTTTGCAGTACATCAGTCTGCTACCAGATTCAATGCCAATCATTATTCTCAAGGCTGAGGTGACCTAACTACTGTCAGATATGACTTTTTCTGCAGCTTCTACTTAACCGACCGTTTTCAGAAGTGCCACTGTTACGTATCATCTTAAAAGTTCTTTTCTTCTTGTGTGCAAGCAAGTGTCCAGCCTTCATGAGATATTTTAGGTTACTTATTTCATGGTTCAGTTTTGTGGGTTGCCATTAGTTACCAACAACATTTGTCCCTTGCATACCTGTGGCACAGGAGTTTCTTGGGGCTACTGGAGCACATTGCCCCTGGGACCACTCCTCAAGGGCACAGGGAGCCAGGACTTGGGATTCCCAGCCTTCTGACTGAAATCCAACAGGTCCACCCCTTCTGGATTGCCACTTTCACAGAGGAGTAGAAATCAACAGTAGTGACAGAAAATTCCTGGGATCATCCTTCCCACAGGGATGCTGGTGGACTTTTGCCTTAACCACAAATGCCAGAAGATCCTGAGCAAAGAGAACGGTGCAGTAGTTCATACTGACTTTTTCCTCAGGGATGGACCACCAAGCACTGGAATAAAAGTTTTGCTCCCATCTCTAATCTACACAGGGGTTGTATCTGTCACCCAGGGAATGGAGTGGGGCGCACAGCAACTGGTGGGGTCCTAGAGACTTGCCATGAGGTTTGGCTACAGGTGATGCAGGTGACAGGACACTGGCTCTAGGATGCTTCTCATCACACCTAGACTGGCAGGTTAGCATCTGTAGCTGATGATATTCACTGTTCCTCAAATGGGCTTGGGAGCAGGAGGGAAATGCCCTTTCTACTGTTCCATGGACTGAGGAACTTGCATCTTCCCTGAAAGCAACAGAGCATTGCGCAGCTGGGGAACAGCATGCGATCTGCAGCCAACCCAAATGAGGGCACAGCTAAAGAAGGAGGGAGTGATGTGCAGAGCCAGACATGCACTGTCAGAGACACGAGGAGAATTTTCAACCAGCCCCAAGGGACTGTACAGACATTGCTGTAACACAGAAAATTGTTGGATGGAGGCCAAGAGGAAAAGGAAGGTCCTGCCCTACACTGGGAATCAGGGTGATTTTTCTGCAGACCAATTTATTTTAACCTCTGACGTGAGATTTTCTTGTTTGACTAGTCCACCTCTGCTAGTCGCAGCTGGGGACACCCTCAAAACTGCTTGTTGTGGCCCAAGGATGTGGTTGAGCACAATGCTGTGTGACCATATCCAAGCTTTAGAGACTTCTGAGAGATACTCTTCAAGCCCCGGTTGCTTGCTGACTGTCCAGCAGTATTTTTGCATGCATACTGCTTCCTTTATGTCAGTGTAGCAGTCATACCTATGTTCTTTCTGGTCTCCAAGATGCCTCACTTCCTTGATGAGGCTGCTATTTTGTCACGGCTATTAAGTTGCTCATAACCAAAGCACTTTAGTAATAATACAAGCTGTTGCTTCATGAATCAGTTTTTAAAAGAAAAATCAATATTACTTAGCCTGCATATTGGCTCATTTGAACATTTATTTATTTATTGTGATCAGTCTTGCCTCTTGGGTATGTCTCAAATGAGTAGAAAATAATTAACATGCCAGGATATAGTAGGTGTTCTTAAAATATAATGGATAAACCAATTCTAGGACAGAATGAAGAAATGTGGCCCCAGTTCTAAATGTGAGTCAATCACACCTTTGGTGTTCAAATTGTCCTTCAGTCTGGTGGAAATTCAAACTGAATCTGAGAGGTATGCAAATACCTGACCTTGTGTTGGGAAGGGAAGGCTACTGCAACTCACCTGGTGCATCACTTCAGATGCTTTACCTTTGCACAAGCACAGCCTGGTACTTGTCAGGCAAGTCTGTAAAGGGAGGGGTTTGGCCGCAGCAAAGTATCCCACCATAGAGTTATCGGACAAGAGAAGGTGGCTTCCTCCCTGGGCACATGGCACTGTGGTTGTGTCCAGTCATAGATTGGATGCAGTAAATTACAGATTCTCTCCTACCTCCTGCCTCATAAAATCTGTCTCCCAGAGCCCTTTCTCACACCTCTGCTTCCTTCCACAGACAGCTATACCCTGAAATGGCTAGAGCAGCCTGTCATAAGTACACTTGCACATGTCCAAAGAAGGAAATGTGATGGCATGAACAAGTACCACCTACCTTCTGACCACTGCATGCAGCAGGGTTGCCACAGCTGCCTCATGATCAATAAATTTGAGACATACGTAGTCCTCACCATATCACCATAAACTGCAACAGTGTTGGCAGCTTCTGTTTTCATTCCCTTGACACAGCTGTGATCCTGGTGTCTGCCACATTGAGTCCTGCCTGTGATGCCAGAAGCAAAACCCAGTGTTCTGTGTTGCACAAGAGAAGTGGGACCATGGGCTGCAGTGACCAAACCGCCTGAGGAACCACACCATGTTGGTAACGCAGCAGCTGTGAGCAAAGCCATGCAGCCAGCAAAGAGCATCCTTTGTGCTGGCCTGATACAGAAAGCAGAGTTGGTGCAGAATGCTGAAAAGGGCTGTATTAGTTTAGTTGAGAAAACTGTTCTTGTCGTCCATCTCTGCCTCTTACCTTGGATTTGAAGTTGTCTGACCCCAGGACTAGCTACTTGGACTGCATCTTGCCCTGAAGTAACCAGGCGCGTAAGAAGGTCTCCTATTCTGCAAATATTCACCCTGTGGTCTTGTGTTACTAACAGGCAAGTGTAATGAACTCTGAGACAAATGAAACCTGCTGTCCTGCAGACTGTGTGTGTCATGGCCTGTTGTGCACTCGGACAGAAGCTGCACCACTGGTTGGGGCTTTTAGCAGCCTGAGAGTGTGTTCTCTGACGTCTAACACACAGTGCACTCTCTCTTTGTGCCCTCTGTGGGGCAGAGATTGGGTGCATCTCTTCTGTTGCACTGCTCCTTACTGTGAAGCTTATAGGCACTTAATTACATTAAAGACGTCCACACCCTTTGTCAAGTTCTCTTGACAATGGTTACTAAATTAAAAAGTCCCTCAGGTTAGAAACACCCTCCGGACAGCCATCATTGTATGCGCTGGTGGAGGAAGAAATTAAGGGGAGGTTACAGAGGAGCCGCTGGTTGTTGGCTGCCTGTGAATTTCCTTTGCAACTTGCCAGGTGGCATTTCCCAAGCTGTGAAGGGTGCATGGCAGCCGGCACAGAGAAGGTGGTTGCCGCTGCCACGGGCAGGCAGGCTGGTGTCTGCCCCAAATCTGTTTCAGCCTTGGTGTGCAGTGATGCTCCCAAGCAGTCGTGCTATGCCCTCTTCTTGCCTCAGCAGGGAGCTCTTGCAAGCCAGCTGTATGGTGGGTGTTGCGTGGAAGGCGGGAGAAATTCATTTCAGACTGACAGAGCAAGAAAAAATGCTCAAGGCTAGGAAGATTCCCAAATGAAGGCACCGAGAATCAATGGAGGTATCAGGGGGTTACGAAATCCCGTCAGATGGCAGATGTAATGTGTAATTAGTCTCTGACCCAGCACATTACTTGCTGAGTCTCTCTGTTCCCTTGAGCTCTGAGACTTTCACAAAGAGGGTTTTTTCCTTCTCTCTCAGTGAGTCTCCAGCACTCCCCATGCCTCTTTTGAGATTGATCCACAATGACATCCTACATTATATGATTAAGTTGGAGCCTTCCGACCCTGGACTTTACAGCTTGATATTTTTCCTTGTAGTAAATCTTAGCTATCACTACAGTTTGTCATCTGGTAAAGATCTCAGTGCCATTTATTTGACACCTCCTGATCGAGCCAATTTGGAACGAAGGTCTCACTTCAGAAAGGAAGGGAAGCAATGAGGCAGCTGTAGTCTTTGGGAGACTGGCTTCTCTCCTTTCTCTCTGGGATGGCAGAGCTCTTTTGTAAACTAAATAGGATCTCCCAGTGTCCAAACATAGGAGGGCAGAGCACTCTGCTACCCCAAAAGTGATGTTTATTAAAAATAAAGTTACCTTTAAGCCTGGAGAGAGCATAAAAAGAGCAATGGCTTCTGAATAACAGGTAATTTAAGGGGCAAGGTCAAGCTGAACTAAATGACAGGTATGTTAATTCATTTTCAAAAAGCTGCTTTGAAAAAGGAGAGCACCCAGAGTTATTTTCTCAGTGTCCCTCTGCAGATAAGTAAGCTGTCAAGGGTCTATCTTTACCTGTCAATACCTCCTCCTGACTTCCTCCAATTCATCATTCACAGCAGATGTAGGATCCCTGTCTCTCCTTCCTGGTCACACAACCCTTCCTTTCCCAAAGGAGGGGTTACAAACAGAGAATAACCATCAGCAACAAGCATCCAACAATAAATAATGATGCTCTACAGAGTGCTTTCTTGGTTCAACAGTTGCTGACAACATTTCATTGCCAGTCTTGAATGGTATGGTTCTAAACAGCAGGAGAAATTACTACAGCAATTTATTAAGATATTCCCCCGACTGTGATTTCCTAATTCATATAGTACACTGTGGCTTCACTCAGAAATACCAACATCATCTGCGTAAGGCAGATGCACATACTGGCCTTTCTGCCAAATTTGCCTGACCGCACAAAAGGAAGTTCGTGCCAGATTTATTCTGGCTGGGGAAAGACAGGAGGGACCTGCTCTGACACAGAGCTTATATGTGGAAAGATAACACAACAAGTTATTTATTGATACATCTGAGCCAGTGGAGCGCTGGTCAGCCCATGTCCTGTAGCGGTTTGGAGCTGGTACTCAGAGAGCAAAAGCTGGGAGTGTGGTGTCAGTTGCGGTGTTGGTCACGCAGGCTGTTCTCTGTGAATAAAAGGACATGAATCTCATGTGGCTGCCCAGTTTCAGAGCTGTATTTCCAGATAAGCGACAAGGACTTAAGATTTCATTTGCACACAGACCCTCCGCCCTTCTGCTGCTGAAAAAGGCTAGAAATCCCCGCCATGTGTGTTTGAAAAGCTGTTTCCTGACTTTTTCAGCCTAAGGTTTTCATCAACATCAAACAAGGTCATAGGCAGCACAAGGCATCACTTTTACCTTTGGTTCTTGCTGTTCCTCTTGCTCTCAGATACCTTAGGAGAACTCAAACCACGTTTCTCTCAGTTCTTCCTAGCTGGGCCCATCAGGATGGCAGGACTTGACACATCTCCCAAGCTGATGCAGAAAGAGGTATTGGTATGCAGTAGAAAAATTTATTTCCACAGCTGGTATCTTCCAGGAGTATCACTGCAGATGGTGATAAATATACCACACCCAAAATTGGGGTGAGCTTCTCTTTCTTCAGAGAGGTCATGTACACACGCAAACCTGAAAACGTTTGATGTTCCTTGTATGTGTGTGAACATACGCTGATTTCTTGTGAAACCATACATCTTTGCGAGGTCACCCCAGTCACCCACTCTGCTCCTCCAGCTCTGTGAGGGTCAAGCCCCTCTCTGCCAGGATGTCCCCACTGGTGTGTTGGCCTGAGGCTGCCGGCCCAGGACACACCACAAACCTACAAGAAAGTTTGTTTCAGGTGCACAGGTAAAGCAAAGATAGATATCCTACAGTCTGTCTCTGCAACGGGCTGCTTCACTGTCTTGGGTGGTAATTTATAGCTGCCTCCTCAGTCCAGTGAGGTGATGTAGACAGTGTTTTGAAAACCAACATTTAGAAAGGCAGCAGCTGAAATGCTGTATCAGCTCCTCACAGCCCACTGCAGACAGAGCAGAAGAAGGTGCTCTTACAGAAAGAGAATTCTCCAAGGCAAATGCATCCTCCTGTAAGGAGTGAGACAGCACCAGTGCACCCCATGTCATCCTTCTTGCATGGTCCTTCTTGCTCTTCCACCAGCTGCCCCTGCTCAGAGGTGGTTCCTCTTCTTCAGCCACATCACAGCATGTGGCAACCCCAAAGCCTGAGCTGAGGAAACCCCGAGTCAAATGCTACCTCTGCAGCATTTCCTTCAAATTTTTCCTTCCTTCATCAGAACCTTCCTGACACTGAAGAGCAAACCCATCCCACCTGGCTTCAGAGGTCCTTGCTCAGCAGAAGCTCAGACTGTAGCACTGGTGTTGGTGGCACTTTCTAGTCTTCATGCCACAAATTTTTCTTTAGAGGATTGTATCTGTTCTGCTGGCTAGAGATGCTGCAGTAGGCCATGCCAACATCACTTAACTTAGGAAGAGACAGGTCCCTGTTTGGCTCCTGGCTGACCTGCAGCCCTGGGTAAATATCCATGCTGCAGGTATTCAGCAAACTGGACCCATACTAAGGCATGAAAGCAATAAATGAGAGCTTTATCCCCACTTTGGGCTGTAGTGGGGCCCAGGTATACATCCTTGGGACACCACCTCCCTTTAGGTTCCCTGCTCACCCCCTGGACTGCCATGCCAAGTGCCAACCCCATGTCGCATGGTGGGTTGCTCCAGCATGTGCAGCACATCCTCAACTTTCAGCCAGGTGATGCTCTCAGGAGTGCTCTTGCTAGGCAGGTCTTTCTCACAGTGCTCCTCCTCTTTACTGTCCCCTGGGGGTTCCTGGAGACATGCAAGCCTGCACTCCTCAGTTTAGGATGCTATTTTTAAGGTGCAAGGACCTCCATGGCATTTTTAAGGCTGCCCATCTGGGAAATTTTCTTCTAGCTCCAGAGCTGGCTTTTGCATCTCAGGTCAATATTTAGTCTGCACAACCATCATCAGAAATCATAGGACAGACCCCTCAACCACAAGATTGGTTTAAAAATGACATCATTATTATTATTATTGTTGGGCATGTATAATGACCTTAGAGCCTCTGTATTTGCTTTCTAATTTTTTGAACTCCAGGTTAAATTCAGATCACGGTTAGAAAATATTAGTTCCTTTCTTTCTAAATTGAAAATCTGATTTTCTTCTTCAATACCATGTGCTCCAAAGTTCAGGCTTTGAGGGAAAGAGCTAATTCCCCACAAATCATGCTGACATAAGGGAAGAGCACGTTACACATGGCAATCCACTTCCTTGGCTGCGTGGTTCTTGGGGCTGATCTGTGTCAGGAGCAAAGCACAGGAGCCTGTGGTGAAAGCCAAGTCCTAACTGAAACGTGTTACCTTGCCCAAATTGGAGCTTACTGACCACCTGCATGTTGCAAAATGGAATGTGTGTGCTCACAGGTCTCACTGCACATCTCACATGCTGCGGCATTTAGGGCCTTCACATAGGGATAGGGTGGTGTCCTCGGAGTGCTAGCTTGAATCCCAATCATCATTCTCCTCTCTTGTGATGAACCACACCCAAACACACTTAAATCTGAGTTATTTAGCAAATGGATTAGCTGTTGACATGTGGTGCTCAGCTTTGGGGTCTTGGATGGGATTTACGTGGCCCCCAAAGACTCCCAAGGTGGTGGTGGACAACAGGAGCCCATGCTCCCCAGCCTGGATGTCACTCATGAGCTGAGTGAGACAAGAGCTCTGCTGGTAAAGCATGGGCCTTTTGCTGCAGGTTGATCCCTCCCATTGACATGTAGCTCCCAAGAACCTCCAGCCACGTACATCACCTACCCAGCTGACTAGCTTAGGAGTCACCATGCAGAAGGGCTGCGTCTCTGCTCCGTGACAGTGCGACACCTTGGCCTGGCTGCTGAGGAACATGAGGCAGGTGGAGATACCTACACTTGAATGCATGGCATCAGCCATCTCTGCTGCAGCTCTCAGGACCCTGAGGGGCTCCGGTGCTGCACCTCAAATGAGACAGCCATGGCAGCACTGCTAGGAGTGCAGCTGAGGGTGACGTATCCCATACTGCTGTGCATCCTTTCCCCCCCCTCACTCTTTCTGCTTATTTTAGATTAAAAACAAATGGGAAAAGGCCCAGATGGAAACCTCTTCATTTAAATAATCAGTATTTCCAGTGCTTGTCTTTGCTTGTTAGATAAGCACATTCCTAGCCTTAGATAAGGGCTTTTCTAACCTCTGACAAGGTTTTCTCCCAGACAAAGTGTTACTACATTACAAACTGAGGCAAAATGGGATCTGGACTGAGATATATGTATGATATAAGTCCAGACTTAGCGTACATCACCTTGTTGTCATCCAAGTCTAGAAGTATTTCACTCCACCCTTAAAAACAACCAAGAAACTTCCCGTTCTTCCTGAATGGGAAGAATAGTTTGAAATGGGGCAAATGTGAACCAAAGTGGTCCACCTGATTTCCAGGGGGAAGTGAGGCAAGGACTGCAACACACACCCCAGGTTGTTTTTTAAAGCCATTAGCACACTGCTTTGGAGAACCTACTGTAAGCACCATAGCTGGAAACCCTGTGCATCCTCCTGGAAGAATAAGGAGGCAGCAAATTGTGCCCTTGTCCCTCGCCCACCCAAACCCAGATACTGCTCATTGGGGCAAATACGGAGCAGGGACTCTAGCGTGCTCACTCACTACTGCCTTGCTTCAAAGGGAAGGGCTCTCCACGGCAGTGGCTAGAAAAATAAGTTGAAGGGAAAAACCACAGAATTAACTTTACCTTAAGAGAGCAACCTGGCCAAAGAGCTGCATTGACTGGGCCCTCAGCTTTAGCGGTGGCTGAGAACTGATGAAGATGACTACGAGTACCTGGCTGGTCTCCAGGCTTGGTTTGAAGCCCAACAAATCAATGCAAAAGAAGAATTGTCAGTGACTGCAATAGGCTTTTGGGTGCGGGTAGAGTATGGGATGGTCCATACGAGTACTTCTCCAGGTAGCTGAACTCAGGGTACTGAGGTAATTCTTGCTCAGTCTAACACTTCACGTATGTCCAAAGAAAGTGTCACACGGACCATCAGCAGCTGTATACCATGTGTTTTAATAAACTGTATAACTAGCAGAAAAATAGTTTTGGATGTGTTTGTCCTCCTCCCCCCCTAAAATAAGAAAACTCAAGTTAAAACCAAAATAAATCCAACCCCAAAACAGAAGAAAAAAATTGTCCCAGAGCAAAACTGACACACAATACAGAGTTGGAAAAAAAGGTTTTAGATGACATTCTTGGGTAAAGAAATTATGTTTGTAAAACACAAGGTAGTGAATAATAAAATACTTATTGTTTTGATCAGTTTCTCTCTCTGTGTATATGTATATATATGTAGATACATATATATCTATGCTGACACATCCTTGGTGAGATGAAATGATACATCTGTAAGACAAAAAATAAAAGGATGCCTATGGGGAAGGAGTAAAGAAGAAAACAAATGTATCATTTCAGTCAGTGAAGTAAGGACAATGCTCAGTTCCCTTACAGTGTACCATTGCACTGCTTATCGAGGGACATCCTTGTCTCTCCACGGCTATGCTGTGTCCCTGGTCCATGGATGAGATGTGAGCTTGTAATCTGAGGGGTCTCCTTCACTGCTCTGTGTATGAGCAGTACCTCAGAAATGTATGAAGCTTTCCTTCCCCTGGTTAATTCCCATGCTTTACCATGATTTTTAATCAAAAATTGATTAGTATTTCAGTTTGCATTTTTTCCCCCAGGTTTCTTGCACTGACTGCTATGCACGTCTCCACCACGGTAAGGCGGAGCAACCCAGACAAGCAATATGCCACAGGAATGTGCCGTTATCACGATGTGACTGGATGGAGGAATTCATTTTACAACGGATCCCATGCTACTTGGATCTCACACTCAGTCTGTGGAGCCAAGTCATGCAGTAACCTCAGCTGTTCTGCATTGGGTGGGCCTGTGGGTCACATCTTAATCCAAAAACAAAGATAGGAAAGAAAAAATATTTTTTATTTCCTTTTCTCCTTCCATGGAAACCTACCCACACAGGAAGAGTAGGCAATACGATTCTACGCTGAGGTGTCTGCTTCACTTAGGCAAATGAGTCCTGCATTCAAAAAAAAAAAAAAGAAAACGTATTCTTCCTCCTGTTGTTATATTGCTCTTTCAGAGAACCAGCCACTGTCCATGCTTTCCCAGATCTCAGTGCCGTGCTTAACAAGCAAACTAAGCACAAGCTCATGCTGGCTGCAAAGTTCAGGTGACCAAGAAGGTATTAAGAGAACAGCTCAGTTTGCCAGCTTCTTGTAAACACCATATTGCAAAGAAGGCAAAGGCAAAACACCCCTCTCCACACCTCCCCCAACTGTCTTCCTTCTGTTTGTTTTTTTTTGTTTTTTTTCCTCTCTTTTCTTTTTCTTTCTCTCTTTTGCTCTTTCTTTCTTTCCTTCTTTCTTGTACAGAGGTTCACGAAGAGAAGCAAGACTTGTGCATCACAAATGATGGAACTATCCCCACCCCAGACAGCTTCCCACCCTACAGTAATGCACAAGCCCATCTTATCCGGTACCTGCCCCCAGAAGGCGTTTGTTTGTCTCTTGATCTTTTTGGAAAAATCATGCAGTCTGATCTGCTGGGGATTTCTGCAGTGCAGGCGCCGGGTGGCTGGTTCTCCCCCTTTCCTGAGGCTCATAAGTGATTGTTTTTGGACAGATAGGCAATAAGAGCCACAGCCACCCCAACGTAGATGCCAGTTCCGATTGTGATGGACAGGACAGCCAGGAAGAGTGCTCGCCGGGAGCTGGAGCTCGCATGGTGGAAGTCCCCCTTGGCTACTGCTTTGTTTGTCTGCAAGATATACAACAACAACGCAATATATTTATTTGTTTCATCTGGAAATGAAGATGTGATGCTCATTTCTTGGATGAAACATGATTCTGGGATAAGACAGTAAACTAGTTGGAAATCAGATACTTTTTTAGTTGAATGAGGTTATTTGCACAATTAGGATGATGAAACCAATGGCATCTCAAGTGGTACTCTGAAGTGCCTTTGAGCTTTAACATATCCTAGGATTTAATACTATGCATCATGATGACTTGTGAGGTGCCTCAGCCTCCCCTGAGAACATGGACAGATTGGCTGTGAGCCGAGGGTCTGCCATGTCCCCTCCAGACACAGCTACAATCCAGCTTCTGTGAGGTGGCTGGATTCCAGCCTGGCTGGGAAAGGTAACAAGGGAAAAGCCCTTTAAACGTGTCACTTGCACAAAAATGTTCTTCCAAGTCAGGTGAAATGTTTGATCTTTTCTTACCTGGACAAGGACAAGAGGAGCTGAATTTTCACTTCCAGTGCAGTGCTTTTGAGAATACTAACTAGGTGGAACAACTAGCCCGGGTTCACCACCACAGAGATGCCATACACCTTGCATCCTCCTCAGGCATGAGCTTTAGTGCAGGACAAACACCCAGGAAACCAGAGCCAGCAGACATTTCAGCCTTGATTCAGATGAAAAATTACACGTACGAGCAGGACAGTTCCCTTGATTATCAGAGGCATGAAACACATGCTTAATAGGGCTGATGGTGTTGGAGCCATGGTCTTCTCTCTTGGGGGTGGTGCATTCAGCTGGATGGGTCAGCTGGAGGAGGAGTTTCCATTTTGGTGGTGTTAAAGTGGCTTTGGTGTCCCTTGCTACGGTTTCCAGTAGCTCAGAAGACTAATCCAAAGCTCTGCTATTTGTGTCACATCTTCTATGTAGCTTTGAGTACCCAGGCAGGTGCCTTTAACTCAACCTGATTGGCTGGAGTTCCCCAAGTTATATGCAAGACATTTAGGCTTGAGTACAATGAACCTCACAAAGACACAGCTTATTAGTACAGCTGTAAACAATGAACACGGAAAGCAGAATCGCAGCTGAGTGGGCATTGTCTCCTATGATGATACCACAGTCACACTGACATCAACAGGGTGGCCACTGCAGAAAGCTGCATCTGGAGTTTGAGAAGTATTCATATATCAGTTCTTCCAACACACCTTCCAGGCACCTTTGGGCCCAGGAGCCAAGACAAAGCAAAATCCCTGCTCAAAACAGGCAAAGGAAAGCTAAAATTGGACAGGACTGATCTGCTCATTGACAAGACCACCTAATGCCATTTCAGTGGGTCTCAGTCTTGCAGTGGGACAAAAGGAGGACATCATTTCTATAGACCATGGTGTGATATCACCAGGGTCACCCAGCAGCCAGTAACAGATCTGTCACCTACAAGAAAGGTCTTGTAGAAGCATATGAGCTCCGTAAGTTCTGAGCCAGCCTTTGTTCCCTTGTTACAATGATTGAGGAATTTATAATGTTTTAATTGTATTTCTCCAAAAATGCTCAATTTGCTGGGATACTTTCTGCCTCAGTGTCATCTGTTGGTCTATTTTGGTCTCTTTTTTTACTATCGTGCTACTCAGAGCAATTTACAGCAGCCAAATGACAAGTTTCTATGCTGAAAAAAAGGCTTCTGGCCTTTCTGTCAATGACTTTATTAGGAGAACCATCTCTTCTCATTCATCAACCTAATTTTTTAAGCATAATGCCTTATAAATGTTTCAGGCAGAATCAATGCCATACAACACATACTAAAAGGGAGAGAGAGAATAGGTTGCAGGCAGGAGGAAAATTATCATTTCAAAACAGCAACATATGAACAGCTCCCAGGTTTACAGTTAGTGTCACGTCCTTTAGTTTAGATGGGGAAGGCATCCTACTCACTTTGCAGAGGATGTCTGTCCAGACCTCTCAGCAGGGTGACCAAGGATTTCACGAGGTTTTTGTCTGGGACCTCCAAACACTCAAAAGAAGAGCCCTTTCCAGAAAAATGCCAGGGGCTTGGGGATCATGGAAATATTTCTTAGGGTTGCTTAAAAGTCTTGGTAAGGAAAGCAGAGAAAGCTTTAGAAAGGGTTGGTCATTCAGCTCTCCTCAAAAGATTTTCTTCAAGCACCTGCTACCCATCACAGCATTAATAAAAGGCTTGAACAGAGAGGCTCCTCTTCACAGAAGTTAGGTTGGATTTGTCAGGCGAAGGTGAATGCACAGCACTGAAGCTATTTGAGCCTTTCAATAAACTGAGGTAAACAGTTTCAACCCCCAAAATGAAGGGAAAGTTTGAAAATGTTGGAACATGTCAATTTGACATTTCTGAAATGTCGTGTTATGTTATGGAAAATTCTGCAACATTTGGGTTCACCTCTTTTGAATTAAGCTTTGTACAGTCTCAAAACAGTATTTTTTCACTTAAAAATAGATGGAAACTCAAAGGGAAAAGAAACCATTAACCAAAGTGTCAAATAATTTGAAAACTTGACAGTATGTCTTGACTGGATTCAATAAAACAGGTCGGATCTACCCAAAATGATGTGTTGAGCAACCCAAAGGGATTCAGAAGGCTGATTTGTCAAGCACTAATAGCCTTTTTTCTGATAGGATCTTCAACCTAGCAACAAACCTGCTCACAAAAACCAGCTTTTTCTCTTTATGAGCTCTTTGAGGACAGCCCTGACCTTTGTGAAAGGATTGGACCTACGGTGAAAATCCAGCTTCTCGTTAAAATGTTCAGCCCAGCCAAAACCAGATGTCTTGTATTAGTCACATGCTGCCACAGAGTTACTGAATTTTGCAGCTCCTGTCACTATGATATAGCTTGATTTTGCTTGGGGAACAGGCCAGCGCTTTCACAGAAGTTCTAGTTTCCAACAAATTACCTAATCCAAATTTTTTTTTCTTTTAACCTAATGCATATTTTGTGACTTAGCAAAATTAAATCACTCCTATATCAAATTCTGGATGTAGAGTGCATTGGTAAGGGCACATGGGAAGGACAATCTTATATTCCTCCTTTATTCCATTCAGAAAGGTTTCCACTGAGATGGAGAAAACATCAACACAGAAACTATGCTCCATCAGTGTAAAGCTAGTCTGAAAGGATTTGCTTATCACTAAGAAAATTCTTTGTTGCTATTCCCTAATTAGCAAAACTATCCCATTGCTCCCCAATGTCACTATATGCAAATTACAGCATTTCTGCAGGTTTCAGCTAAACAGATCTAGAAAATAGTTACCACACAAAATGCAATTGAGGCCAATTTTAATAGGTTAGCATCTGGCAACTGATAAGCAGGTTTTCTTGAATTTTTATTTTTTTTTAAACAGGGATCAGATCTTTGGTATCTCTGTGCACCTGGAGGAAGTGCCTTGGTTTTGATACCCGTCCAACAGCTTATGACCAAGCCCATTTGATACCTGACACAGAGAAGTGACATTCTGTTTGGGGGCTTCCACACCAGGGATGCCTGTGCTCTAGCAAACTCCATGTGGGAAATGAAGACAAGAAATATCATGTGTAGATCAAAGAGCCCAGTCAGACCCAGTCTCACCAATTTTTCCTTGATGTGGTAGAAAAGGTGAAAACAATGGTCATTAAAACCTAAAAATAAACCAAGACTTTTAAATGCAGACAGTGGTCAGGCTGCTCCACTTGTCTTCACAGTGCCTGCATCATGGGTACTGCTAGCTGAAAGATAAAACTTGTCTACTTAGACAAGTCTAGCCCTCTATTTAGGACTGGCCACCTAAGCCCATGATCAAACACCATAAGACAGAGAAACAGATGCAGTGATTCAAGTCTCCAGTGCCAAAATAGGTACAAAAGCAATATCTGTTGCAGACCCTTCTTGGCACTTGTTGCCAGCCACAGCACTGGGATCTCAGGCATCAAAAAAACCCTCAGCTTTCCTTTCCAACACATGTTTTTGGGTCAAATGATAAATGTTTTCACATTGCCACTGTGGTTAAAATTGCTCAGAAAAAGAAAAAAGATATATAATCAATTTTAGCTAATTAAAAAAAAAAAGTATTTCAGATAAAAATATTGAGTAAGGAAAATATCCCACCAAATTTTGGTTAAAAATGCGGTCACATTTATGGTGTGCTGGTCTGCAAACTAGTGCAAGGCAGGATGTCATAGATTGATGCTGTCTCCACTTTCAGTAAACAGCCCCATCCTGGATGCCCACAGTGCCTGTGAAGGACCCCTGGGTGCCACAGGCACCCCAGGCTGCTCAGAAGCCTGGTCTGAAATGACAAAGCCCTGCATCCCTCCAGGCATTTCTGCTCAGTCAGAGGTGGGGATGGGGTAAGGTGCACCACCAGGGCCCTTGCCAAGCCCCCGGGGCTGACGTACCAAGCGGGACAAAGGCACTGTTTGTCCAGCCATTCATACCCAGCCTGGAAATGGATTTCTGTGAGGTCCTCTTGGCAGGCTCAGCTCTGGCCTCACTAAAGCAATATTTCCTTTTGTTACTCCTTTCCCCTGAAAAGCAGAGCCCCAGCTATGAATACTACTGTGCTGAATACTTAGCTGGTATTAATTGGTCCATCATGCTTGACTCTGAGGGTAATGCAGCCAGGACTGGTGCAAGAATGAAGATCCAAATGACCTGCTAACAAAGGGCTTGAGTCACTACAGCCTCTTCAAGCTAAGTGCCTTAATTTAAGTAGTAAGGAATACAAACAGCTATTCTAATGGGTTTAAAAGAGGCTGCAGAAGTAAGCACTTTTCTAATCAGAATTATATTATCTGTGGAGTTTTACGGTACTTCTATCCATTCATTTCTTCCCTTCCCTGGCAAGACTGTGGCTGGCAGACAGCTGATTGATGAACCAATTTAATGCAGTCTTTGGGCAGCAGTGGGACCAACAGGTTTGATAAACAGAGCAGGGGAGAAGTGCAAGACATGGGATGAATTATGAGTGGGGGATAATTTATCACATAGCACCAGGCAAGTTCCCTCACTGCACAGCTAGAAGATGAGATACTTTTCTTGCAAAGGGTTTCTACTGCTGGACGACTCCAGGCTCTTGGTTTTCCCTTGGTCTATGTCCGCTGGATGCCCAGATATGACTACTGTCTTGCCAGCTACTGGCACAGGTTGTGATGAAGGCTGGACACTCCAAAGATGAAAACATGGGCTTGAGCAAGCCCCCAATCAATCCTGTCTTCTAGATGCACTGGAAGTAAGCCAGGAAAGTGAGGCAGGGTGGGGGAAGAAGGGGTAAGGAGACCTGGAAGATTTATCTTTGTTTAACTAATAAAATGAATGCCTTGTTGTTTAGAAACACTTTCAAGGAACTTCCCTGGAGTTTCCACTTGAGCTTCTGCAAAACATATTCATCATGTCTCTGGGCTGCACGTTTTATAGGCCGAGAGAAGATGAATATGTACCTCCACAGCTGCAAGGCCAAAAAATTCTGCTGCATCCCACAGTGACTCATATATCATACTCACAAAATACCTTCTGGTACGCTGTATGTGGAAACAAGAAACACATTGATCACAATTATTAATCCTGCCTCATCTCCCTGAGGCTGGGCTGCAGGAATGGCTCCATGTAGGAGGAGAAGAGGCTATCCTGACCCCTTTGGTCAGGTTGCAGGAGGATTTCTTTTCACTTCATGGAAAGAAGTGGCCAGCAGGGGTCAGGGATGCTCAGCCACCATGCAGCCACTGCCCAGACCCTGAGCCTTACTTCTTCAAGTGGCATGCAAAAAAATGCCACAGAATGAGGAATAACTCATACAGAAAATGCTTCTCCTCCTGTACCTTCTCCTGTCGTTCTTCTAGTCAAAAGCTCTGGCCACTGTTTTTAATTTGCCCAACTTGTACTTCTGCTAGTCTCAAATTTCTGGGCAACATCTTCCACTTTCAGGCTTACACCACTTATTTTGACTGATGGCGAAAAAGACTCCAGAGTCTTTGCTAAAGATACAGATGGAAAATGGTGAAGTCAGGATCTTCCTCTGGACTGACAGCAGGGAGGTGCCAGTCAGCAGGGGAAAGCATGGGGCTGGCCAACACCAGAGGTTGGGATGTGGCAGGAGAGTTTTCAGTCCTGAGGAGAGCATTAAAGGGACTATGGAGTCCCATCAAGCAGCTCCGCAGGCAGAAATGGTGATCTAAATAAATAACAAATGGTTCTTTGCTCTGTCAGGCTTTTGCAAATTCCATCATGCCCATAGTATAATAGAAACTTCAGCCTGTGGCAACTTGCCTTTCAGGTACCAAAGAGCTCTTCTGCATCATTTCTGCTGCTTCCTATGCAACAGCATAGGCACTTCCAGCCTGACCAAAATCCCACCAAACTCCTGAACAGTGATGGGGCAGATGAAAACAAGTGGCTTGAGTAAAGGGATTTCTACTGCCACCAAATTAAATGATGCTGTGCTGGTGGAAGGAGATGTACTGGGAACAATATTTATTCCTGGAAACCCATGAAAGGCTCAGGAGAAGGGAGTGTGAATGGGGAGAAGAGGGTGTAAATGGAGACCAGCATGAATCTGCCTCTTCTGCATGATCAACTTTCATAACATCTGGGTTTGAGCCATCACTTTGGTATCAATGTTTTCTGCTGGAATTTGAAAATATGACGTAGACGAGGACGTGATTCAGCCCCTGGCTGGTGCTGCCTGTGGCGTTTGATTGTGTATTCAAATGCAGATAAAACTATAAATGTCCGAATGAGATTTCGGCACTTGGAAAAACAAGAGCATAATAATGAGAACAGCAGGCGTAAAAGGCCTGAATGAGCAGAATGCAGAGAGATGTTTTTAGACAAGCTCCACAGCAACAGCAGTTCATTTGATTGCACTTGAGAGAATGAGACCTCAGCCCGCGGTACGAGGGCAATTCTGTTTTCCTGGCATATTCAGGAATTTGGATGTTTATGGTAAAGATGATGATTTCCACCCTGCGCTTTGCATCTAGCCCTTAAGCAGATGTTGCCATTTAGTGATGAAAGAGAAGAAAATCTGGGAAAGGTGACATGTGATGAAGCCTAGTTTACACACACACACACAAACATTTGCCCACACAGACTTATACACAGCTGACATTGGTTTGTGTCCACACACAGACACATACATCATCTGCCTAGAGATGGGATGCAGCTACCTAGGTACCACTTAAGTTTATCAACTAAGTATTAGTGACTATTTCAGTCCCAAGGGGCTCCTTTATTTTTCTCATTTAGATGGCTGTTTGTTTCTTCTTTGTTTGAAGATACAGAATTTAAAATGTGAGTATTACTCAGGAAGGGAAATCTGGAAGTGATTCCTAGCGTTCAGATTTCATTTTGTGAGCAGCAAGAAGTTGCCCTCAGCTCAGGGGACATCACAAGGTACTTTTTGCCTGTGGTGACCCTAGCCCTGTTGCAGGATCTGCACTGGGACAGACTGGACAGTGCCACAGATGAGTCTGCATTTCAGGACTGTTAGAGTCTCCTGATATTGCATCTGGTGTTTGGTCACCAACCGGAGTCACCAAGAGGCTGTGGAGTCTCAATTCTTTGACATGTTCAAAACCCAAATGGACATGGTGCTGAGCAACCTGCTCTACCTGACCCTGTTTGAGCAGGGAGGATGGTCTAGATGATCTCCAGAGGTCACCTCCAACCTTAACCATTCTGTGATTCTGTGATTTTGTGAAGACTTGACAGTTGTACAAAGTTGTGCTAGGTGCCATTCAACTGTCAAATTTCCTTATACACAAATATGCCTGGAGAAGTTCCTCTGTTGCACAGGCAAAAACAAGGCTTTTAAAGCCCTGTGATGACTTTGTTAGGGCTCCACTGAAGGACCTGCTGTAGATAGGTTCCTGAATTTGGAAAAAACTGCACTCGTGTCTTTCTAACTTTATCTTGTTATGTAAGATTGGTGTACACAGTGGATTTCCTCCGTCCACATCCAACCCTACTGCTCAACGACCCTCCAACTCCATTTGTATCAAGATGCAGTGTATGGTCCCAACCTGTGTAGCTGTGGATCTCAGACCTCACCGTTGAGATCTCTTCTGTCCATGAGGATGGCCATATAAACCCCCCACCAAGCCATATGAATGTGTGTTTCATGTGGAGTGGTGGCATCAATCCCTAGTTCCAAGCTGAAGGCTCACCATTTTGGCTCAATTTGCTATGCCTTGGGATCGATGAACAACAGGCCATTATGCAATATCCTTCCAATTCAAAAGGTCCACAGTACTAAGCGAGAGGCACATTGTGAGGCACGAGCTCTGTGCCATTTGTGGTGACCTGTCTTTGTTTTTCTCTAGTTCCTTCTGTCTGTCTCTGGTTCTCTTCCTCATTTGTGATGGGAGGAAGACCATGTTGGTGGGTACCTTCACTGTAACAGCCCTGGTCTCTCTTCCCTCTCTTCCCAGCACAGGAAGGGGTAGAAGATGCTGCCTAGTGCTGCCAGGGAGGACCTCAGCCCTAGACCCCCACCTTCCACCCTCAGAACAGACAAAAAAGGGGTGGTGGGACAGCGATGTGATGGGGGTTTCTGCCTTGGGCACCCTGAGCCACATTTGGGGGAGCACAAGAATGGGGAGAGTCAGAGTTGCTGCACTTCTGAAAAGTGTCTCTGGGGTGGTTTCTCCTCCTGACAGGAAGAGATTTGATCAGAGAATGAGTTCCTCCAGTTCTGAATTCTCAATTTTCTTGCCTGCAGGTGCCCCTATTTGAACCGAAATAAATCTCTGAGTTTTAAGAGAATTATACAATCTCCTATCTAATAGGCCATTAATGATATTTTGAGGTAAGATTAAGAACTCCTGAGGTAAGATTCACCCTTGTTTGTTGATATCACTAGCCTTCTCAGCTTTGTGTCACAATCACCCATGATTTCCCTGCACGTAATCTGTGTTACACCGTTCTTTATCGACTCCCAATTTCATATGTTGAGGACATTAAGAGTAGCTCTTTCTGATCTATTGTTGGCAAAGCCTGGTTTCCATAGGACAGTTTTTTTTCTCAGGTTGGTTTCCTAGCACCTGGAGTGGATACCACATCATTTATATGGAAGTGTCTTCCAAGGATTGTTCCTTGGGCTGCCATTTGCCAGACCTGCCTTCAAACTCTGCAATTCCTCTGATCCTCACCAATGCTGTGGTGGCATGTTTCTAGGCAGGAGACCCAACCCAAGCTACTTCTGAGAAACATTTTGTCATTTGATATGTTAACTAGTAAGGTGAGAAGTTATGAGGTACTGCAGACTCTGCAACATCCAACAGTGAACGTGAGGTAACTTACTCCTCTTCCTTCAAGGAACAGGTTTACCTTGAATGAACTCAGCTTTTCAAAAGGGTACTTCAGGCACATCCAAAGAGTCACCAGAGATCAAATGATGAAGATTACCTCTTTCATGTGACAAGACCCTTTCTCCCCTTTCCATTCTTTCCACTTTCTCAAAGCCCACAAGAAACACAGTATTTGGAACAAAATCCCAAACCTGTACTTTTCTTGCACCAGTTCTTTATTCTCTTTTTTAAAATCTTAATGCTCTTTTCTCCCCCTCCCTCGGACCAAACACCCAACAGGGTCAGTTCAGTAGGGCTGCTGTGACCTGTGGTGGCTGAAGATTTGTATCTCAGTAGGTAGATGGTGAGGCTTGATGTCAAGGTGACTCAGAAATCAATCTTTGCTTGTTGCTGGGGAGTGCTTGAGATAAGCAGAGACACAGCATACTGCTGCATGGAACCTGGATCACTCGCTGACATTAACCAACCTCGCCATTCTTCACTCTGATCCCTTGACTTGATTTAAATTAAAGAATAATGCCCAGTTATTATTTGGATTTTTAAATCAGCCAAATCACCTTAATGTAAAAACAGGGAAACTGAGGCAGGGAGGGAGAAGTGGGATAAACCTGCGAGGAACAGCAGAAGCTGCAGCAAATCCAAGCTCCTGAAAGGTATCCTGATGACACTAAACTTCTTTTATTTTAACACCAATCAGAAAGAAATCTAATTAAATCGTAAAGGCTTCAGAGAGTGTCTACAGAGAATATCTGCTGGTTTAATTGTACTGCTTTAAGAGGCAAATCAGTTTACACTCCCAGAGCTTTCCGTATCAGCCAGCTCTGATATAAGTTATCTTCCAGAGTATGAACAAGGCCGTTCTTCCCTGTGAAGACAGACTTTATTTCTCAAAAGAGGCAAGGAGCTTCATTTAGGAGCTCCCAGTGGAAAGCGACTCTGAATTAATTTGCAGTGTGCTGTTAGAAGGGTGCATCTGACACAGCGGGAAACCCTGAAGGAACTCCCTCCCGATATCAGGAATGCCAGATAGTTTGTGTATCCATGCAGCGGGATGGGCTGAGCAACCCTCGCCTTACCCCCTGCTTATCGGGACAACTGATGGACTTCATCATCTACGGGAGTCCTACTGCTTTGTTTACTTGATAAGCAAAATTGGCCAATGGACTGAAAAGTTATCAGTGAGGGCTGATGGACAGACGGACAGGCAGACAGACAGTTACAAAGGCCATAAAAAAAAAATAATACAAGCTGCAGATTTCCCTAGCGTATGGGTTATGTGTGTACGGTACCAGCAAGGAAATGCCTAGCCTTGATTTGCTATTGATTGCATCAGGGATGCCCTCGCAGATGACAGAGCTGTAAGACAGCTAAATAGCAGCGAGCGGTAAATCCAATTCCTGCAAACTGCTGATGGTCTGCTTTCCCAGGGGCAAGCCAGAAGTACCAGGTATGGCCCTACAGAGCCCGGGGGGGGGGAATAGGACCCAGACTGTCACTTTCTACCCACCACCCTTCCCCGACACTATCACAAAAGTCTTGTTTCAGGTGTCTCAAAGCCCTGGGATTCCCTATGAGCAGCGACAGAGATATAAACAGCCCTGGGCAAAATTAACCCTTTCTGGCAGGCACTTAGGTGTCTTGCTTTGCTTTTAAAAATTTGATGTGTTACCTTTCTCTTCTGATTACAAAGATTAACATCTCTTTTTTTTTTTTTTTATGCTTGCTTCCCTGAAAAATGTTGAAGAAGAGCATGAAGAACTCTGTCATTTTCATATATATATACTGCTACCTCTGACACCAGAGATGTGAAACTGTAATCTTTTTCCCCTGTTGAACTCAGCAGCAAAGTGTTTTCTTTCAAGGGACTGTCTCAAAGAGGAATTTCTGAATTGATCTTTAAAACTTTACCAATGCACCTATCCTGGATATTATTTGGGAACAACATCAAGAAAGTGTTATAGAAGTATATTCTTGCTCTGTTCTTAAAACCCTCTCTTCCTATCTGCTTACAGCACCACTAGAGAGAGGTTATTGGGTTGGATGGACCCCTGGTCTGACCCAGAATTTTCATCTATTCTTAGGACGGTTCAGCATTGTTGCTTTATAATGCAGGGTGATACACTGAGTTAATCCATTACGTTAACATGCTATTCCTATATTTATTTAACAAAAGATAGTTGATTTTGCTGACATAAAAATTGCACCTATTTAGCATAAGAGCTAAAGTCACTGCATTTTGATTAAAAAAAAAAAAAAAATCTGTTTATTCTTGATTGAAGTATGCAAAAAGCATTGTGAACCACTGCTTCCCTAAAGTTTTCTGCTCAGACTTCTGTTCCCATTTTTACCAGAAACTTCTGAGCTGATGACAGGTATGGGAATAAGGCAGTGGGTTTCTGTCTTTCTAATAGACATACTTCCTTTAAAAAAAAAAGTAATGAAATTTCTCTCTCTTTCTCTTAGTTCCTCCATTTTTTTCACTGTTATCACTGCTTTTACAATGGATTCTAGATTTACACGGACAAAACATATTGATTAAAGTCCCATGAAAGATACAACGCTGACATTTCAGAAGATAGAAACTCAGGAGGAAGGTTTTAAAAGTTCTGGAGGAGAAAAGAAGAAGGAACAGATCTTTTAATAACTTTTAAACAAGCCAAACTGCATTTAATACCA
Organism: Aramus guarauna; assembly: GCA_013400195.1. Classification (NCBI taxonomy): domain Eukaryota; kingdom Metazoa; phylum Chordata; class Aves; order Gruiformes; family Aramidae; genus Aramus; species Aramus guarauna. The sequence goes on along the minus strand of VXBL01002694.1, from coordinate 84,234 downwards.
AACGGAGATACAGGCAAGGGAATAAGCATCAAAAGTAACATTTCTTTCTGACTAGGGGCAGAAAACAGTGTCAAAAAAATGTGTTGAACACAAATGTGTGCTATCAGAATTTAAAAAAAAATCATGCAAATTAAGCACTTTGTATAGATAGTTTTGCAATATTTCACGTTGCTTTTCAGCTTTTCTTAGTGTTTTTATATATATTTATGCATTAACCAAACCTTTCAGATGAAAAATTTCTTTCCAATTGAAAAAAGGGATTTCTTTTGTTCTGCTTGAAAATGTATTGATATGGGATGCTCCAACCTTTTCAAAATGTGTTTTGAAAACCTTCTGAGACATGAAAGTTCTCAAAAAAAAATATTTTCTGAAATGTATACTATATATATGCACACAATTTTAACAAATCAACAAAAATTGGGTGGATAAATTCTGATTTGGCTTCAATATCAGTCATTATGCATTAAATTTTTAATTGCTTTTCAGCAACCAACACATGTTGCTTCTTCATAAATGTGACCCTTTCTGAGGAAGCTTGCTCCCCTTGTTGGGGCAGAGATGGCCTCAAGTGAACAAACTCTTGTGGAGCAGTCACCCTCCTGAGAAGTCATGGTCTGGACCTACGGGGTATTTTGTGCCTGCTGCTGGATGCAGACCTGAAGCTGACTCTGCTACCTAGGAAAACACTTAGAAGGGGGATACTAAGGAAATTATTCTTGGCTAGGCTGCTCGCATTGTGGGGGAGACCTGGAAACAGCAGTTGGTAGGTGGTGTGTTCACTGCAGTACAAAGAAGATATTCTCGCATCCTTCATGCCTAGCCCCCAAAACCATCCTTGGATGGGGAAAGAATGAATAAGGAGAAAAAAATGTGCTGTAAGACAGGCATCCTACCCAGACACCCACCCGCATGCACTAATGCCAGCAACACCTCGGCACAGGCTGAAGAAACGGGAGGGCGCGCTCATCTCTTGACTCAACTCCACACTCAGTACAGGAGGACTCAAGATCTCTTTTTTTTACTACAGGGAAAGTTCATCAGCTGACCTGAAACAATTAATCTGTATTTGTCACCATTGCTGTTGGCATGGAAATGGAAGGTCTAACCTTGTATTAAACTGTCAACACCCTGAAATGACTGCTCGATCTTTCCTATGACTCAGCGTCTGCAAGACAAGAACTCCATGTTCTCCAGCAATAACACATCGCAGTGTTGTCATGCCAGCAGATACCAGCCCCTAATCTCTTGTGTAGAAAAGTCCTCTCTCCTATAACTACAGTACACCCAGGCAGACGGTCCTGTGTTTCAGTGGTGCAGTGGCTTGCATGTGTGGGGAGCCTATCGAAGGGCTTTATCTCAGCCCTTGCTCTTGCGTCTAGACTTCTTCCCCTTCAATCTCCTGTTACTTCCACTTCTCTTGTTGCTCCTGTGCTCCTGGTTCACCCTCTCTTTCTTCTGTTCAAACAGCAACCCTGCTTTTGCATTTTGTCAATGTTACCTGCACCCGTTTAAATGGGTGCGGGCTGTCTGAAGGGTGGAAGGTGCGGTACATCGTACTCTCACGCTGAGTGTTTCAGCAGGAAAAGCGCTCTCTGCAGAGCTGGGGCGTGGGTGTATAGAAGACATCCAGGCAGCAGCACTGCCTTCCCAGGGGTGGGCAGCTGGAAGGAGCCCAGAAGCAGCCAAAACTGGAAAGGCTTTGCTCATCTGCTGCACGGTGAGCAGGGCAGAAAGTTGGTGAGAGATGAGAGGAGGTCTCCAGAAAAGCTGCTGCTGAGGAGTGAGTCACCTGCCCGAGTACTAGTAACAGCCTCTCCCAACCCGGTTTGTCTGATGGTGTCACAGAAGGAGCAGCGAGACCCCACACCTGCAGTGCCTGAAGCAAAACAGTGAGGGGCCCCTGCGGGTCTTGCAGCACAGAGCGGCTAGTTTCACCTCCATGATGGCAAGAACATCCTGCTCGTGTGCCTTCATCGTGCCTGAGTCAGCTCTTACTCCTGCACTCAGGAAGAAAGCAAACCGGCTCGAGACATGTATCCCCAGGGATTCTCTGGCTTTGGTACTCTCTCTTACTCCAGCATCTTACTAATGCCTGCAATAACCACCTTATAAGGTTGTTTTCTCACTGCAGGCTTGCTCCCTGAATCTTCTCTTGCCGTGCTAAGAGAAAGGAGCAGGATGGCACAGAGCTGCAGCAACTCTTACATTGGCATGCTGGGACCATTTTATTTTTGATTCGTGGGGCCCCCAGTCAGAATATTTGCTGCTTTGATGATAACTGGTGGGAGGAAGAGGCCATCCCAAAGGTCTCTTCTCCCTTTAACAAACTGCTCCAACAGGGGTAGGGTTCTTCCTCAGTGGAAACCCATTAGCATACAAACGTTAAGTCCTGATTGTCCAACAGGGAGAGCACAGATTGCTAATATCCATACTTCTTAGTGCCTCTGAGGGGTCACCAACAACCTGGCCAAGTTTTTTAATATCAAATTATTCCACAGTGTACAAACAAGAACATCAAGTCTGCTTCTTTTCTCTCTCCCTCTCTTTCGTTCTGTTGCACATATACAGCAAATAACTCACTCCGTGCGATTTAATTGGCATTGCTGTGTCTGCTAAAAGTAATGAAAAATGAAAATCAAAAGCTCCCCTCTCCGGGCGCTTGGCTTGTCTAGCAGCTGGCAGGTCAAGCCTGAACAGCAGCCGGTGCAGAAGCCAGGTCCCTGTCATCAGGAGGGCGGTGTATTTCTGTGCGTGTCCCCGTCTGCACATCCTGCGCCGGGTGGGACCGCTGCGGAGAGGCAGGGAATGCACAAACATGTTCACTGCGGGAGGATGCAACCCATATGCCACGCTCTTTCTGTGAAGAGGGACAAAAGCCTCGATAGGATGCCCTGGTTGAACAGAGGACTTGTTCTGTGAAATGCAAACCTCAGGAGTCAGAGCAGGCTCCCTTTCATTTGAAAGGACTTTGCTTCTTGCTCTCCAGTCCCTTCCCTTTAAGGTACTGGGAGCAGAGTGTGCTGCCCTGGGCATCTGGCAGGATGATAGCCACTATGGAGAAAATCCCTTTCACATGTAAGTCCCTTTAGTTTGGCCATCTCGTGTCCAGGACTACTCCGTCACGTACAGGCCAGCAGAGGAATGCTGTAAGCCTGCCTTTGCTTTTCCTGCAAAAAACAGCTGAAAACCCTTCATGCCTGTTAAATACAGGATGCCACTTCTTGTGGCAGGGATCAGCGCTCCCCACTACTGCAGCACGAGTGCCATCCATCAGCCGAGCTGCTGTCAGCACACGAGTCAGTGCCCTCTCCCTGCCTGCTCCAGTTTGCCATGAGGCGCAGCAGCCTGCGTCCTCGGCTGAGCTGACGGGCTTTGCCTCAGCCCGGGGCAGGCTAGGAACCAGTGTGCCTTGGGATGTGGCAGCTCACGGGCCACGTATCTTAAGTTTACTTGCGCCAGGGTTTTCCCAAGAGCTCAGCCAGCTGGGGGCAGAGGGAAGGTGCAGGCAATGCCAAATTGTTGTTAAAACCTGTCTCCTAGGTGGGTCCCTGAGTAAGAGTAGAGTAGCGAAAAAGATCTGGCCTGCCCCTGGGAACCAAGTCTTCAGAACTCAATTCAGAGCGATTTCAACCATGTGGTGAGGGAAGACGAGGAGCAACAGACCCACCTCGGTCACGCAGCAGCAGTTTTACACAAAAGGATACGGGAGAGGATGGGCCACGTCCAGACGTGGTAGCAAGTGAGCAGGGTGACAGTCTGGATGCAGGTATAAACTAGATGGATGCTTAAACATCTTCCACGCTGCAACAGTGGGGCTACAAAAGGAGGGCTGTGCTAGGGAGGCACAAAGCCTGTCCTGGTCTGATATCTCTGTTGCATTTGTCCATCCAAAGATTTCAGCATGAGTCATTCACATTGCTTGCTCTCCTTTCCTGCTTCTCTCTCTCTCTTTCATCTCTCTGCCCCACTGCGCTAATACATGCCTCATGATTGAAATACATCCTTTCCGAAAATATTCCACTAAAATATTCATGAACAACTGTTTTCATTATTTGCTCAGTGCTAAATGACTTCATGATAGCTATGCAGTCAGAGGTCTAAAGCAACCGTCTGCCATGGTGACCAGTGCTCCCCCACTATCTCCTTTCGCTCCCCCTCTGTCTCTCTCTCTTTTTTTCTAAGCTGTAAGCCCTTGGGGACAGGATCATGTGTTTTTCTTATCATTTCCAAGGTGTTATCTTTGATTTGTAGAGCATCTAGCACAATAGGGATCCTTGTCCTGGACAAGAGGTGGTGGCAATAAAAAACATAGTGATGTTATCAAGAGCATCCTAGTGACACTAAGTTAATTGTCCACACTTTTCTCTTCTGGTAGAAAACAGCACAAGGCCAGGCTCTAACCCTTTTTGGAACAGGATACAAATGTTATTACAGGGTGGCTCTCCGAGCCTTTGCTCCCTTTCAATTCAGAGAGGAGGTTCTCATAGCAGCAAGGATGCTAACCGCAAAACCACTCTGAGGATCAGGTAAGATGTATCGCACTTTTGCTTACATTTCTATCTCCCACTACAGAAAAGCTGTCTGCTGATGGAGGACATACTTCTTTCTAGTATAATTATAGGTAGAGCTCAGTGGAGTTATCTTGTGGTTCCTCGTGCAAACAGCAGCACCATATGCAAAACTTTCAGAGATGGGAAATCACTCTCACGGGGCACAGCTCCACCCCTCCTAATGGGAGTGGGTGCCGCATGACTTTGTCCTTGACTCCCTCAGCAAATGTCTCTGTGACATTTCAAACCTCCAGCTGAGACAGATTCAAGACATGCTCTGTGGTGTCTGCATGCTGGAGAGTGAACAGCAGTTGAGAGAAGTATCCACTTGAAGGAACCCTTGGAGGGCATGTAAGCAAGTATGTCCCACTACCTGGTACTGGGCAGAAAGAGGGACTTCAAGTGTCCAGAGACATCTGGGATGATGGGGAAGGACTGGAGTGCCTGGGAACTGGAGGTTTTAAAGCCAGAAGGCCTCCTGACATCTCTGGAAGGTGGTGTGGAACAGCCACAACTGTGATTTTGGCAGCCTTGGGCAGCAGGACAGATTGCTAGTGGTGTGTGCACCACTAGAGATGCCTTGGTCTGTGCTGGACTTCAGAGTAGGCTCGATGTGGCCCCTACCACTGTGCTACCTCCTCTCTTGGGCAGGACCACAGGCTGAAATTTCCCTTCCACAGTTCAGTGTTAGGTAACATGGCAAAGAGCCCTGGGTGGGGGAAGGGGGATGTTGCGGAGACTGGTGATGGCAACCTGCAGGAAAAAACCCAAACTGTATAGCTGTCTCTTCAGTGCCTAACACAAGGGGGTCCTAAGCCCAGCAGTGAGATATCGGTGAGGTCAGGTCCCTACTGCCAGCACATGACTTTCATGTGCCCGTACTTGGCCCAGGTACACAAGGATGATGAGGGGCCACCAGTTCATTTGATGGGAAATGAACAATCACAGTCAAGCAGGGGCTGCCCTGCTCACCCCTGAGGAGGGAGGTATGTGTGAATGTGGTTTCCCTGCACAGTGCAGGAGGAGCAGGGTAAAGGAGCACAGCATGGTGCTTTAGGGCACATCTTTGCAAGGAAGGGAACTTGGTCTCTCTTCCAGTGCTGTGTCCTGACTCAGACCCATCAAAACTCCTCGTTCAAGTTCTGTGGTGCTTTTAACTTGCACTAGCTGCTGGAGCTGCCAAACTACTCGTGGGAGGCTGCTAACATTTCTACTATTTTTTCTCCTGAGAAAGCCCAGGGAGGCAGTATGTTCCCTTAGTGGGTCAAAGACACACCTGGAAGTTCACCTTAGAGGAGCACAAAGGTCTGGGAGAAGTGCTCTGGGGAATGCAGACAGGAGACTTGGCCCCAGACAAGGCCAGGGATGTAATGATGGGCATGAGTGATCAAGGTTCATACACACTAATGTCTTCTGCTGGATGAAAAACTGGATGAGATATTGGGTGTGCAGGATCTTCAGGGGGAATGAGAGAATACGTGCATGGTTTGGTGGATCAGCCAGGCAGCCAAGGTACATCGCTAAGATGTTCACTGGGTGATGAGTGATGAACAGAGCACCTTTAACCCCACATATGTACCAAAGTAGGGGAGCTACTTTCTGGCACACCTAGGTGGGCACTTCTCTGGTCATAACCACTTTTGGGCTGGACAGTGTGTGAACTCTGAACCAGCTGAGAGGCAAGCAGTGACATGGCTCCACAGAAAGAAAAACATCAATACTGAAAATAGAAGAAGCTGTGTCACCAGACTGGAATGAATCTGCTTTCAAATGAGCCCTTCACTAGGGAGAAAGAGTGGTTTTGTTATTTGCAAGCATGTGGCTTGGAGCAAAGCACCAGGTCACGACAGCAGTCTCGACCGTGTTTCAGTTGCCATTGCTGCTGTTGGAGCAATTAGGCTGAGTCACTTCAGTGCTTTTTAAAAATCATCTTGCTTTCTCTTTAACTTCATGTGAGACAGATCTAAGGTTCTGGCCCTTGCCCACAGTAAGGAAAATAATGAAAGGGATGTCTACAGCAATTTGCGGCTACCTTACTCTCTGCTTTCAGATTCCTGGTGCTTTTGGAGAGCCTTAATTTATTTCCAAAGGAAAACACTGGCTTTCTTAAACACTGGAGTGCTAGTGTAACGCATATTTTCTCAGACAGTTCTTTGCTTTGTTTCTCCCTCTCTCTTTGGTCCCTAAAGGTTTTGATTTTGCAGAAATGCCATTGGGAGGGTAAAGCAAGGGAGCTGTGCTTATTTGAGTGGAACAAGGCTGATTTACATCCATCATTGTGATGTCCCCCTGCCTTCCATGCAGCAGCATCTGACAGCCCTATGACACTGTGGCCCTGCACATGAGTTGGATGGAGGGGTGCAACTTTACTTCACCAGTCTCACAGCCTTTGAGGGATGGTTGCTCTTTGATACTTGCCAGCAACAGGGCTTGTGAGGTCTACTGACTGGCTCCAAGTGGGGTCCTAAGCCCAGACCCTTTACCCAAGATGTTCTGTTCAGTTCTGGCTTTTCTGGGGTCTGATCTGCAGCTAGGTGAAATTGATGGGACGTTTCCCAGTGGTTTGAGAAACTTTAAACAGGTTCCTTAGAGAAGCCCTTTGAATTTGATTCCTTAGAGAAGCCCTTTAGATCTGAATTCCTTTGTAGTTTTTATGCCCATTTTGGGGCCAGCTCTTCTGATATCTCCCAGGTTTGGTCTGGAAAATCACTGTTTAATCTTGTTGGAGTAGCAGAGAGGAGCTGGCTAAGTGTACATAGGAAATGATAATCCTCTTGAAGCTGCCCATGTGTGACTTCTTACAGTCTAGGATTATACGTTGATGAGAATGCCTTTGGTCCTCAGCCCTAATGCGTATTTCTTCCTTCCTCAGTTCAGCTGCTCCTGGATTTCCTACTTTAGCAACTGCAAAGGCAGACTAAGTCAATTAGAGACAAGAGTAGCACTCAATTTTCCCCTTTCTACTAAAGAAGTGCTTTGCTTTCATAGTAGTAAGGGCAATGTGAAGCTTATCCATAATTGAGCCTTGCTGGAAAGGTTATTCCAGCATGATATCAACCTCTTCATGTCATAAGGATATTCACCTAGGAATAGCATTTCTTATGCCCAACTTCTTTCTTTACTTCCATTAACATTTTACTGTGATTTCTTATTGTGTTTGCAATTTCAAACAAAAATTCTTAAGTTTTCAATGCCTTGCCAAAAGAACAGAGATGTTTGGGGGAATATGGGGGCTAGACAGGGCTCCAACATATTTGCATGGACATCTCCACTGGGCTGGAAGTGTTCATTCACAAGGAAGCCTCTCACTGAGCCCCAGTGCGCACTTTTTTCTGTAGTGTATGGGCAGATGATGTAGGACATGCACGTGGTATTGCCAAGGATAGGAAGCAAGGCAGAGCGATGCCTACAGCAAAGCATAAAAGCTGAAATGCATCTCATGAGACTATGTGCCACAAGGTCCTGTTAGCACTTAGAAAACAAGTATGTATTCAAAAGGGAATGTAATAAATATAGAAAATTGGACATGGGCATTGCTGAAATTATTGAAATCCAAGCAAACAAGGGTATGAAGATGTGTGTAAACCCAAAAGAGATAGGTGACAGTAGTGACCTTTACAGTACCCCACACTGGCATCCCTGTCCCTCTTGTACTAGGTACTCTGCAGAACAGAGATTCTCCCTCCTTGAAGCACTCCCTATCAACAGTCATCAGTTTAATTTTACTGCAAGAAATCCAGGAAGGAGTTCATGCCTGAACCTCCACGGGCAGGAGCCATTTCACATTTGGAAGAAGGCTCTGGGGTTATCAAAATCTGATGCAAAGCTACTTTTCTTTGAGATGCAAATGCAGGAGACCACTAGCACACCCAACACAGCCTAATGGCAGATGAAAGGTGAACCAGGTTTACAGAGATAATTATAGAAGCTAATTTTCAAACAATGCACACTGAAATGTGTCGCTCTTGTCCTTGGATAAAACATCCATAATCACATTCTGCATCAGTGCAAGTCTATGTGCTTATAATGGGATTTGAACAGAGAAAAAATAAAAAAAGAAGCTACCCTCTCAGTGCTGCCATCCTAAAGCTGAGTGGCAAAACATCATTTTCCACCAGTTGGAGGATGAGGATGGACTTGGAAAAAGCAGCTGCACAATAGTTTACTGAAACATACTGAGCAGCCGAAATACGGCCACCAATACCTGGCAATATTTAAATATATGTTGTGGTTTAGACCCAGCCAGCAGCTAAGTCAAATATTTGCAAAATCAAGATTTGTTTATGTGTTTTATTGACTGACTGTTACCACGATTCTGTGGCTGGCTGAAAGTTAAGACCATTTCTGTAGTTCTGACATACAGACTGATCACTGCATAGAGACACCAGTTTTAAAAGCAGCATTTTTTAAGAAGAGAAGAGAGCTCATGATTCAAATTATGGTGAAAGGATGGAATTTCAATAATTTATTTTATCTTTTTTTTCCGATTTTTACAAATTATGTGCAGTTGTATAGTTGTGGCTTTCAAGGATAGAAGGCATTTTTAACCAGTGCTTCAAGTGGTAGAATAACTGCATCATCTCACAGAGTGCTGAATTCAGGCCAGCTACACACAAGAGTAATGTTAGAAACATTCCTAGGTCTGTATCTTAATTAAGGGTCTCAGTTTTTATATTCACTTGCATTACATTTAAATGAATAATATATCTATGGAAAGAAGGAACAGTTTAGATCCCTCTTCAGGCAATGCCTGTCTTGAAGTGAGCGGATGAGTGACAGATACATCAGCAGTATAAAAACAGTGTCACTGTAAGTACTGGGCAATAGATTTAATAATACAGTTGGTTAATAATACATATTGGTTTCCTTCTGGAAAAGGGTACAGTTATTTATGTTGCAACTGCTGCTAAAATTTTTCATTATTCTAATTGACTTACTAATTCCAGGCAAGCTCTTTTCTAGCTTATAAAGGGACAGAGCACAACATGTACTTTTCTTTACGTGCTACAGAAGCACAGGTGAGCAAGCAAGAAAGCTCTTGGAAGAGTTCCCCAGTGTCTAAGGATACACAATCTGCCAGCTTTCAATGTTTCTGCTATTAAAAATAATGCTAAATTACCTCAGTAATAGCATTTTTTTTTTTTTTTTGCATGCCAGGTGCCTCAGGATTGCTGAGGAATATAAAGTGGCATTTTTGGAAGATGCATGCCTTCCTCCTCTCTCACCAAGTCAGGCTTTCAATCAGCTTCTGAGAGCAGGGCTGTATGACAGCTTCAGCAGTATGCTTCAGCAACGCAGCCCACCCATGTGGAGCCAGCCTGAGCATCCAGGACATACGTCTGCAAACCAAAGTCATGTGAAGGTCCTCCAAGGAAATTCAGGGAAGCATGGGCTAGAAATCAAGGCCGATACCCTGATGTGGGAAAGCAGAGTCTTTTTCAATTACTAGAAGTTCTACTTCTGAAATCAGATGGATGAGGTAATATGGTGGATCGGTGGTAGTTACTGCATTGGATAATGGGCTTGAGCTCAAAGACATTTAAGACTTAAGACCTGTTGCCTTACAGGTATGTGAAGCTTTCTCTGCTGCATAGGGATACCTGCCTAACTCTAAAGTAGAAAGGTGGGTGACTGAAGAGCAGCCTGCTCATGACAGTGTGGAAAATCTGTCAGACTGAGATCCCTTCCCTGAATGGATACGGGTTTACGTGTCTCCATGTGCCAAACTTGGATATCACTCCTTTCAAGTGAAGAGTGGAAAGGAGAGGTTGGGAATCTTGCCAACAGACATCCCACTAACTTGTTGGTTGTCTTGTGCTGTTTACTCTGCTCTTTTGGGATAAACAGGGACTGGAGCTGAGTGTTTGTGAGAAGAGCCAACCAAGCAAGAGAAGTCAAGGTTGTTCCCTGAAGACCAAGCTTGCATTTGTACCAATCGTTCAGGAGGTCAATGATAATTCCTCTTCACATGCAGATGGTTAGGATAGCATTGATATTTTCATTTTACATGTAGCTGCTGTTGAACGGTGTCAAATACAGAGAGGACAGAGGTGGCTAATTGCTTATGCCAGTCAAGATTTTAGTGAAGGAGAGAGAAAGTGAAAGAGAAGGGGGGCTGGGGGTGAGAGAGATAAATCAGTTTACAAGCTGTAGCATTGAGGAAGTACTCTGTAATTGCAAGAGACTGAAAAAAAAAAATAAAAAGCCCTACTGCAATTAAGGGCCCAGAATAAATAGCAGAAGAACACAAGCAGCTCTCTTTGGTGCCCCTTAACTCCTCTGGAATGTGAAATTTATTGTTATTTATATGTTATATCAAAACATTTTCTACTAGCAAATTCAACAGAATGGGAAGGTCTTCACATCACACAGCGGACTGGCAAGGGTGCTTTCATCCACAGAAAAGCACTGAGCATTTGGTCAACTCTGACTTCTACCCTGCCCTACAGCAATCTTCTCAAACCCATGGGAATGCCAGCACTGAGTCTGTCTCACCAGCAGCAGTGGCGAGTGGCAGGGGGGTTATCTTCCCCTGCCTCGCTCCTGCTTCATTGATGTATCTGAAGACAGAGGAAAGAAAATCAGAGTCATATATGCCACTGGGTAAGACCCAAAGGTCTGCACCTGTAATAGCATTAGAAAGTCCTTGTTAATATTCTGGCACTGGAACTTGACTGTTCACACTTTGAGATAGTTAGGAAAGTCCTTGGTGTGGTTTTGGTTGTGCCAGATATCAGTGTCCCAGCTGATGCCTCTGCATGGTAAAGGAGTTAGAGCAGAGCAGGACCACTCCCAATGTTCATCTTTGATGCAGTGACCCTCACAGAAGGTAAAAGAGCAGAATGGGCATAGACCATTCCTACCCACCAACTTCAGTGCCAGAGAACAGCCCTGGGTACATTCAGTTTATCAGCAAGGATGTAGTCATTGTGGTCTAATCCACTGGTTCCCACTTCACCGGATCGTGGAGCACCACCCATCCTCAGTTTCTGAGAAAGTGCCACTCAACAGTTTGGTCATCGCTGGTCTTGTGGGCAGAGTGATCTAGGAGACCAAGGACATGGCTTGAATGTCAGGTTCAGCAACAACTTCACAGTTTTAAGTGTAACTCGGGCTAGCTCGACCTGCACTTGACTCTTGAGACTGTGCCAAGGGACACATCCACCCTTGCTTAAACTAATTGCAAGGGGACATCTTGGGTTCATACAAACCTATGCACACTTGGGACACATACACACATATACAAAATCTGATGTAAATAAAATCACTGTAAAAACAGATAAAAGCATTGAAAAGAGTTCAAACCCCTTTGGATCAAGTTTTGAGTGAGGATCATTCTTGTTTTTAGAGAAGAAATTACAGATTTCCTGCCATTGTCAGCTGATCTCTGTGCTGAGCGGGGGTGGCATTCGTGTTTTGCAAATGGGCCTGGGCTATTTGCATGGAGCTGCAGCTCTTCTCACTGTTGTTAAGCTTCCTTTGAAACTTTCTGAAACAGTTTTTTTACACCCACCCACACAGAGAATGACACACTCCCAGGGCTGTTGGTGGAACTTAGCAACACACTTCTGCTGGGAAGCCACACAGGCAGCAGCAGCCTGATCTGAGACACCTCTTGGTGCCTGCACCAGCTCTTCCCACAACCTTCCCTTAGATAACTGCAAGGACACTAACATGACTTGTCAGGGGTCTTGCCTCAAAGAACAGGATCTATCTTTTGCATCAGTCATCTTAGAGTGCAGTGCACCGAGGGAGGGGAAAGCAAAATCTCAGGTCACACAGCAGAACCAAGGACAGCCTTGGGTCCCTCAGTCCCAGCCTTGAGCTGGGGTGCTCTGGTTGGTGTTTGAGCATAAACGGGTGGAAATGGCAGCTCCTCAGAGCAAGGATACTTGGTGATGAAGCACAGCTGCAGCTGGGAAGATACAAATGCAGTAAAGCACCAGCTTAAACTGCACTGGAGTTTGTCCATGTCTTTGGTGTGCAATGCTACCTCTGCTTGCTGCAGAGGCACGTGGAAGGTTTCTCAAGTTCCTTGGATGCACACAGGGGTTAGGACAGGCTTCTGCAGGAGTCGAAGGGAGATGAAAGGCCAGTGTGCATCAAGTTTTCCGAGAGGTCTGGCACATACAGGAGAGGTCCCTATCATTGTCCCTGCTAAGGGAAATCAACAGATGAGTCCTTGTGGGATAACAGAAAACCTACAAGACGCCTACAAGAGGCAGGACAGGTAGGCAGACTTTGCAGGTACACCAACCATGATAAACTCTGCTCTTTCCCCTGGCTCTCCTCTGGCATTCCCTCAACCAGTCTGCACAGCTGACGGAGTGCGTGCTCTTCCAAGCAGCCATCTCCTGGAGACCTTTGCTGGCACTCCCCCAGTTTCCCCAGTGGTACAACAGAGATGTGCCATCTGTGGGGCAGACCTGAGGTGGTCCAAGGACAGGACACCTCCAGGCAAGTTTGATTCTGTGGCTCCATCTTATGAAACAAAGGCCAAATGATGTTCAGGCTGCTTTTTTTGGTACTCAAGAACCCAAGTGAGGATTGAATGTAGTGCTCTCATTTCTTATGTGTTGTTCTGAATCTTTCGAAATCTCATCTCTAATGCTGCCAGGCTTGGAGGAGAAACCACTCTTTGAGAGACAAAAAAGCTGGAGATCACTGCTTACTCCACCAGCAGTACTGCTGTCCCTCAGCAAGTCTGAACCAGGGAAAACTGAGAGCTTGCATAACATGAAAGGACAGACAGAACAAGTGAGGCAAGGCTCCCCTAAACCTGGTGTCCAGCAGTGGGACTCATGCCCTGGGAAGTATAAAAGAGCAAGGCAAGAACATCATTTTATTTCCCCTAAACAGTCCTCTAGTTTTCAAGAAAGGTTGCCATGGAATGGGAGTGATTTAGAGATCTCAGATCCCTTTGTTCATTTTGTTCCTTTGTTCATTTCTTTTTGCAGTGAAGATCTCAGCAGAACCATCAGCCTGGCTAATATACTCACTGACAGATCTTAAATATTAATAAACATATCTGTCTTCCATAATTTGAAGCAATGTTTCAGATAGGGGTGCCGCAAAAACAGCTGTTTGCTTGCATGATCTGGTTGAAGGAGATGTGCATGTCAAAAGGGGGATGTGCAGAATGCAGAATTTGCAAAAGAGGGTGATGAAAATAGCTGTGACTGCCAGCGGAGCACGCACTAAAAGTGCTCCTGTTGTAAGTGGATAAGTTGCAATGGAGGAAATAGCTGTCAGCTGGCATAGATATATAGCCCCAACAGCCCAGAAACACAGACCCCTGAGGGGGAACTTGTCATGGCCCTTTCCTCACCAGTAAACTTGCAAGGCAGAAGCTTAGATTTACAGAAGCAAAATGCAGGGCCTGGCTGGGAATTTTCTCTCAATGTGTTTTATAGTTGTTTGCCTGTATATGGAATTTGACAGAACATGACTGCTCTTGGTGAAGATTTTCCCGGGGATGTGTAAAAAAGTGCCAAGAAAAGGAAAATATTTCAATTCCAATACCCTGCTGCAGTGCTGCTCCAAGGCAGCTGCAGTTTGCCCACCCAATGTCTCCCTCTCATCTGAGGACCAGCGTCCCCACGGGCACTGCCTTGCCACCATGATGCACTATGGACAGGAAGCCCCAGGATGTTCCTGCAGGGAGTCCTCTCAACACTCAGGAGCATGACTATAAAGCAGGATAGTAATTCTGTATAGAGCCTTTTAGCGGCAAACTTCGGTTTTGTTTTGCTTTGCCTAGTGCATTCTCACCGAAGCATTTTTTTCTTGCTGTTGAAGTCTTTTTCGAATGGAGCTAAAAAAAAAGAAAAAGAAAAAAAAATTCTGCTCTTGGATAAGCTGTCAAATCCTTTTTGATGGCCATAAATGTATCAACACAGCTTGCCGGTATGAATTGATAACTATTCTTAGTCATTCAGTATAGGTTTACTGAATATTAAGAAACCCACATGACAAGCAGTTTTCCTCCTGCTGGAGGAAACTACCTTTCATTTTCAGAGTATAGCGGGTTAATATAATAAAGCACCAAATCAGTAAATGTTACTCCAAAAATATACAGTCTTGAACTCAGCAGTGCTGCAATAGCAGTTAGCTCACCATCTAGGAAAGTCACCAAAATAGTACATTATATACAGTTTCCATATGACATCAGACCAAGCAAATCTGAGCAAGTTACAAAAGTGATAAAGCTCTCTTGTCGATTTGGTGAGATTACCTTCACCAATCAAAAGACACAAAACCTGCTGGAAGAAGCGAGACATATGGTGTACCATGCAAAGATGAACACTATACTCAAAAGCAAGGGAATCAAAGTCTGACTGTGTAGATGGCACAAAGAGCAGCTCACAGATAAGAATAAGTCAGAAGGAACCAGCCCAGAGTCCTGATCTGTCTTATTACTCAGAAACAGAGTATAGAACTTAAGTTGAAAACTAAGCCCTAGAATCTTAAATGTACTTTTTTATAGCAAATGGAGAACTGTCACCTGGTAAGGCAGGGTCTCCAGATCTGCAAATAGTTTTTTAATCATCAGACCCACCTCTTTCCCATCTCTTCATCAAAAGCATCAAAAGTTCAGAACTGGAATTTCATCCTAAGGCAAATTTTTGAAGTCTGGAAAGTATGGATGGAAAATTATTTTTTTTCTCCAGTTGATGGAGAAACTACTGGTGGGAGGAGGCAGGCACCAGCTCTTTAGTGCAAACTCTACCTTGGTCCTTGAAGAAATGAGCTTCTTTTCAGTCCCATCCACTTGCCTCTGTGGCTTGAAAGAGTGATGATGATGATGATGATGATGATGATGATGATGATGCTTTCTAACAAAGTTGAGTGGCAATACTCAAGTCAATGTTGAGTAGAACACTCCAGGATTTGCCAATAAGCTAGTTCAGAAAAGTTACCAAGTAGCCAGCAAACTAATTCAAGACTGAGAGAGATTGCTGCTGTGTGAAATTAAACATTATTATGCTTTTTTTTTTCCTGCTGAAATTAGTTACAGAGCATAGAGGAGAGGCATGCTAATAAATCAGTTCCAGTGTATATTAAACCAGCATCAGAGAGGATTTTAGCAAAACCAATGATAAGCTTGTAGAAATCTTATGCTCTGTGTATAAAAGCTGCAAAGCCATTCTGTTCCTTTAAACTGTTCTCCATCCTCTGCCCAGGTAAAGTGGTATTTCCTCCTCTTTACCTTTAGAAAGCTTTTTCTAAAGCCAAACTCAGACCCACCTCACTGCAGTCTAGGACTGAGGGTTTTTTAGCCTTCCTGGAGTGGATGTGGAGAAGTTTATTCCCTCCTTATTTGCACCTGCCTTTCACACATTTGTAGAGCGTTCCTGCATTTCTCCTTGTTCACCTCTTCTCCAGACTTTTTCTCTGTTCTGATCTGCAGCAGCAAGGAGCCTTAGCTGGCGTTCAGGAGCTGATAACACTGCCACACACTGAAAATGTAGGCAACAGCAAGAAGGAAGGGCTGGCACGGGCAGAGATAATAACATGTATTATGCTGAATTTTATGTCAGGACCAGAAGGCTCTTTATTACATGATTTTCTTCTTTACAGCTCCCAACAGAGAAGCAAATGCATATATTAGACTGTAAACCTCTACAATGCAATCTATGTAAATCACAAATATAAAGCCATGTAATGTTCCCTCATGGTGATCCAACATCAGCATCATCAGCACTGTCAAAGCCAAGGGGGACCCATTATTGCCTTCACCAGCATGTCTTCACTCGCAGAGATAACAGAAAGGACTTCTCCCTCACTTGGGTTGCACCCTCCAATGCAAGTGGCCTAGACAGCTACTGCTGGCCAAGGGACCAGCAGCTCGTTTTGATGCAGAGAGACTGGTATGAAAGCTGACCCACAGGACTGTGTAAACAAAACCCTACAAATTCATCCCAAGAAGTTCCTCTGTTGTGTCCTGTTAGAGGGACCTAGGAACTGGAGGCTGAGCTAAGCCCTGGAGAGTGGGAATCCCAAATGCTTCAGTAGGAACCCCAAATGTTTGCATAACAGCTAGCCAGTGGTTACTGATTGGAAGTTTCCTTGCGGTCAGGAGAAAATGAAAGGGATTCAGTGAAAGGGATTTTCTGAGAACGTGGTGTTGCTAGTGGAAGGGACCAGGGGTATCTCTGAGCAACAGACATTCCCAATATAAGGAGACTGACTCAAGAAATTTTAGAAGATGAACAAAGGAAGTGCCAAGACAAGTGCCTTGACTTGAGGGAGAATGAAGCCATGACAAAATGGGTTTAATGATCCCAGAGGACTTGCCTTATTCCTAGCTGGAGTTTTGCACCAGAAATTAGTTCCCTGCTCCTAATGTGTACACAAACTGCCCAGCACTGCTGTGTCAACACTACCATGGAGCAGCAGCTGGTGGAGTTTGTCACTGCACCGTTGAGTTCCCCTCTGAGGTGGTAGGTCATCATAACCCGGTCTTGAGTTTTTGGGGGACCCTAAACTGGCCTTCAGCCCATTTCTTGCCCATTTTTCCACCTAGGGCTTGAAAGGAGGTGTAGAGGAGGCAAAACAGAGGACAATCCAGGACACAGGTGGCATTTTTCCGACATTGGGGATGCTTGTGCCTCTTGCAGCACCTGCAAGGAAACTGCCCACAGAAAACTCGTTTCACACTTGCTGCTGAGGAAGCAGATTCACTTGCTGTGAAAGATGCTGTTTGAAAATGTTTCACAAGAGGAAAACTGGTTTATGAACCAATCAGGAGCCCTGGGTGCTGAAATGATCAGTGGCACATAATTTCATGTTAAGAGGCATTTGCCTCCTGAGGGCCATGCTAATGGAGTCTGACTGGGTGTTGATTTGGTTATCCTTCGCTGCTAGGTATACAGATATCATTTTCCACAGCAGGCAGGCTGCATCTTAATGATCCTTCCTTGCATGGGCTCGGAGGCAGCGAGTTCTCCCAGAGATCCTTGCCACAGACAGCTAATCAGAGAAGTCAGGGATACCCGTTGGGGAGGCTCAGCGGGAGGGTGGCTGTCCTGGTCACTCCTGCTATGGAAAGAAGGCTCAGCTCATGTCCACATGTGGCTGAGGCCACAGCAGAAGTGATCCTGGGAGCTGAGTGAACTCGTCAAGCGTTTTGAGAGCAGAATAGATGCACATCATCAGAGATGTATTAAGTCTTCACATGTTGTCCTGTGGGTAATGATTTCCAGTGGGTTCTCATGACATTAGAGAACACATGTGGCTAGAAAACGAGTTGAAAAAGTAACTGTCAAAATGGACAAGCTGGCATTTGCTGATGCAAAGCTGTATTGCCAGCTTCTGCAAAAACGCTCTCAGGACAGCAACTAGAGGACCTAGGCTTGCAGTCAGTAGTGACAGCAGAGATGTCAAAACAGCAGTAACAAACAGGGAGGAGAGGCAGGCAGTATGGCTGGCTTGTGTGTGATTTCAGCTCCTATCTGAGAGGTACTGGTGCAGTGCACCTGCTGAATAAATATACTGCATGCCTGTACTGCACTTAGGAGCCCCAGATGCAAGTTGGTATGCCACAACCCTGTAGTCCTGAAGGATGGTCCCTGCCCCACAGTAAGGCAGTGATGCACAGGGATTTGACATGCGTCCCTCAGCCTTGTCTCAGGGGCATCGGGGTCCAGGTATCATAGTCATAGCATCATAGAGTGGTTTGGGTTGGAAGGGACCTCAAAGATCATCTAGTTCCAACCCCCCTGCTATGGGCAGGGACACCTTCCACTAGACCAGGTTGCCCAAAGCCCCATCCAACCTGGCCTTGAACGCTTCCAGGGATGGGGCCTCCACAACTCTGGGCAACCTGTTCCAGTGCCTCACCACCCTCTTTCCTCTAAGAATTTCTTCCTAACATCTAATCTAAATCTACCTTCCTTCAGCTTAAGGCCATAACCGCTGTCCTATCGTTACTTGCCCTTGTCAGAAGTCCCTCTCCAGATTTCTTGCAGGTGCCTTCAGGTACTGGAAGGCTGCTATTAGGTGTCCCCGGAGCCTTCTCTTCTCCAGGCTGAACAACCCCAACTCTCTCAATCTGTCTTCATAGCAGAGGTGCTCCAGCCCTCTGATCACCTTCGTGGCCCTCCTCTGCACTTGCTCCAACAGCTCCATGGGTATGCCAGGTTCTGTACAACGGTGCAATAACAGACCGTTTCTCCTCCACCAGCTCTTGTTTCAAGGTCTGCCTCTCATAACTCTGGATTTCCAGCAGATCGCCTTTCTTTTTATTTTTGACTATTGAACCTGAGGTGTTTCCAGTCACACATACACCCCATCAGGCATGCTCTGGGGCTTTATTGTTGCCAGTGAGCTCCACCAGTGGTTCATGAAAGCTAGTAGCTCTGAAAATTAAAGAACTAAATCTAAAAGGAAGCCACCAAAAGCAACACATGACAAAGCAGTTGTGGGAAGTGATGTAAGCAAGAAAACATGGGGTGGGAGGAATGAGTAGGGGTGGAAACAAGCTCTTTCCCTGTGGAAAGACTCTTTCAGCCCAGAAAGGTGAGAACTGTTTCAGCCTCATTTGACATCACGTGATGTTGACTTCATTTGCATTGACTTCACAGTCCCTGGTCTCAGACCCAAGGTGATATACACAAATGGCTGAAGAATACCTTAGTACTCCCATTCTTTAAGAGAACATTGTGTCTGTCTCTAACGTGGTTTTCTTGTTTACCATTCTAAATAACAACTCGGTGGTGGCAGACAGATGGGCAAGATGAACTTAAAGGTCTTTGCCATGCCTAATGTCTATGATTTTATGAGTCATTTCAGTCAGAAAAAGAGGAGATGAAACGTTTGAATGGAGTTAAAAAGACATGACATCATGGTTCTGTTTCCTTTCTTTGGAATTAGTAATAAACTGAATTATGCTCAGCCACTTATCATTAACAAAAAATCTTTAACTTGCTTTCTCCAAAATATGTTTCCCCTCTCTCCTAAATCAATTCACCAGAGAAAAGGAAGAGGCTTTCTCTTGTACACGCAAAGCAGAACAATTTGGTCTTTGAGCAAGTAATAGAATTTCAGGCATCACAAACGAATCAGCAATGTCTCAGCCATACGTACATCCAAACAGCAACTGAAATGCTGAACTGCAGCCTTTAGCAGCACTTTTTGTTCTGGCTGCTTAGTTGAACGTCCTGTCCTGCTGGGCTGGCTAAAATGCTCTGGTGGGATCCTCTTGGCATGGCCTTTCAGAGTACTGCTCTCTCTGTCTTATCTCATTTTAAGGTGAGAAGTCAGGATTTTCCTCAGTGGACTTTACAGCACAGTGAAACTCTCAGTGACATCATTTCACATGAAGTGCTGTTCACCCACAAAGGGGCCTCAGCTCATTCAAGGACTCTATATCATTCACAAGCATCACATGAACAGGGGCTCACCCCCCTCCCAGCATGTGCCTCTCCTTTCTCCATTGCATTGGAGCACAGAAGCCCTTCCTCCCAGCTCAGCCTCCTCCCTCCTGACACCTCCTGCCCCAGGCCTTTGCTGCAGTAAAGGAGGATCACAACCTGCCAAGAGTGGTGGAAGGAGGACCATTGCCCATCTTTTGCTTCTCCCATGTTCTGATGCTGGCTGAAGTACTGCACGGTTACAAGAAGGGCTTTGAGACAAAGACACTGCAGCAGGTGATGGCAACTAACTCTGAGCTGCAGTTTCATCTGTAAATGCATGTTGTGACAGTATAGTGATATTGGAGTACAATTCACCTCCTCTTTAAAGACTACCCCTTCACGTCTGACAGCTCAATGACCCTTGAGACTTTACAGAAGGAGAGAGGCGATGGAGCCATCCAATGCAAGCACAGGTTGCATTAATTGACTTGTCTCTCTTATAGTGATTAAAATGCTGGCAATGAGGAAAGAAATTCCCAGCTATCTGCCTGTCTCCCAAAACAGACTCCATGATTCTGCTATGCATGTGGTGCAGAGAATAAATAAAAACAGTTACTATACATAACACGGTATTTGCTTCAGCTGCAGGGCTGTAAAACCAACCCCAGACATGTCATACCTAAACATTACATCTTAACCAGGCTTCTTGTCTTCCCTACATTGCCAGAGCTTCCTAATCAAAACAGACAGAAATGCTTTCCCCACACATGACCAGATTTTCCTTCTTCTCCTTGGAGTAGTCTCCCTTTGTCCTCGCTGTTTTGCACCACTCACCCCAATGCCCTTCACACCCTTCCAGTGCTGTCCCTTGTCCATTAGTTGCACAGCCTGACCCTATCTCCTCCAGGCTTTCTACTACGAACACTCACTCAAGCTAAAAAAGCAATTTGTTTTCAAGTGTTCACAAGCACAGGCTGAAGGTAAAAAGCAGACATCAGACACCAAACTCTGCAAGGCATTATCTTAATCTACCTCCGTCACCAAGTATAAGGATATACCAAAATGGCAATTATAGCAAGCAGGTCTTCTGTTTAAAGGAGTAGATGGCCATTTTCTCCTGCTGCTGAATAACTCTTCTGAACGATTCATGGCCAAGTAGGTTTCAGGTCTTCTGATATATGCCATCTTGTAAAAGTCCGGACATTACAACTCACCTTATCTGTACCCTCTACAGACAGGAATGCCTTCCCAAATCAGTTATCCATATCTCTAGAAGACCTCATGCTCCAAATATAATTTCTCCAGTTTTTGCAAAGGTAGAAGCGGAGGTACCTGTTGTCAGGGCTTTGAGTGCACCAATGGTGCTGTGGTACTGCTCCCTGTGATGATGAGGACACTGCCCTGCCCTACTGTCACCCCTGCATCCCTGTTCCCCTTCCCGTGTCGGGTGGCCCTGATCTTGCTGTTCCCTGATGTCTCTGAGCAAGGGAGATCACCGAGAAACTATTTTCATGGGAAAAATGGAAATCTGTTTGGAAAAAAGGTATTATATAGCCTACCAAAGTTTCACAGTCAGATTTACCTATGCTTGTGGCATCAATCAGTGTCGAGATTACTGTAATTTCCTGCTCCATCTGGTCACCCTAAAATGACGCTCTGGGATGCCTCATCTGGATGCCTGAGAAAGACCTGAAATAGACATTTCCATCTCTGTTCAGCAAAAGAAATACCAGGCAGGGCACCTAGTTGTCACCACTTGTAGTAGCACCACTGCCTTCAGTCTCCCAATTCTCTCCTGATTAATCACGCAGTCACGCAGTACAAAAGCGGTTGTTCCCAGATAGCCATGCAGCGGTACAGAGCTCTGTCCCTGCAGGAGCAGGGAAAGCGCACATCCTCCTGACTGTTACAGCAAATGTCTCCTGGACACCTAATCGGATATGCAGCTCACATATTTGCCAGGGTTTACAAATGGTGGCATTTCTACATTTTATCCCTGATCCTCAGCACAGCAATTGCTAGGAAGAATGATCTTACTTGCTTTGCTAACAGATACAAGCACATACGGTGACGACTCCACGTTGGTGAGGTATGGGCTGGTAGATTAAAAGAGAAGCTGAACATACTGGGAGGGTGATTTAATGCCAACAATACTGTCACCACCCTGTGCTCATACTGGAGATAGCAGATGATGCACATTCTGCCAAAGAGATTTCACAGAGGTTGTGATTTTCCTTTGCACAGAGCTATGACAGCAATCTCTCAGCTTAATTAGCAATTGCCGAAATATGTCACACTTGGTAGGAGGCAAATTATTTTGGCCTTATCAAATCATTTTCAAACATGCTGTTTCCTTTGTGGTCACAAAAACATTACAGCCTCAAATCCGCAAGGGAGCTGTTACAGAGGGGGGAAAAAAGTTTTTGTGATAATAGCAGGGCTCTGTAAAAATACAGTGAATGCAGGAAAACAGGAATCTCTGGTCCAGGTTTCACTGTGACATTGCTCACTGTGAGATTCAGTGTTCAGGTCTGGCTGACTTCCCAAAATAAGCGGAAGCAGCTATTTCCCCCAAATCACATTATAGCAAACAGCAAGTCAACATGATGTTCACACATATCCTAATTCAAAAACAAAACAGACTTGCCCTCCTAGCTCAAATCAGAGCTGCAAATCTGATCTGCAATGTTGAGAGAAGTGCAGATTCCCTCTGCTTGACCCTTTTTTTCCTACAGACATTCTGAATTTATAGGTTTGATGCTAAATCATGGCACCTTTAACAACTAAAGCTGGAAACATCAGATATGACTCTGATGCCTGCATTGGCAAGCCTGGCCTGTACAGAGATGGCTGTTTCTCTTCCTTCCCACTGTTCACCCTCTTGGCTTTTTTAAGAACCAGCTTGGATATTTGGTTGTTGAACTCCCATGCAGGACCCGTTCAAATGCCTTGATTGCCTTCGGTGTGCAGAAACCTTCCTGAATCCCTACTAAACACCACACCACCGACCGACTCTTTTCTCCCTCTTTCCTAGGGGACTCTTTCTGACGTGTCAGGTGGCCGGATAGAACAAAAATCTCTCATCTGCAGCAGGTTTGCTTTTGACATTTTTTGCCTATGAGGTGGCTAATGAATACAAGGTTGCTTTTTCAATGCTGATGAATAACTCAGCAGCTTGAATTCCATTGGCTTTCAATGTTGATTCGTGTTCCTCTGCTTCTCTGGGGTTTAGAGACAATCAGGAAGGTCCCTGGCACCAAATGACACAGGCTGGTCTCAGCACTGCAAGCAGCACACTTCCATCGACGTGCCCGGCCATGCTAGCTCTTCATAGGGCTCCTCAGCTCCATGGGGCTGGTCTGCTCATTTCCCCTGAGAAAAACATCTTCCTGTGTGCAACACGTCATGAAAGGCAGATTTATTTCCCCTCTGACACAGCCACACTCTGGTGTCCCCATTCCAGCTCTTCCAGCAGTGTCATTTATAGGGTTCTCACCCATCACCCCAGCAGCATTCAGGACGGCACAAGAAGAAAGAAAGTTCAACCTACAGATTGGCAGTGGTATAGCTGCACCCAGCAGGACACTGTTTTCACTTTCAAGCTAATTGTAGCAGAGCGTGCCAGTATATTTGTGCTTCCTGCAGGACAGATAACTCCCTTCCACACGTTCTATCTTGGAAGATTTTTTCTGGTATAAATGGCATCGATACTAAGCCTGCATTACAGGGATGGGTTGTCTAAAGTATGCCGCTTTAATTAAAACAGTATAACTTCTGCTTGTAATTAATCCCTAATGAGTTTTGAAGATTGGATTGTTCATTTATCCTGGGCCACAGTAAATGGGAAATTTCCAATTCAAGGAGTGCTGGACCCAAGGGGCAGAGAGAGCAGCACCAAAGAGTTCAGAGCCTGACTGCAAGGATAGCAACACACAGAAAGCAAGGCTGGACCATGGCCAGAGTGTCTTAGCCATGGTCTCCTTCCAAAGTCATCCTGTAGATGCCCCTCCTTTTGTCCTCTGCAAATGAAGAGGAAGCAAGACTCAGGCTCAGCCCTTTCTGAGGCAAAGCTGTACCACAAGCCACCCCCATGCCAAATCCAGCAGAGGCACAGGCAGCCTTCAAATGTACTTACTGCTGCTTATGTGCTGACAGATAAAAGAAACGCAGCTGAAACCAGTGCCATTATGAAAAGCATTAGAGATCGAATCACCATATAAATTCAGGGGAGCACAGGTACTTCCAAGAGCGAGCGAGTGCTGTTACTGCAGTATTCCTACCACAGCTTGTTCTTGTAACCAGGAGGAGCAGTGTCCCCTGTCAGTGTACTGGCAAAATTGCTTGATGAGGTAAGGAACCTCCAGTAATAATGAACATTGCAGAAATTCATTGGTTTTACCCAGCTCCCTTTTCTTGAATACTGGAAGTGGTCATCTGCCCAAGCATGGGGTGTCCTGGGTACCCAGCGGTTATGGATGCAAGGGATCCTAGAGAAAGGCAGAGAGCTGCATCCTCAGAAGATGCAGGAATGCTTTTATAATGTTTCCAAGATGAAGGCCTTTCTGCTCCTGAGACCCTGGTTCCCTCAGTGAAGAGGAGCCCCATTTAGACATACTGTGTGTGGAGCGAGGGCTGATTTGGGTCTCGTGTTCACACAGGAATACAGGAACCTTGAACTGAAACGCTCATCCCATACCACAACGAAAAGTTGCTCCTTGAGCTTACCTTGAATTTTGTTTAAACACCACTACATTCTTCTCTGTTTTCAACATTTCTGCTAAGTAACTTTATGGAGAACATAAACCTCCACTTGCGATTCATGAGCAAAAAACAGGCAAATAATGTTACCAGTTCTCCAGGCTGAATCCAATGCCCTGAAATACCTTGAGATTCCTTGCTGTTAATAAAGAAATGAAGGGGAACTAATGCCGCTCATTCCTTTTCCAGCCAGAGTGCATGCATGCACTGGAAACCTCTGTGATGATCTGTTTTCCAATCAGCAGATATATAAAGTGTTGTATTGGGTTTGTGTGGCAAGGTTTTGGTAGTGGGGGGGCTACAGGGGAGGCTTCTGTGGGAAGCTTCTAGCAGCTGTCTGTGTCTGACAGAGCCAATGCCAGCCGGCTCTAAGACGGACCCGCTGCTGGCCAAGGCCAAGCCCATCAGCGCCTCTGTGATAACATATTTCAGAAGGGAAAAAAGAAGTTAGAGAGAGCTTTTGCAGCCACAGAGAGGAGTGAGAAGATGTAAGAAACTCTGCAGACACCAAGGTCAGTGCAGNGTTTCCCATGAGAGGGACCCCATGGCTGGAGCATGGGGTTGCAATTCCTGAGGAGGAAGGAGTGGCAGAAACAATGTGTGGTGAACTGACCGTAACCCCCATTCCCCGTCCCCCTGTGCCGCTGGGGGGGAGGAGGTTGAAGTTGAGCCCAGGAAGATGGGAGGGGTGGGGGGAGGTGTTTTAAGATTTGATGTTTTTTCTCATTCCTCTACTCTGTTTTGCTTGGTAATACATTAGATTAATTTCCTCTCTAAGTTCAGTCTGTTTTGCTCGGGATGATAATTAGTGAGTGATCTCTCCCTGTCCTTATCTCAACCCACAAGCGTTTCGTTATACCTTTTCTCCCGTCTAGTTAAGGAGGGCAGTGACAGAGCAGCTCTGGTGGGCACCTGGCCTCCAGGGTCAACCCACAACAAGTGTGTATTAAGCTTTTGTTGTTATTATACAACACAGAAGTTATTAAAATGGGGGAGGGAGTCACAGGGCATCACTTCTATGACACAATTAGAATCAGAGTATCTGAAGGCTTGAAACAAGGTTGATGGGGGAAAAATGCTGAAGTGTTGACAGAACAAAGTGAGATATGGAAGAGTAAGAGCCAATGCCCATGTGATTTAAATATTCATTATCATTATAGGAATACTGAAAGTCCTGGTAAACAAGAAATTTGTGTTCACCACAATTTAGGAATAGCCACTGAATGTCACAGGACATGGTGGTCTTCACCAGGAAGGAAGGCAAGCTTTCAAATATAAATGAGATGCTCTGAACACACATCAGGAAACGCCCAGATGATGTTCAGGGTGAGTCCAGCTTAACCTGAGCCAACCTGTCACAGATGTGGTTCAAACTGAGACTAGGTGGATGCACTGAAACTTTAGCAAAGACAATTTGGACAGTCTTTGGACCAATGCTGTGGCAAGGTCCCATAAGGTCACTGAAGTTATTGCTTTACAATAGCTTTGGTGTAAGTGCAAGCTCCTAATTAATTGCTTAATTAGTTGTAGTCTGTAGAAACCTGCTTAGAACAATGCCATCTGTGAGACAAGGTCAAGGAATGAGGACACATTCAGCACAATTACTGAGTGTGGTGTCTTGAATGAAATCCAGAAATCCCAGGCTGGGACAATTACTATTTAAATTAGTTCAAAGGCCTACATGTCTCTGGACACCAAATCCCATTTCCTGGGTTATCACACCTGGGAGGATTTGCAAGTTACTCTGTCTGCCATTATCAGCCCAAGGAGCACCTTCAGCTTTTGTAGCATGTCCTTGCCATAGCAAACGGAAGTGCTGGGAGCAGCTACCAGGCTCTGTACCATGCAGAAGGTATTGTTGAGCAACTTTTGGTCCCTATCATGAAGAGAGGACACGATTCCTTCCAGAGATTCCCTCATCAGATGACTGAGCAACAAAAAATCCAAATCCCAGCCAAAGGTGGCTCCCTGAACAGACTTGGGAAGAAAAGATTTGGTCTTTCCTGCTCCCGTCATCACATTTTTACACGTCTTGCTAGAGACAGTAGCTGTAAGCTGTAAGGAGAGGTCCCTCATGGTGATACACCTCATGATGCTGGGATGGGCACTAACATCCATTGGGCACCTTCAGGACTGGGGACTGGGAATTCTGGGTAGCAGCTGATTTGAATTGCATCCTTTCTCCTGGACTTCATGATGGCAAAGTACTCACTCCAAGGAAGGCAGGATGAGGAACGTAGTCAAGCAGGGATTGCCAATTCCATCTCTCCTGCTTAATGCTATGATGCCTCATCTTTTATCCCTGGCCTCCTTCACCCTCTTGGAGGAAGCTGAGTCCCTCTGTGAACATGCATGGACTTGCATTCACCCAAGCAACCATGACTCTTTCACACTTCTTGGAAATAATACAAGAAATGCCAAGATGTGGAAATGTCATTCATAACTGATTGCTCATCGTGCCCCATAATGAGTGTATTTTAATACTAAACTGGCACAGGGGAAGGGAGAAGAAAGATTTTCATAATATGAAAAAGTTGGTGTTTTTTCCCCACAAGCACATAAAATACTACATTAGTTTTATTACCAACAGTACATTAAGATCATGTGTCTTGATAGGTGCATTTTAATGTCCTGCCTACCTCTGTGGATACAGCCAGAGGCAAAGCATCCAGCAAATGCTATTGTTTAGATTAGGCAAGCGTGTTTGGGAACAATGCAATAATATTAGATAATTAACTAATCTTTCACTTCTTAGAGAAAGATTTCAACCATTTTAGGCACAAATGAAACAAGGGCTGGAAACAGGGTACCACGGAGACAGGTAAAAGGTAGGGTCAAGACTGTTAGAGATTGACGCAAGTGCTATTGAAGGAGGAGAGCACCTGTATATCTGCATGCCCCTGCAGCCCAAATTTCTAGTGGCTGCTTCAGGGATGCTGTTCCTGCTGGGCTCAGTATTTTGTCCAGTGTCATGGGAACAAAATGCAATCTCTCCAGCTCCTTTAATGGGACAGGTTTATTTCTTGTTGACTCTCAAGATTTTTGGCTGGCACAGGGTTTAGCTTTACATAGGTTCCCCTGGACACTGCCACTAGCAACAGAAATCTGTATTTTACTGTGCTGCCTTTCAGGGTCCCATGATATGACTTCTTTATATGGTTTATTTTTCACTTGAAGAAACCCTTGCACTCAGTGGGAAAGTCTGTAGGCTCACTGCTGGGACAGCCACAGCAACCATTTGCCCTGGAGGAAAACCTCAGTGCAGAACCACTGGGGAGATGCACGCTGCTCAGCACAACAGCTGAAAACAGAGTGTGTCCTCCCTTCCTATCTCAGACATTCTATCAGTTTATACAACAGCTGCGTTCCTTTCCCAGGTTCTGACTTGCAGTGGGTCCTCAGACTCATCTGTTTTGATCCAGCATTTATTTTAGGGCTGAAGAGCACAGTCATTACTTGTGAAAACACAGTGCCCAGTTTTAGATACAAACTGCACAGCAGCAGGTAGCTCCTAGTCTATTCCTTTTCAGCTGGGTCTTGCAGTTCATCCCAAAATAAATATATAAAAACTTTATTTCTTTTCTGTTTCTGGGAAGTCAGTCAATTCAATGAGGAGTTACAATTGTCTGGCAGGCCTCTTTGGGTGTCTATATCACTAGACTCAAGTCTTCACTTCAAAGTGTTTTTCTGCAGCCCATTTGAAAGAGATATGTAGATTGTAATCAGAAGTGATCAATTCACTTTGCTGTGCATCCAAACAAAGTAGTAATGCAGTAGCCCTCACCAGAACAGCTGCTGAGAGATAGCAAGCTGTATATTCAAGATTAGAATATAGCCCTGGGTCTCTGGTATGTGATGTTGATCTCTGAGAAGAAGAAAAAAACCAAACCTGAGTATTCTGCAGACTGATAAGAGGTTAACCTTAAGTCTTTGCTGTTGAAAATGCTGCATACATTAAACTTCAGATGCGTGTGCCTCCTTTCACTTGTTTTTGTTTTGGAAAAGGGTGCTGTCACAGCGCGAGATGAAAGAAAGGTCTATTATATAAACAGCACCCCAAGAACTACTCTAGACACACACTCTGTTCTCCTTGCCACAGGAGAATTCAAGAGAGATCATTTACCACCTTGGATGTGAGGAGCTTCATCACATCACCAGGCTTCTGAAGCAGCATCCAAAGCTTTTTGGCTTTTCTGATAACTGAAGCAGACATTGGCATGGCCGGAATGGGGGGACCGTGTCCCAGATCGGCAATGGGTCTCTTCTTTTCTCAGGCCTCTTTTCAGCAGGGCAACCTACTAGGGAGGTGCAAAATCATGTGCCCTGTTTTTGTCCTTGGACTGGGAGCATATTCCTTCTGTGTCCTCTCATAGAATATAATCCATTCTGGACACTCTACCTTTGCAGGTGTGAGAAATCAGGTATTTAGCTGGGACACGTGAGGATTACTAACAAAAGCCCCACCACGTCCCTGCTAACAATTCAAACTCCATGTCCCTGCTAATGCATCCTTGCCATCTAAGCTAAAAAACACCTAAAAACCACTGCCTAAGACTAAAAAGTTGTTTAAACTTAGTGAGAACTGCCTAAATGTCAGGGGGCCTGAAACCCCCTGATCAATTGCTGTGGAAGATTTATTACCTTACTCTTCAGATGCCTATACCAGACAGGCCTCTGAATGATTTTTATGAATACTAGAGACACACCAAGCTTACTGGCAGGTGTGCAAATAAGCTGCTGGAGGTGTATTATTCTGCACTGAAACAATACTCGCTGTCTCGTAAGCCTGTGAAATAATGAGCCAATAGATGAGCAAAAAAAAAGTAACAGCAGGACAAAAAGAGGATGCCAGGAGGGAATATACTCTTGAAGCACGACTTTATTGATACATCTCTGGGCTCTGGCTGGCTCAGCATAATGTGCGAGGCATAAATGTCTGGCACAGAACAATTCGTGTACAAAGTTTGCCATAGTGCAGGATGTTCTTGCTAATAAAAGAGACCCCTCATCTCCTCAAACATTTCCAGTTGGTCTCTCTTCTGTCCCAAAACTTCCTTGTAATTAACACCTGCATAATGAATTAAACTCTCCAGGGAATGTTACTTGCGAGCTACCTTTCCAATTATTTAAAATTAGCTTAAGGGCTAAAGCAATCAGGCCATTCATTAATCTAATCCCTTTTTGTAGCTGTAGTTGGTGACTTGGAAATGTGACCACAAGATCAAAAGGACAAAGAGGAATGAAGAGGAAATTATACAAGACACTTATAAAGTTCCCTGGCCCAAGACCTCACCCACAGCGCACTAAAATCAGCAGCTGCTGACACACAAAACACACTCTAAATGGCCATTTTCTTCTGTGCACAAACATCTCTCTTCTCAGGAGACGTCTACCCTGAAGGCAAAGTCGGCATGAGCAAAGTCTACCCACACTCAAACCACTGGCTGGGAACCAGGTCCCACCTGGAAAGCAGAGAATTAGAGGTGCTGGTAGTTAATAAACTTCACTTCAGCACAGATTGTGCTGTTCAGCATTCACTGACATCTTCTGCCCGGCAAATCTGCCATCTGCCTGATGGGAGCAAGGGGAGGAGTGCGGATGGGCAGCCAGCAGCGACCTTCTGCAGACCAGCCCTTGTGAATACAGCCTTGTCCCTGCCCTGGCCGTGCACACGCTCTGTGTGCCCCGTGGGCTCTGCTCGCCTCCTGGGGCACCATCCTCCGAGCACTTGCCTTGCACTCTGAGCCTGCACAGAGACACTCCGTGGCAAGGGAGAGCTCCAGCCCCACACAAAGCTGTCCTAGTTAGAGATTATAATACCAATCCATTTTGTGCCCATGGCTGCAACCACCTGCCTCATGAACAGGCCCACGTGTGAGCCACAGTGGCAGAGAAAGCCCCCCAGAGCGTTCATGCAGTCTTACATTTAATCCTTCTTAACAGGGGAAATCCCTTCACCTGCCTTTCTTCCAGCAAGACCTACCTGGAGGAGTAAGCTGGCGCTACCAAAGCTATTGCATCCCATGCCATGCTCCTGAATTAACTCTGCTCATCACAGCCTCTCTCCCACTCCCAGCTTCCCCACCCAACACAGCACATTTATCGCCCCTTGATGCCCTTTATTCCTCCGCAAAAAGGCTGAGGGATCCTTACTCACGCTACTGGGCAGACTGGGTGCCTGAGCCCAAGTACCAGAGGGATCCATGTTGCAGAGATGTGTGTGTGTGTATATATATATATATATATTTTCTCACTAGTGGACCTCCATCCTGCTCAGACAGAGAGAGGAGCAGGATGAGGCTGCTGACGCTGTCTGCATTTGTTGAGTGCTCTGAGTGTCTTTCTGCAATCTGCGTGGCCAGCCATGTATATATGTAAATACATGGTGTACACAGTGTATATGCAATCCCAAGCACAACTACAGGCTGGGCAGAGAATGGATGGAGAGCAGCCCTGAGGAGAAGGATTTGGGGGTCTTGGTGGATGAGAAGCTCAACATGACCCAGCAATGTGCGCTTGGAGCCCAGAAAGCCAACTGCATCCTGGGCTGCATCAAAAGAAGCATGACCAGCAGGTCAAGGGAGGTGATTCTGCCCCTCTACTCTGCTCTGGTGAGACCCCACCTGGAGTACTGCATCCAGTTCTGGGTCTCCAGTACAAGAAAGACATGGAGCTGTTGGAGCAAGTCCAGAGGAGGGCCACAAAGATGATCAAAGGGCTGGAGTACCTCTCCTTCATTGTTTGAAGACAGGCTGAGAGAGTTGAGGTTATTCAGCCTGCAGAAGAGAAGGCTCCAGGGAGACCTTATAGCAGCCTTCCAGTACTGGAAGAGGGCTTACAAGAAATCTGGAGAGGGACTGTTTACAAGGGCAAGTAGTGATAGGACAAGGGGTAATGGCTTTCAGCTGAAGGAAGGTAGATTTAGATTAGATATTAGGAAGAAATTCTTTACTGTCAGGGTGGTGAGGCACTGGAACAGGTTGCCCAGAGGAGTTGTGGAGGCCCATGCCTGGAAGTATTGAAGGCCAGGTTGGATGGGGCTTTGGGCAACCTGGTCTAGTGGAAGGTGTCCCTATCTCTGTGGCAGGGGAGGCAGAACTAGATGATCTTTGAGGTCCCTTCCAACCCAAACCACTTTATGATTCTATGATTTTATGTGCGCTCTGCGTGTGCGTGCCTGCTGGGAGTGCATCTTCAGCCTTCCTGCTGGTTGGACATGCAGGCATGGAGCAGCAGCAGCTTTGCCCCTCTCAGGCTGCTGTCTGGATCTGGCATGACATATTTTCCTCCATCCAACTCTACCTCTGTGTCTAATGAACATGTATGATCAGCAGTTTACTGGGGTTGTGTCTGTTGCTCACAAACCAACTTGTGCTGCTCAGCCCAGGGCGACCAGGGTGCACAGCACTGCTCCCTCCCCCAGGAGCACACCCACCTCCAGCTTAGTATCAGTCGTGCCTACAGACCTGCCAAAGGCAGGATACCTGCATCACATGCAGGCAGCCCCTGCCCCAAGTGGGGCACCCCCTGAGTGGACAAGATAGACAAGGGTTGAAAGCCATCAGCTAAAAGTGATCAGCATAGGCCATGCTCCTCAGACCTAGGTTTGAGTATAGATGTAAGTCAAAGTATAAGATATGTATGTTTGAAGAGCCATATGCAAGTATAAGTCAGCTGTCTTGTGGCAGCTAAAATTACGGTGTCATTCGATGATCTTGAAGTGCTTATCCTTGCAAGCACTGTGTTTTAACAGAAGTGCACACATATGCACTCATACAGAGAGACAGTTTGCAAGCAGAGCTGTACTAGCAGTTTGCAAGCAATCTTTCACCCCACATTTCCTCATCTAAAACCTTGTTTTCAATGGTTCCAATCTCTTGCCAAACTTCAGGCCTGAAATTTAACATAAGAGTCTTCCACAGCTATTCCTCTGTTATGAATGTGGCTGGAAGAACTCATCTCTTTCTTAAAGTGATCACTGAGGAAAAGTCCCAGACCATACAGCTCGTCCCAGCGAGAAGCTAAGTGCCATGACACACAAGGGTCTGAGAGCCATAGACACCTAGAGGTAAAGTCATGTAAGCGTGGACTGCCCCAGCATCGGCTGGATGACCTGACTCTCTGTGTGACTCCCTGGCTTAGTCCCCTCCTTGTTAAGACAGAGTTGGCAGAGCCAGATCTTCTGCACAGAAGTGAGGGGAGAAGGGGTGATTCCCACCAGCTGAAGAGCTGGCATGTCAAGAAATAATAAATATTAACTAAACAGAATCTATATTCATCAGCTATTAAGACTGAAACAGGCTCAGAGGAACTCGTAAGTCATGGTGTTTGGATCTACCTTGCAACTGGGACACAGCCTGGTGAGCAGTGGACCTCACTGCTGCAAGGACAGCAGCCATACCGTCAGCTCTTGGCCACCTCAGCAAGACACCGGCACAGACCTCTGCTGCGATGATTTCTGCACAAAAGTCCTTAGCAACTCCATGTGAGTAGGAACTCATTCTGACTTATTTTGACTCATTCCTGGCACAAGAGAGTTTAATTGTCCGGAGGTTTTATTCATAAGCTTTTACAGTTCAAAGACTACAAAACTTCATCAGAAGGCTGCCTGCCTGTGCCTGCACTCACATGCACACACAGAGCCAGACAAAGAACGCAGAGATTTGATTTTTGAGTGATCAGCACAGACAGCTCAAAGCTTTGCATGACCAACAGCAGAGACAGGGCTGGGTAGCCCCAGAACACACCCAGCACCCTGCATCCAAGCTGTGTGCCCCCAGGCAACAGCCCAGCTGCAACTCAGGGATTGTGTGATTTGGTATCCTGGTCCAAGACACCAAAAAAAAGAACTTTTTCATGTTATATTTAAGGAGGTTAAAGCTCATCTTCTTTTGACAGTCAGCTCTTTTGCACAAAAGCGCTACTTAGTCCAAGAAAAGATGCAGTGCTGAAAAATCAACAACCTTTCTTGAAAATGCAAAAGCTTGCTGTCTGCTTTGCTAGCATTGCTTCCGCAATGCTGACCAGCACATCCTGCAAGTATACAGCTTGGCCTGTTACTGCACGTGTAACAAGTAAAGAAAAATACTCCAGGTTTTTGTTTTTGCCTGTGCCTTTTCATCTCAGATACAAGGGGATGCAGCATCACCAGTACAAACATACACTCATGGCTATGGATGTCAACTTCTTTAAAATCTATTATATTCTGTTTTCTGATGGAGAAAAGTGGGGCAGAGAGGAAAAAAAAAACAGGGTGGGATGACAGAGCATGGTGGAGTGTGGCGCGTCACACCGCTGTCCCATTTCAAGGTTTTCCCCATTGAGATGGGGACCATGAGCCACATTCCTAATGAATAAACAACAGGTAACACCTGTCTCTTATTTCCTTGTCCTTTTCAGCAGTGGCTAGATGTCAAAATCTGGTGCAGAAAAGCAAAGAAAGTGAAATACATTCATGTGTGCTGAGCATCTAATCTCTGGTCTCTGATAGAGGTTAAGTTCATTCTGCCTTCTCCCTCCCAGTGGGGACACAAACATTATTTCTTTCTTCTCCCTGTGGCCACTGAAACATGTCAAAATACAGTTTTTTCAAAGGCTCTATCTCTGAAAACTGAACAGAAAGTAACCAAATGGTTCAGAGGTTATCAGGAAGAAAGACAAGCTACTCCTTTGCCTGATCACGTATGCTTCGTGTCCGTATGAAAACCAGAGAAAATCCTTTTACCCAGTGCACAGTCCCTGCTTTTCTTTAAAGACAATCTGAGCAACAATATTCGGAGCTGTGCTCGCTCAAGCAACCCATGGGCTGGGGAAATAATTACAGACCCGTACATCCCTCAGTCACCGTGTGAGGGAGGTAATTACGGCGTGGAGTAAGCGCAGCAGACAGGAAGCGATTGCTCTCGTGTGCTTGGGTTGCATTCTGCTGCCTGGCTGGTCTCTCGTGCTGCCAGGAGGCTACCTGAGCACCTAAGCGTACCGAGAAGTGTCCAGTGGGATTTTTCAGGTGTATGTCTACACCAGCCTGACATAGCTCCATGGAGGTTGCATAGAAACAGGATAGAGGTGTTGTACATACTCTTGTTTCTGTCTGGCCCGGCTGGCATCTCTCGGATGTTTTGGTGGGGACTTACCAGGGGTGAAGGGCTCCACATGACCACCCATGTCCCACAAAAGTGTAAGCACAAAGGGAAAGTCATTCACACCAGCACAGACTTAGGTCTCTGATAATTAATTTCTTTTTACAGGAGAGAAAGAAATGTGTGCCAAGGTATTGCTCTCTTTCCTAAAAATAAATGCAGGGAGAAAAAGAGGATTGATGCAAAAAGACCTTGCAGGATTATCAACCCCCACCAAGCAGAAATCCTGACAGGCCCAGATAAATCATCTGATAGGTTTGATGGTAAACTGGACAAGACAAAAGGATATTTTTTTTAACTTCTTTCTCTGACTTATGAAACTTCAGACTTGCCTGCAATCTACCAAGGTAAAAACTGCCATAAAAATGAAAACTGAGGTACTTGCCTGACTCCAGAGGGTGGAGATTTACAAAAAAATAAACATAATGAGGTTTTTTTCATCAGACACTGTTTGTGGCAGAGAGTTTTATGGTGAAAGGCATATGACATTGATATTTTCCTCTGCAAAGGCTTCCCTGCAAACTGCACATAAACCCCTCTGACTGAGTCCTTCAGACTCAACTATAAACTGTTAGGAAAGCAGCTAATCCAAAAAATTGCAAGCATAGAAACTCATATGCCCCCTTTGTAGAAAAGTGGAAAATTAGTCAATAAACACTGTCTGCTATTAAAAATCAGAGTACTCAGAGATGTCATCCCTCCTGAGAGGTTACCCTAAAGCAGTGGCCTCTGGACAGGTCACCTGAATGGATGATGTGCACAAACCGCCTGTAATTTAGCTGTGACAGCTCAGGCGAGAGGGGCACTTGGACACGACTTAGCACGATGCCAGCGTGACCAGGAGGACACCTTGTGCCTGTGAGGCAATGGGAGTCACATCCTGATCTCACGGTCCAAATAAGCAAGCGCGATAGAAGACAGGATACATGGGATGAAAATGGCCTGGTCCTGACAGCGATTTATGGTAGGTGAGAGAGAGAGCAGGACTGGGCAGCCACAAGCAGAGGGTGCAAGTCTCTTGTGGGAAGGAGAACACAGACCAAACCAGAAATGAGTAAATGAGCAAGGATACAGCACAGTAACGGCAGGGAATGTTAGACTACCCTTTTGTATTAACAAGAGATCTCAAATGTTAGTCAGCAGTTTAAGTTGAAAGACCTATACAAATAGAAATCCCATGCTAATAGGACGTAATGTTTTACTACCTCATGTGTCAAACATCATTCTCAATGGTTTATGCTCCAAAGTATGAGTCAATGTCTCTGTCTTAGCTTAGCTAATGCAGGATTTCTGTGGTTTATACTGGCTATTTTAGCCAGTTCTCAGCCATAGAAGGTTTTGGCCTTAATTTTAGTTTCATTTTTTTCCCTGGAAAATGACAACCTGTTGGACGTAGGGTTTTGCAGAAGAGCCAGTTTCGGTGAAGGTTTGTGGTTTCTCAGGGCTGCGATGGACCTGTTGGAGGGGAAGGCAGGCAGCGAAGGTACCTGCCTGGGAACTCAGGGAGCAGACGGACTGATGTGCCTGTGCTGGACCGGGATGAGCAGGGACTTCATGTTGTGGACGTAGAGCTGGGAGGAGAAACCGGAGGAAAGGAGCCTGCAGGGGTGGTGGTATTATTATTATCATTTTTTAGTGGGGGGAGATGAAAAGATTTTTATTTCCAATGCTAAAACAAAAAAGCAGAAGTCAAAATTCCTCAGAAACACAGTCCTTCCTCCTGGCTGGAATTAGCCACAGCTTGCCTTGGTGCCTCCAAGGGGTCAACTAACAAAGATTAATTTACTGTCTCTCATCCTAATAAAAGCAAAGCACCTGCCTGACCTTTCTTGCTGACAGCTCCTAGTTTTAAGCAGCCACATTCAGCTGTCCTCCATCATCATGCTAAACCAAACACCACCCAAGTTTCCACTTTCCACTGCCTAAATCCTTCAGCACAATATCATTGTCTTTCCCTGCCTTTGTGTGGCCTTTTCCACCTTCCTTATGCTCCTATCAAGGTAGTAGGGTCTTACGGATTCATGGGATCAGTTCACAGCTAATGTGGAAGCCCTGTTACTCGTACACCAGCTCTCAGCACATTTAGCTTCTCAGCCATACTGCTTTTTAGGACTTAATTACGTTGTTTGTTTTGCATTTATTGGACTGTGCTGTGCTTTCATTGCTTAGATAAAACTAGCTAGCAATCCCCAGGCTTCCTGAAGGAATGCTACTGCAGGAAATTAATGAACACACTATTTTTCCCAGCACAGAGCAAATACGCTGCTAATGGTGACAAACTCTCAACCCTTCCTTGGCCACAGCATTGGTGAAAAATCCTGCCTAGTCCACGTATGTGAAGAGACGAGGCCATTGACACTGCTGACGAATAGCTCTGCCTGAAGGACCAAACGGCAGGTTGCTAAAGGACATGTGGGTCCCACCTGATGCTTTACTTTTTATTGTCATTGTCATCAGGCAAATCCCTTCATCCAGACAAGAAATCAATACCACTCAAACAAGGAAACTTATTATTTTCCACTGGACAAACTTTAATTGTCTCAGAGGCTTCCAAGTTCAATGACAAGCACTTCATTTAAAGCAAAAAATAGTAGTGCTGTATCTCTTTCTTTGACAGTGAAGACTTGGGTTCTTCAGATCTGAAGTACCTGCTCTGGCTTGACAAATATCCAGTGCTGGTAGATGTTTAGAGCAGGCAGATTGGAAAGACAGGTGAGAGGGTGAATGATTTTGGTGCTGTGGAGTACAGACTGTAGTTTGCAATAGGCATTGCTACCACCAGGAGATAGGAATATAAGCAAATGTTTCCTTGCAGTCACTGATGAGACTTCCAGTGTGACTCCTTTTCTGTCATGTTATATTATCTGCCATGCTGGGAAACTCAATAATTACTCTGCAGGCACTTATGAAGACATACTTGTCGGAACAAATGATGGGGCATGAGGTGATTGTTAGTTAGGCACAGGCTGGAAACCAGCAAGCCCGTCTCATGAAGGAAACAAACCAAAACGCTGTCACTTCTCTGGTCAAAAATATTTCCACATTAAAATTGAACAAGAAGAACAGACTGAGCAATTTTTCATGGGGAAAGGAAACGGTTCCTGCAAAGCAAATTTGCTTCTGTGGAACAGAAATTATTTTTCTGCTCCTGGAAGGATATTACCTTGTTTGTTTTTCCAGATGATGATCTTGGGAACCAATAGACCAATTTTCCCAATGGGAAATCCAAGTGTTTGAGATGGAAAGCATGTTTTCCACTCAAATTTCATGTCCACAGAAAATCCCTACCTGGACATTGTATAATCTGACCATTGTCAACTAAAACCTAAAATATTTTGTAAACTTCTCCTTCAGCAAAGTATCTCACAAGACAACCACCGCTATCACAGAGACGTATCAAGGTGGGGAACACACTACCCTGTTTCACCACCTCCCACTACCCTGGAGAATCTCTTGCCTACATTTGGGTTTTGGTGAATTTTCCTTGCTGGTGTGAGGTGATGGCTACTCTGTGAATGCAAAACTCTGAATTAGCAGTAGATGTTTTAACATTACCTCATGAGACAGGTAAAAGGCAGCAATTCCCAATGGCCAGAAGCAGCAGAGCATGGAGAACACAGTGAGGCCAAGATGATCTCTTGGTGGCATCATCAGAAAATTGTCTTCGCTTTCGGTGTCACTTGAGTAATCGCTCTGGAATAGCAAAGGAGAGAGAAATGTAGAGGTGCTGGTTAATGATATCATTATTTCTCCTCTGCCATGGACCAAGGCTGTGATCATCCGCCCACAAAACTCTCCCCAGTCGCACTAGGGCAATTTCTCAACATCAAGACAGGCCTCCAGCACTCATGGTAAAAGGCTTCTGGTGACCCCACCTTGGGGTCTCTACCACACAGGGGACTCTAGACAGGGCCAGCTCTGGGGGCATTTGTACCCTATTCGTCAGGGCCTGGGTACCTGTTCTGCTCTGCTGTGGCCCCACAGTGACAGGACCTCAGGAGATAGCTTGCCCTCCTGCAGCGTCCACACCAGCCGGTGGCATCCTTTAGAAGGACTTCAGGATTGGGACTGTGGCTGTGGCACATCTCCCTCCTTGCCCTGCTGAAAGGCTCACCAGGCCACGAACCCCCTGTTTCAGTGGCACCCTGAGGGGAGGCTGAGAGACCCAAACCCTTATGTCTGCACCAAAATCAAACAGGAGAGAAGTAGGAGCACAGCTCAGAGGCAGGGCTGTCTCTGCAAGTTACAGGTTGGGACTGCAGCTGCCCTGTGAGCATCAATGTGGGGGAAGCCACCCCAACAAAGTCAGCACTCTTTTTCTCTTCTACTGCATGCACAGCGCTGGCTAGCAGATATCCTCCTTATGATCACCAGGGGAATCTCCATTCACCAACTATGCCGAAGCCTCCATCACTACTGCATGAACCTGAAAGCAAGAAATGAGAAATAACAACAGATTTTGGAAATCACTGTAGGGAGCTGAAAGGGGCCCATTTTACATGGTCATCTTTCATGAATGAAAGAAAGTGGCTCCCCAGCCAGACGGACCAGGGTGAAACATAATGTCACATATCTAATGCAGAAGGAGCTGTAAGCATTGGGTGCTCTGCATCTCTCAACTCAAATGCCAGTCTTCTGGAAGGTCACTGCTCAGGTGGCCAGGAGAATGTCAGCCAGACATTATCCACTGGGGACAAGATGACCAATGTAGCGCAAACCTAAATGTAAGGAACCAAGGTAGCAAAAGCTGAAGGAGAAAAAAGCAGATTTACAGTGTGTAGGCAGAAGCACCTGCCCAGGCACGTTTCTTAGATGCCCCATGGACAAGATGCAGCAACCCTGACGTAGCAGAAGTTTCTTTCACAGTGATTACTAGGACTAGTCCACGAGGGACCTGACTGCCCCACTGCTGAGCGAGTACAATTCTCCAGCAGAGCAGGAGTAGAAAAGAGCCTGCTCTCTGGTGGCTTCCTCCTTGCCTGCAGGGGGTCCACATGCAACAACAGGCACCAAGACTGTGGTTATTCCAGGCTTTGGAGTTACAGCTTTGGTGTAAGAAGGGTCCTGCAAAGCTCTTTAACTCACCCTGGGAGCACCTCCAGCCTGAGACGAGGTAGCCAGAAATCTTCTCAAAAAACCCTTTTGTAGTTGCATGTTCTTCACTGACTGTAGGAGAAATGCTGTGCAAAATCTCACTGAAAGGATGATATCTGTGTCATGTTTAGAAACTTACCCTTTTGGGCATGTGTTTTGTGTCCCTCTTAGAAACTTAGCAGCCTGTTCAGGAGCTTTTGGCCGTTGGGCCAAACCAACTGCTACAGTGACATTGCTCTACCAGTAAGCTCTAAGTGAGAAACTTCTGAACAGTGTGCTAAGTGTGCAAGACAGGAAGATTAACCCATGCACAAGAAGGTAAGTTTCTAAACATGCCTCTAGTGAGCCATGACTGAGAAGGACCTAGGGAACGCTGGCAGCCTCATGATATTTGAAAGACTTGGCACTGGGCAAAGGGATTGCCTCCCAAGCTGACCCATTTGGGGAACCCACCAGGTGGCATGACCCATTGCTTGCTACCACGGAGAGTCTGCTTTGACAGATATCGCTGCCAAGCACCTGCCACACACCAGAAGGGCCTGGGAGGGGCAGGTGGGGGGACCAGACAGGTCCCATGCACTGAGATTGTGTGGTGCACGTGAACACCAGCACGTAGAGCACCCCAGCCTGTGTCAGGAATCTCGACGCCTCAGCAGAAATGACAAAGCTCCATTTGGCACAAACTCAATAAAATCCCACTTCTGAAGGGACAACTGCTGATGCTGGTGTACAGCATTTGAGCTTGATGACTTCCCTTTCTGCTTTAATTTTCAGAACAGACCTTGTAAGTAATTTTTAATACCAATAATCTTTCCTTTCAAGAGTAAGAGAAGAGAGGGGGAGGGAGTAAATTCACATGATTACTGAAATGGTCTCTTTAACTTCATGACAGGTAAGATACAAAAACGCTTTTGATTTCCCAGTTCTTGGCTGAGTAGTGTGCTGGCACACTGTATCTGTGGAGACTCCCTTCTAATACCTCAAATTGCCTTTTCTTGCAGATGAAGATGAAATGAGGAAAAGATTCTCCAGATATCTCTGATCAAGTGCTGAACCAGAAAATTATCAGTTATGCTGGTTTCCAAAGGGACTAACCATTCTCAGGGTGATGGCATGACAACATCTCAGAGAGCTTCCATGTTGTCCAGAGAAGTGGTTGTTAGATTGAAAAAAGAGAATTATGATATTTTCTTAGCTCTGCTAACATAAAAACCCTTACTGGGGAAGATTAAGTCACTATGGACTCATACTAATTGAATAACAGAGTTACACTGTGAATGCCATATTGATGGGCAAAGTCCCTGTAGTACTCATTGGATCAAATGACCTGACTGTCAATGAGCAAGAGTGACTGAATAATTCTGATCAGAAAGCCCTGACCATGTAGTCCAGACATGAACCAGAAGGGTGAAAAAACAAAAAACTCATAAATCACAGAAAGAAATCCAACAGCAAAAGGTACCTCTTAGCTCTTCCAGCTAAACATTTCTCCAAGCAAACCTTCCTCCCTCATGTTTCCTCTCTTACAACATGATACCAAATCCTGAGCTTACTGAGAGATCTTCCCCATCCAGAATCCTTTCTGACACTGGGAAGCTTTTGACAATTTGGCTGCCTAGCCAGCTGTCTTAACTCGTTCCTGGTTCTGCAAGAGCTGCACCCTGACACTGGAGGAGCTGGACATTAGGGCTGCTGAGAAGTCAGAATTACTTTCACCAGTTACAGGTGCTTTGGGTTAGCAGACTAATCCTGCATAATCGCTAGTATTCTTTTCCACAGCACTGCTCCTTTCATGTTTAACAGTCTCTTTATAAATTTACATGGAACTTTTCACAATTACATCATAATTTCACTAACCCGACTGAAAGCTTTTAAGTCTTGCAGAAGTTAAGGAATAGTATAACTAATTAATTTTCAGTTTGGGTGGTGAACAAGACTGCACAGAAAAACTTTTGTTGGGTGGTGAACAAGACTGCACAGAAAAACTTTTGTTTATTTACTGTTAAGCTAGATGAGTCTAAACAATCTGAAATATCAAACCATCAGGTTTTTCTTTTTACAGGTGTACCACCAGTGCATCCTCCAACCAAATAATAAGTAATCAAAAGAGAACTTGTGCAACCATTAAAAAAATACCTGGCAAAGAGCATCCCTTTCTTGGCTGAGATATTCAGTTCATCACAAGAACAAAGATTCCTTGTAGTTACTCTCCTAACAAATCTCAGTTACTCTAGGCTTTTTACTGAGTTATCCTCTTTGAACAGAGCTCTTCTATCCTGTCAGTCAGATAATATCACTGTCTTCACGATGCTAGAAAAATCTTAGGAAGAAACAAGGCAAAATACATCCTGATGCAGCTGCAATCACGTAAGTGACAAGAGATGAGAGGATCACAGGGTGTCAAGGAGCAGCAGCTGACAGTCTCTTCGGGATGTGGAGGGATGCACCCCTTTTCAGACACGACATCTTGCTTCTGCAGCTTCCACTGCAACTGCACAACCGCTTCTAACCTCAGCTCACAGAGAACAGTTACAGAAGGCAGTGCCTTTCCACTGCAAGTCAGGCTCTGACTTGGAGACACATCTTTGTGCTTTAACGTGAAAGATGCAATCTCAGCAAGGTCCACAGCCTTTCCCCTTGCCAAGTGAGCTGTGCTCTCTGCAGCGTATGCGCGGTGCCGCTGCGGGAACAGATACCTGTGCAAATAACCCTGTAGCAGAAATAACACATATCTGAAATTACTGAGCACACAGTGGGGATCTCCTGCTTCCAATGGATCTTTTGTAGCAAAAGCAGTTATTACAATGACAACAACCCTTCTCATCCTTGCTGACTACTGCTGCGTGTCTCTCACCAACACACCTGGAATTCAGCTGAGAAGACAGCACGGGACAAAAAAATCTCAGTCTCAGTTTATCCACAAGCATTTTTGTGGCTGTTATGAGGAAGAGGTGACCTCAGGAGTGCAGGCAAGACGGGGGTTACCAGGAGATGAAGCCCCAGAGAACATCTCCCCAGAACATAAATTCCTGCACAAAGCACAGCGCCCTGCCCAGATGAATGTTGATTACAGTGAATGACAAACAAAGCAAGCAGCCATCTCCCCTCTCCTCTCCTCTCCTCTCCTCTCCTCTCCTCTCCTCTCCTCTCTCTTTCTCCTTTTCCCTTCCCTTCCCTTCATGCATGTTTTTCAACAATGCACATCTCTGCAGCCCTAAAATGCATTAGGCACAGGGGATGTGGGCAGGACATAAACTGGATTTCTGTGGATGTGACAAAGGATGAAGAGGAGAAATGAATTTTGTTTGGAGAAGGAAGGCGTCTACTTCCCAGTCCCGGAGCGTGTGGGATTTTGCAGCAGCTGGAATTTGAGTGCTAGCCAATTCAACAGGAAACCTTGACCTCTGTATTCAAGGGGGCTGCTTCTGACACTTCCCAAATGACCTGCGCA
This sequence comes from Aramus guarauna, assembly GCA_013400195.1. Taxonomy (NCBI): domain Eukaryota; kingdom Metazoa; phylum Chordata; class Aves; order Gruiformes; family Aramidae; genus Aramus; species Aramus guarauna. The sequence goes on along the minus strand of VXBL01002694.1, from coordinate 40,886 downwards.
AGAAGTCAGCCTTGAACATAACCACAAACGTGGTCACCCTGGAGACTGACAGAATGAAGCTGAAACCAATGAATTTTAGTCCATGAAATTCAACTAGCTGCTTCAGTTGACAGTAATGCATCCTCAGCAAATGAGCGCAGAAGGGAGGGGAGAGAGAAAAGGATATTTAAGATGGGATACTGAAACAGGTAGACGCCCCGTTCCTGCTTGGTAGCAGGAATCACCCAGCACAGAGCAAGTACACAGAGCAGAATGTGGGGTGTGCACTTTGGACTGTGTTTCACGAGGCAGCGACCCAAAGAAGGACCACTACACCAGAGCGTTCAGTCAAGAGCAAGCTGAAAATAAACCTCCTCTGTGATGCACCACAGGAGGAACAAACGTGATCCACGGAGAGGGAAGGGAAGGTACAGTACTACAGACACGTACATAACGGGTCCAGTTCTGGTACCACCATTTCCCAAGTATGGTGAAGAAAGGCAGGTACATGCATCATGCTGCAGAAAATCATCTACACAGGAAGAAAGTAGAGAAGCCAACTTCACTTGTAAGATACATTTAAGATGCAATTTCATCACAGTCTGTAAGTGCCTGCATGAGTAGATAATTTCTGATCAGAGACAGCTCTTTCATTTGGCAGAAAAGCAGAAGAAACCCCAGCGACTGAAAGCAGAACAGATGAAGAGCAGACACAAGGTGCAGATTTTTAACAGAGATTATGATGAACACTTTTCTGTAGTAGTAATGGATTTTCTATTACACGAAGTCCTTTCTTAAATCGAGGCTAGCTATCCCTAAAAGCTATGTGCTTATCCTCAGCCGAGACATTGTGAGTGAATAGAGGCTCTGCAGACAGCCTGCTGTGGGATGCCTGAGACATGCTGGAGGCTTGGGCTTGACGGTCACATAGTCCCTGCCAGTATTAAAATGCTAGGCAAACTGGAGAAGTCAGACAACAAGCTCTGCTGTGAACCACAGCTGCCAGCTACCTGTGATGGATATTCAGGAAACAGGCTTTTTGGTATTACTCCTTTTTTCCTTCAAAGTAACCAATTCAGCAACACGCATACACTGCATACAAAACAAATTTCTGGTATGGCCCTGTGGGATCTGCTTCAAATCCAGATGGTCCAGTAGTCTGTTTTTGAGACCAACACATGATGCAACTATAAGATAATATGTGCTCTGTTTCCCTCCACACAATGCCTGTTTCAGTAATGCAGTTAAACATAATGCCCTATTCTGACCAGCACTCTACATCCCTTTGTTCTTCTGCAAGCAACCTGAGTTCACCTAAATGCAGCAGACGTTGAAGGTAGCATGCTGGATGGTGGCTCTCTCACCAAGGGCTGTAGTTTATCACTGCTCTGCCTCAACACACTTACTCATCACTGAGCAGCATCTGGCTGATGCTTACTTAGGAGGTGATTGCTCTAAAAACCTGTTGCCATCATGGATGCTTTGTCCTGGTGATGTATTATTTATTTATTTTATGTTGCCTGTTTTATTTCTTTTTACCATTTTGAGCTTTGCAGTTGCTCCCCTTCAATTTTAAAGATATTTAAATAATCCATAATCCACTAACCCTGACCTGGTCCAGCTCATCTCATTTCCCCAACACCCAGTCTAAATTGCCTTGTCAGTCGAGCAGCCAGCCTTGCAGAATGGGCTTACAGAGGTCTCCCCTTGCTTGGAAAGCTTTTCATATATAACCTTGCAAAACCAAAAACGTATTGGGGCAAAAATCCCTGGATGCAGCTGTCCAAGCCCATTCTTCCTCCTGTCCCCCTGGATTTTGATCATCTCCCTCGTGCTGTTTTCTAGACACACACCCCCCCCCAGCCAGTCTGCCCATAGCTCATCAGTAACTTGCATTCAACACATTGCCACTGGAAGGGGATTACGGCAGACAGCAATAAACAGATCCATACTAAAAAAGGCCAGCTGCCACAGCCTCCTAAATCACACTCTTTCTCTGGGAGAGCAGTAATCACAGCCATAAAGTAAATATCCCTAATCTTTGTGTGAGTGACAGGGGCTTCCCAACAACCCTTTGAATTCACGGGGAAGGCATGTGCGTCTCGTGGCACACTCGTGCCTTTGCAGGTGGGACAGCAGCCACCAGAGAGAAGTGGCTGGAGCCCAGGAACCTCACTGCATGGCCTCAGGCTGGAAACTCAGGGAAGTGATGATGAGAAAGGGAATTGCTCTGGGCCCTGGCTGCTGTTAACAAGATTCATAGGAGGGCACGTGGAGACTGCTGAAGGTGACTTCCCAGCCATGCTCCCCTCACCTAGGGCTGGCTAATAAAGGTTAATATCCCTTGGCAGGGCTCAGTATCTCCAGTGGCTTCTCCTTTAAGGGAGAAAAATAAATCAAATGCAAATGAAGTGTAATCATTCTTGTAACTTGTTAGTAATGTGCCTGTGAAGGAATCCAGGGACATAAAGTGTGTCCTGTGGGGTCAGACTAACGGCCCATTGAGCCCCATGCTCTGCCTCTGACAGCAGCAGCAGGACGTAACAGAAACCTGGACACTTTGCAGTCCATCCCTTGCACTCCCTCAGCACCCACAACTGTTGTGTAAGAGGTATTAGAAAGAAAAGCTTTGCCAATTCCTTTCAGTATCTGTTTATGGATTCCTCATCCGTGAATTTGTCTAATCCCTTTTGGACTTGCTGATCCACCATAACCTCTTGTAGCAGCAAGTCACCAAGTGTTCACTACCCTGGGGTGTGAACAAGGATTTTCTGTTGTCTGTGTTAAGCCAGTCTCTTACTAGCTCCCTCAAGTGTCCCTTGCTTCTAATATTGCAGGTTTGGCGAACAGTGGGTCTGCATTTACCTCATCCTTCACCAACATGATCTTGTGCAACCGGCTCATACATTCCTTGGCCACTTTCTCTACAGCGTGAAGAGTCCCAGCCTTTTTCATTGCTCCTTGTAAGGAAGCTGCTACTTGCACTTGAACATTTTCTTTGCCCTTTTCTATCTCCACAATGTTCTTAAGAAGTGGAGACCACAATCGCTCACCTCACTTAAGAAAGTGGATTGCACTGAGCTTTAATGCGGTGGCAAAATGCTGCCAGTGCTCTGTCTTGTTCTCAACACTGCTCTTTAAGATACTCGACATTTTGTTGACTTATTGGCTTGCCCTGCACACTGTTTGTGGGACTTCGCAGCACTGACATGGTCTCTTTCCTGAGCTGTAGCTCACAGTTACAAGCTCAACCTTGAGTTCACATGGATTAGATTTTTCCATAAATATACTAGCTTCCATTCATTTACATTGAAATGCATTTTCCACCATTTTGCCAGTCAGTTTTGTGCAGTCCTTCCAGATTTCTTCTCTACTGGCATGCCACCTGAATACTCAAAAGACACTAACACAATCCACAAACCTGGACGGGTCTAAGAGCCCAAATGCCTCCATGCTTCCCTCTGACCTTATCCCACGTCCCTGTGTTCTTCTGAGCACGTGCCATGAGATGAAAGAAACCAAAATGACATTCCCAGATCCACAACATATCCCTAGGCAAGCTTGGGCAAGACATTTATTGCACCTTTTTACAGGTAGACGCCCCGTTCCTATAGAGAAAATACTGTTTTCCCACCTCACAAGAGCACTGCGATGACCAGTGAATTCATTAGTCAAAACAAGGTGCAAGACCCCGAAGAGAAATGAGCACACAAGCAAGTACCTAAAAGCATGCAAGACCTGCCTCAGATGTCATCTGTGCTACAGCCTCCCATGTTTGCACAGGACTGCCTCTTCCCCCGTGCCGCGGAGCTCCCTGGAAGGGGAACCCCACCATGCTCAGCTCCCCATGGGGGTGTCCAAACAAACTTTCTGGATACCTACTCCCAGAGGAGGCTGAGGACACAGCAGCTCAGGTCTTATCAGCAACAATGCAGAACCATCCAAGCCTGTGCAAGCTGAAAACATGAGAAAAAGCATGCGTGTCGTGGGGCTCGACGTGCATTAACCCCTCCAGGGCCTTCTCTTCACGTTGCAGAAGAGATGCAGCTGGGAGGTGCTGGGCAATGTTAGAAGAGGGGTTAGACTGAACAGGACATGGCTTTAGGATCCACCTTATGTCTCTACACTTTCATGCTCATGTCCAGGGATGAGTTTCACAGCAGCATCCAGCAATTTGTAGGGGGAAAAAAAGAAGGAAGGTTTAGCTTGAAAGCACTACATTTCCTTTCTTCTCTTACTCTCCAGAACATTTTATTTATTTCGTTTTCAGAGACTGTTTCAGATGTTGCTGAGAAAAAGAAAAAGGGTTTTAAGAGAGCTCTTTTATGCGACACATATGAATAATTCAATTTGCTGCCATCAATAGCTCGGGTTTCACTAAATAAGCCATCTATCTAGGGGTTAGGAGGAAAACTAGCAGGAGTGTAATATGACAAATGACGTTTCTGGATAAAAGATGGCACTGCATTTACACATGAACTCCAATAGGAAGGTATTTCAGCTAGAAGCTCATGTAATATTTCACTGCTGCCACATTCGACAAGTTGTCTGTCCATTAGTTGTGGCGTAAAGAACTCATAAGATATTTATAAGCGTTCCAGAGATACCTTAATAGGGAATCATTTGATTTCAGGGATGGGCACCAAAGAGAGAAGTTTAAAGCTTTGACAGAACGCACAGCCTTCTGCTTTCATGCCTGGTAATTGACGGAGCAAAGTGGGGCTGTATATGCTAATGAGAGCTGTTTCAGAAATGTTTTTCCTTCCAGACAATTACGATTTTCCTAGGCAGTCTGAATAACATTACACCAGGACCTGAGCAACACTGCTAAGAAAAAAAAAAAAAAAAGTAAACATGGCCATGTTGTTGCAGCGATGTGCAGGACCTCTGCTTAGGGTGTCTCCTGCTCCGCTGCTACATCTCCTACATCTCCGCAGGTTATTCAGAGCCCTCAGAGTCCCTGGGCTTGGGGGGAGAAGAAGGTGCCTCCTTCTAGGCAACTTGTCAGAGACATTGCTGAGCTCGACAGACCCATCCTGAAGAGGATGACAGATAACAGAGCACCAACCCCTGCAACCCGGCTGGGTCAGCTCTTCTAACCAAAACCAAATCACTGTCAGGCAAAATAGCTGTTTTTTTGCTGAAATTTTCTCTGCGGCGAAGTTTTCAGCAGGAGAACAACAACCTTTCTGGTTATCAAGAGCCTAACTCTCTTCAAAAAGGAAACTCTGGCAGAAATACACTGACCAGCAGTAAAGCTATTTTCTGCATGTGTCCATGGGCTCCTGGAAATATTGCATGGAGGGGGTCGCTACAAAGGGTTAGATTTTTCTGCATTCCTAAGAAACTAAATACCCAGTCCTAAAAACCGCTAGGCAGGCACTCTGCAATAAGACAGGCAGTGCCAGAGAGACATGGTGAAAGAGAAATGACTCACAACCCCAGGGCTGTTCTGTCTCCCAGAAAGTATTTTACTGGGAAGTCTGAGTTGGGAATCCACTTGCCTTGCCCTGACACATGGAGAACAGGCGGTAGCCCTCAGTTTTCAAGAGACAACAGCTCTTCTGCACAAAGCTCCCCTCTTGGCTAATGTTTGCAAAAAGGGGCTATTTCTAGAGTTTTCTCCCAGAAAGAAGTGCCAAAGCAGATATGTTACAACAAAAAACTCTTACAAGAACTGAGCCCCGATCTGCTCTTACACTATGCAGCTCCCATCCCTTGATGAGCTGCGGCATGACAGTCAACGTGGCAAGACACTCAGCAACGTGCTGCGCATCCTCAGTGGCAGAATCAAATCCTTCAAGGCTCTCACAGTGGGGAAGCAAAACCTTGCACCTGTGCTACGTTACCCTCTCTCATTCTTCTCCTTTTAATTTCTGCTCCCAGTCCCGGTACTAACTAACCCTTTCCACCCCACTTCAGCTCTATTAGTAATTTTAAAAAGCATTTGCTTCTTGTCAGTAACTGGTGGGAAATAAAAACCTTTCTAGTGGGCCAGACTCATGCTGTGTGATTCAGGTGCTGTTTTTCTCATTTGGACAGATAGGCAAATTTTTATGTAGTTAACATTCTGGCATGGTTCATTCCCCTACTCAGCGACTGCTGTCCTCAAATACTTTTCTTCCATTCCTGGAGTCTCATCATATGACGCTACGTCTCTAATACTAGTCTCTGTACTAGACAAGCCCAGGAGGCCCTCATGCATCTGGCCACATAGACACAGCATCTGTCCACATGGGAACCAGAAGAGCACAACAGAGAGTCACCTTTTTTTTGCTGGTCTTGTGCTAGCAAATGCATCTCTCCTCCCCATCTTTCTGCATGACCGGCTGCATCTGCAGAATTTGGACCTTCCTGGGATGGAAGTTACTTCCCATGCTGAGATCCCTCATGCAGCTGCTCATCAGGTTGATCATTTGGGTCTGGTTCATGGAGAAGTGTGAAAATCACAGTGCTGCACTGGGTTGGCCAAGTAGCACAGCGATGGAGACTGATACTGGGCTGGAAGCAGAAGGGTCTAGCAATTCTAGCAATGCATGCATTTCCAGTCAGGCAGGTCCTTCCCCAGACATTGCCTCATTTCTCCTCCTTTGCTCCATTCTCCTCATGGAGGAGAAACCCCAATACAGAAGAAAGGAAGATGCATGAGTGTGTACTTTGTGAACGTCATCCTCTTCTGAGCACTCTGTACATTTAGGTCAGGATGGCTGTCCATGTCTCTATTTCTTAGCACAGTAACATCCTGCAGGGTTAAGTGAGGCTGGGAATCTGTGGTGCCAGATGCAGTCCACCAATTTAAGAAAGGATGTGTACGACCTCAGGAGGCTACAGTCCAAAGAAATAGGTCAGAAAGAAGGAGGGGCTAGGGAAAACGATGCACACACTGTCACAGCACGGTACCAAAATTTAGAATCAGAATCGTCTAGGTTGGAAAAGACCTTTAATATCATCAAGTCCAACCATTAACCTAGCACAGCCAAGTTCACCGCTAAACCATGTCCCTAAGCACCATATCTACATGTCTTTTAAATACCTCCAGGGATGGCAACTCAACCACTTCCCTGGGCAACCTGTTCCAGTGCCTGACAACCCTTTCAGTGAAGAAATTTTTCCTAAATCCAACCTTAACCTCCCCTGGCACAACTTGAGGACACTTCCTCTCATCCTATTACTTATTAGCTGGGAAAAGAGACCAACACTCACCTCACTACAGCCTCCTTTCAGGTAGTTGTAGAGAGCAATAAGGTCTCCCCTCAGCCTCCTTTTCTCCAGGCTTAAACAACCCCAGTTCCCTCAGCTGCTCCTCATAAGACTTCTTGTCTGACCCTTCACCAGCTTCAATGCTCTTCTCTGGACATGCCCCAGCACCTCAATGTCGTGAGGAGCCCAAAACTGAACATAGCATTCAAGGTGCGGCCTCACCAGTGCTGAGTACAGGGGGATGATCACTTCCTTAATCCTGCTGGCCACACTAGTTCTGATAAAAGCCAGGATGCTGTTGGCCTTCTTAGCCTTGGGCACACTGCTGGCTCACGTTCAGCCGGCTGTTGACCAACACTCCCAGGTCCTTTTCTGTCAGGCAGCTTTCCAGCTGCTCTTCCCCAAGCCTGTAGCATTGCATGGGGTTGCTGTGACCCAAGTGCAGGACCCAGCACCGAGCCTTGTTGCACCTCATACAGTTGGCCTCAGACCATCGATCCAGCCTGTCCAGATCCCTTTGTAAAGCCTTCCTACCCTCAAGCAGATCAACTTGGTGTCTTCTCAAACTTAATGAGGGTGCCCTCGATCCCCTCGTCCAGATCATTGATAAAGATATTAAACAGAACCAGCCCAAATACTGAGCCTTGGAGAACACCACTTGTGACCGGCCACCAGCTGGATTTAACTCCATTCACCACAACTCTTTGGGCTTGGCCATCCGGCCATTTTTTACACAGTGAAGCGTATGCCTGTCCAAGTTGTGAGCAGCCAGTTTCTCAAGGAGAATGCTGTGGGAAACGGTGTCAAAGGCTTTACTAAAGTCTAGGTAGACAACATCCACAACCTTTCCCTCATCCCCTAAGCAGATCCTCTTGTCATAGAAGGACATCAAGTTAGTCAAGCAGGACCTGCCTTTCATAAACCCGTGCTGACTGGGCCTGATCACCTGGTTGTCCTGTATGTGCCGCATGATGGCACTCAAGATGATCTGCTCCATAACCTTCCCCAGCACCAAGGTCAGAACGACAGGCCCGTAGTTCCCCGGATCCTCTTTCCAACCTTTCTTGTAGATGGGCATCACATTTGCTAACCTCCAGTCATCTTGGACCTCCCTGGTTAGCCAGGACTGCTGATCAATGATGGAAAGTGGCTTGGTGAGCACTTCCACCAGCTCCCTCAGCACCCTTGGGTGGATCCCATCCGGCCATTTTTTCCCAACATTTTTTATTGCCTTTTATGGCAGTAGCCTGATTAAGCTCTAATTGGGCTTTGGCCCTTCTAATTTTCTCCCTGCATAATCTCACAGATCCTTGCAGTACTCCTGAGTTGCCTGCCCCTTCTTCCAAAGGTCATAAACTCTCCTTTTTTCCTCAGTTCCCGCCAAAGCTCTCTGTTCAGCCAGGCCAGTCTTCTTCCCCACCGGCTTGTCTTTCGGTGCATGGGGACAACCTGCTCCTGCGCTTTTGAAATTTCCTTCCTTTAAGATTTGCCAAGACTCTCTCCTTTCTCCTCTTGAGATCTGGGGAGGGGAGGGGAAGGGTGAAGTCACTTTCACCAGACCTTGTTTTACAGGTGGTTTCCTAGAAACAAATGAAAAGCTGATCAAGCTCCTACAGTACTGCTTTGAAGAGACACCCAGACTGAGGGACCTACATTGCAAAGGCACCTTAAAAAGCCCTCCAAGAAAAGGGAAAAGATTTTTAGTATAAAGCATTTTTTCCTTGTCCTGCTTATTTTCCCAGGCTTTTTTAGCCTACTCTCCAACAGTTGGCTAAAGAAGGTCTTGCTGCATTTGGACTGACAAGAGGAAGACTTTTTTTTTTTGGCTGCCTAAATGTCAGGCCAGATGTGTCAATAACACCAGTAGGCAATTACATGCCTGCTGCAGTCACTTGCATCACTACTGCATGAGAGAAACTAGGGCAAAAAGGCAGCAACTAGGGATTTTTGTTTTGATTAAGAAAACGAGACTTCCCACAGCCAATTTTGAAATGCTGTAGAAGGGTGTGATTTGAGCTAACACCCTCACATGCCTCAGGGAGAAACTTTTTGTCTCCCTGCGGAGGCATTGAATACTGCATTACTGGCACACACTGGGAAAAACACCTCTCTCTTCCTACCTTATCAATACAGAGAGAAAAGAGAATAAAAGAAAAGTCAGGCTCTTGTCAGGTTGCCCCTGTGCTGATCACAGGGTGAAACACTGGTATTACAGGAGGTGAAAATAGAAGTTTTAGGACTTGTTAGGTCTCAGTGGAAAAAAAACCTGCAACAGAGAAACACAAGCAAATACTCTCTCGATCTCAACTTGGACATTTGAGTTGAAGCTATATGCTTTGCTTCAAACAGCCAAATGGTCTTTCCTAGGTTGACCAATGCTGGAGAAAGCTTTGGGATCAGCAGCATTATGCACAACCTCCATTCCCACTGGCACTGGCACACTGGCAAACACAAATCTGTGCTGCACTTGGGCAGCTGGTTTCAGCCAAAACCAAAAAAGAATTTTTAAAGTAAAAAATGCATCATTTAAGAAAGAATGAGGTTGATTTCCATAGTCTGCCCCATTTGGAGAGCAAAATGTATCTTACTTTACTGTGAGCAATCAATGAAGCATGGGAACCTAAAAGAAAACATTGCATTTGGGATCTAATGAAGTGTTTCACTCCATCAGAAAAAAAATCTTTTATTTCAGGGACACACGATTCATTGCAGCTTGAAACCCAAAGACTTTTGATTTTGTGTTCATTCAGAGACAGAAACGTTTTGTGCTTGAGCCAGCATGCAAAACAATCTGCTTTATGCCCAGCTCAAGTCAGGAGAAAGTAAGAGATGATGCTGGCTTGCTGAGTAAGACAAGCTCCACGTATGTGGACAGACACTCCTGGCCCCAACTTCACACAGCATTTAAGCACACGGATCGTCTTCATTTTCTGACCAGCCCATTCAGAGGCAGGAGGGAAACGCTGATCTCCATTAGGGCAGTGGGAATTTTGCCATTAGTATCCACAGATTTGGGACTTTACTCAACAAATAAAGGTAAGTGATCGCTCACTGTCCTGGCTGGAGGAGAGAGTGATACAGCTGATCCCATGCAGACCAGCTTCCAAAGCAGCTGATCCCCTGCAGACCAGCTCTTGGAGGCTCTACACTTAACCCCAAAAATGCCCTCCTTCCCTCCAGCCTTCCCCACACATCCCAAATGACATCTGACCTCTAGCTCCTGGAAATCCTCTTCTTCCTCCACATCATAGGAGAGGGTGTGAATCTTGATGTCATCCGCTGAGAGATCAATGAACTTGCTGTCCGGGTACTCCAGGCTGTCTTTGGTGGGAGAGCGGTCCTCGATGAAGGTAGTTTCACAGCACTCCGAGCCAATGCTCTCGCCCCACGAGCGCAGCACGTTCTCCGAGTAGAGGATGATGTTGGGCCGGTAGTGAGACTCCACTGTCTGCTGCAGCATGTTGGGGTCCAGGAGCTGCTGCACGGGGTCATTCCTGCCGTTCTCCAGGCAGCTCGGAGAGGAAAGGCTGCCCGCTCGGTGGCTCTGGTACTGGGGGGTCGGGTACACAGAGACCAGACCATCTCGGCTCTCTGCCACTAAGTTCCTTGTATTAATTAAACCATTCCTTTTCCCGGCGTCAGCGATCTTATTGTGCATTAGCACGCTGTTCTGCTCAACCAAGCCATCCATACTGGGAGGTGTCTGAGGGAGTTGGGCAGGTGGTTTTTACTTTGTGGTACCTTAGAGACAGGTCACACTGGGGCAGTGGCTCCCATTTTCCTGATGAAGAAAGGAAACAGATACCAGGGTAAGGACAAACACAGTGAGTAACATATCGAGGCACTCAAATCAGCTTGTCTTCGGTATCACCTGACAAGGAAATACAACCCCACATATACACACCCCCTGCCCTGGCCCTCCAAATACATCCCCACCTGGAGAGGCAAAAAACCCCGCCCCAAATCCATGGGGTGAACAGGAGCAGATGACAATGTGTGGTGACAGAGAACTTCCTGAGATGTCTTGGAAATGGTGGGCTCCATCAGAGAAGGGCTATGATGCCTCCTCCATCCTCCCACAGGTATGCCACTGTCATTCTGGGGACAATGTCCCTTTCCTCTAAACACTCTGATAAGAGAGATGGGGAAAAAAGCAAAGATAAAGGATAAAAGAGCCATTTTCAGTACTCAGAAACCTGCAGTTGCAGAGGGCAGGGAGCTGGTGTGTTCGGCTGTCAGTCTCGGCAGCCACCCTTCACCCTTGGCAGGTGCTTTACTACCCTTTGAAAACCCAGCTGAAGGAAAAGCAGCAGGCAGCGCTCTTCAAATCGTCTGAAAAAACACCACCTGAAGGCAAGATCAGATCTGACCCAAAGGAATTAAAACTCCTCTGGATGGGGTCTCAAATCCCCTGTGTTGCTCTGGGACCCTTACTTCTTCCCATGCCTCCAAGGCTGCCCCAGGGCGACAGATTGAAGAGCTGTGATGGGGCTTGTTAGCATGACCATCCCCATCCAGATTCACCTGGGAGACATGGAGGCACAGTCGCTTGAGCCCCAAGAGCTGGTTGTCTCCTTTTGCACAAGAACAACAGCCGTCCTCTGTCTCACCAGACCACCAGCCTGGCTCTGTTTTGCATGGGTTGCACTAAGGCATGAGAAATGAAAGGGACAGTTCAGAAGGCTAAAAGTACTTTTTTTCCAGTCCAAACACTTTCTCACCAGGACACCAGTTTTGCTCAGGTGCAGCCAAAAGAAAATGCTTTCTGAAATACAGGTGCATCTGCCACAGCAACAATGAGCTCAGGGTTTTGTTTCTGGGCCTGATCATAGAAATCACAGAAATGCTCCCGGCTTCAAAGAGCTTCATATTAGATATTCTAAGGCCAAATTCTTAAGGTAGGATTACCTGTCCCCAGTGTGCTGCCTAGAGTAAAACAAGGATTACACATACAAACATACATGCATACGCATTATTTTTACTTTATGCTTTCTATTTCCCTTCTATATCAGAGATCCTCTAACAGGCAAAAGCCTGATTTTATTTCCTCTAAGTAACTCCAGACTTCAAACGTCTGCAGTCTCCCTTTTCGCTTGCAAGAGATATTTAAGCCATTGCTAAGAGCTGGTCTTCTGTTCTTACACAACAAATTAATCAAGAAACTCGTTTAACATACAAGAGAGCTTAACTAAGTATGCTGCAATGTTTGTATTCACAGCACCTGGTTTAACACGTAGAAAACCCATTTTATTGTGTTGTCAAATAGTTCTGTGCTTGTCCTAAGTGAACTGGCAGGAAAGCTACACAAGTGAAAATATACCACGGTGGGATCCCGTGGGATTTACACTACATGGCGCTCAGCCCCAAATCTGGGGAACCTGCTGTCAAAATTTAACCAATTTGCAGATTAGCTTGGAAGCTGGGACTCAGTTTCACCAAAGGATTAGTCCCAAAGCCCTCAATTCCTTCGCAGCAGGTAAGACTGAGAACAGGTACTCTGCCTTTCCAAGGAAAATTCCTTTCCATATGCAACCGTGCCTGTGCTAAATGAACGGAGGACCCTGCTCTCTTCCTGCTCCTGGTGGGGTAACATCGGCCTGTGTCAGCACAGATGTAATGGCATGAGGTGGAGCTGCTTTTGGAGGAAGGAAGCAAAGTTCAGCAGGCGAGAATGGGTGGGGAGGCCAACATGTTGACATCTGCCTTAGGACTGCTTGCAGAACAACATCCATCTGCCGCTCCCCACTGAGCACTGGCAACCTGCAAGACCTCCCGTGGGCTGCTAAACTGCCCCAATTTTGCTGTTTAGGAGGCTTCAGAGGCTGGGTGGGACCCAGTCACAACCTCAGTTGAGGAACACCTGCTGCTCTACCCAGGTTGGGTGGGACCACTTACTTAGGAGATCATTCTGCTGCGCCTCCAACAGCTTGCCCACAAACCTTCCCCTTCTTCCTCCTGACCCTCCCAGATAAACAAAATTAAAGTACATAACCACAGGCGGAAGCTGAGAAAAACTCTGCAATTGAAGAGTAAGTTGTCAGGAGACTTTGCTCAGTTACCCCTGAGACGGCTTGAAAAATGTGCAAGGCTCCCTGACATGTGACACAAACCATCAACCCCTCTCAAGCCAGAGAGACTTCACCAAAACTGTAAACCATCTCACAAGCATTCTCAGCCTGCTGTTTGTCCAAGCAAACTGAAATGGTGAACAGAAATATGCCACAGATGTAGTAGAAGTTGGAAGAGGATGCACAAATCAAACAGGTCCCTTTCCAGAAAAATGGATGAACAGGTCAATAATTGGTCACTGCGTCAATGGCTGCATCAAAGTTTGGGTCAGGCCTCGCACCTTCACGCAATCACATCATTCCAACAAATGGGTATTGTCTGGCTTGAGCAGCACTTGGGAAAATGCCATTTTAAGGCACCTTTATTGCATGCCTTTGAGCTGTGCTGTCATATTCCCTTCACGTTGTCTGTACACTCACCTATCATCCAGATAATGCTTGGCTCTGGAAACTCCAGGCATTCCTCTTACAGCTGTACTGTCTTCACGGAAAATGCTCACTTTGAATGGGTGCAAATGAGGCTCTACAGCCACTGTGACACCAGAGGCAGCTGGTATGCAGACCGGTACATGTTCCTCATGCAGTTTTAGGTGGTCATCTTGAAAGGGATGGATTATGAGGAAGGGTCACTCCCATCTCTTTAAAGTTGACTTGCATGGTGACACTCCAAAATCACACAAAACGAAAACCATCCCTCAGTCCTTCTCACATTCCTCAGCAACAAGAGGAGAAAAGTAAGCAGAGGCCACAGGGGAACATGCTTTAGTATGCCTAAGTGACCTGATACTCAGGGAGCACTTGAGCATGTCACTGGTATGTCAGTGTCTTTAGGAGTCAGGACTGCCCCACACCATCCCTTGTTCCTCAATGTTCAGCAGCTTATGTGATGTAGGAGCCAAGTTCCTTTGGTTGATTAAAAGGAGGACTGAGACTCAACATCATTTAAAAAGGTGATGTGGCACCGAAGCATTTGGAGTGCTGGCAGATAAAATTCTGCAGCACCTAAAAGAGGTGCTAAAAGACCTAAAAAAGGACTGCTCATGATGGCTTTGGTACTCTATGGCTGATGTTTCTACCATGCCAAGGAACTGAAAACTACTATGTTACAGGCTCAAGCATCCTCCCTAATCACCCTAAATGTAATCAACCAGCAAAGTTTTAGAACACCCCATAGCTTGGCTTCAGCCTGTGCCCTCTCCCAGACACCACCTATGCTGCAGTAAATAGGTGCCATACACGCTCCTGAGAAGCCCAAAGGGGAAAACCACCATGTTTTGGCAGGTAAGAGAGTTTAGCAGCATGGACAGTTGATGTTGGACCATTCCGCTTATGGGCAACAGGATGGATTCCGGCACGCCTCACTTACTAGATAGGAGGGAGCCTGTGGTGTTGTTCAGTCCTACCATGGATCTAAGCATCTATCTGGCCAGTGATTACCTGCCGTGCATTTAAACCAGTCTTGTAAGCCAATCTTGCAGATTCTGAGTGACACTTTCCCCTTGGGATGGGGGAGAGGGAGAAGAAAACATCCAAAATGAGGCAAGGACAAGAGAGGGAGCGTATTTCCCACACAGAGCTCCTCCAGTAATAGGGATAATGCATTGCTCAAGACATCCTTTCCGGAGTCCCACATAGCAGTGCAGCTTGCATGCCTCGGGGAAGGTCAACAGAGAGAGATGTGGATGGCGGCATGCAATCAGGGAAAATTGTTTAACCCTAGAGTCATTTCAATCTGTAGCTGGCTGGCTACCGTACCAGAGCCTGACCCAATGTTCTCAGCCCTCCAAGTGTATTGCTTAATGGTAAGGAGCTGGTGTGACTCTTAAGCCTTTTCATTATAATATCTTTAAAAATAATAATAATAATAATAATGTGGCATTGATTTTTCTTTTCCAAGTGAAATTCCTGAGTAGCTGGCCATTAGGTTTAAATCAATAGCACCTTGATTGCCAGGGCATTTTGATGCATAGCTGAAGCAAGGTCAATTACTGTCTAGGGAAGCTGCGAAACAGTTGAGGTACCCAGAGATTCTTCATCAATAAAAAGGCAAGATTAAGAGCGTTGTCAGCCACAAATGAAATTTCACACCCTCATGGACAAAAGAGAACCTCCCCTGGGCCTTTCTCTTCCCAACCACTGGCTGAAGGGAGTTAAATCACATTTCCAAGGCCTTTGTAACCTACTGTTACTCAGTGTTGGTGGGAGAATTAGACTTAAAGGCTGGACTTCATTTCACCTACTGCAGACACCTGAGGATGTTTCCTGGGAGAAATGACACCTGGCAAGGTGCACAGGACCCGTGGGCTCAGTCTCCCTTCGGAGTAGCAATACCCCTGTAAAATGCAGTGGAGACCCTCTCAGCTCAATACTAACCTTCAGATGAGTGAAGCAGGTGAAGTGAGACCCTCAGGTTCAGATGGAGGAGCAACGGACAGTAGCATGTGGCCATGAGTGATGCTTAGGGGCAAAAGGCAGCAAGTGCTCATGCAATGGCTCAGAGCCTGTATCCTGCCTGCAGGGACTCCTTGGAGGTGGATTCAGTCACCGTCCTTCCATTAAGGGCTTTCACTGACCTGACCCGGGCC
This sequence comes from Aramus guarauna, assembly GCA_013400195.1. NCBI lineage: Eukaryota > Metazoa > Chordata > Aves > Gruiformes > Aramidae > Aramus > Aramus guarauna. The sequence goes on along the minus strand of VXBL01002694.1, from coordinate 25,054 downwards.
AGGCTCACACGTCTGTGACTCACAAGCAGGTCCTAAAATTAAGATTGCCCCAGTTTCCAGGTCAAACTGCAGCCCAGAGGATCCCGGATGGCAGTGCAACTGAGCAGATAACCTCTGATAGACCACCTGAGGCAAGCGGAGGATGCGTTCTCTGCAGGGAGCCAACACTCAAAGCGAAAAAGAGCCACTCTCATTACCTAGGACCGCAGTGAAGTTTCAGAATGATGCTGACAGGAAAATGAAACTCATCAGAGCCCTTTAAAATAGGAGAGCTGTTCAGTGTGCTCCAAGATGCAGAGTTAATTTAACTGGTTTGATTCAGGTTTCATTTGTCTTTGCACAGTTTGAATTTCTCCCCACAAATCACTCACTGGTACTCAGGCTGAACAGAAATAATTCTGCATTTTCAGACTTGAGGCTGGAACCGGAATGGAAAACCAAGTTCAAGCTATTCACAAATAGTAGATCAAACTTCAATCTAATTTTTACCTTGGGGATTAGACATTTTTACCCAGGTCTCTAGTATTAAAAGTGAAGCCATTAATTATTATAATATTCATTCTTTCCAATTTCTTGCATTTCCTTTTTTTCTCTCTCTGACTTAATTTAACAAGAAGCTGCAACCAATGCCAAGGTATTTAGTCTGCAATGCTGTGGTTTATTAAGCTATCATTTGTGTTACAGCAGAGCCCAGCTACAGCAGCTGCAATGAGAGCTACGCTCTGCTAGGTGTTCTGCAGACTCCTGCGATGATGACAGTGGCTGACAAACTAATTAAGCAAAGGATGTGAGACAGAGAAATGCAAGCTATAGAGAGGGCAAGGAGAGAACAGCTAAATACTGTGCCCCGAGCTCTGGCAGACAAGTAGCAAAAGCCAGCTCTGCTACTGCCCACTGTCCCAAAACTCCTTCACTTTTCTTTGACCCGGCAGGATGCTGTTGTCCTCCTGCCTCCGTGGGGTTCTCCCCTTTGCACAGCTCTAGCACAGCATCAGGGTGTTTCAGCCTTCTGGAGACCACTGCCAGGTACCAAAAGTCCTGTGTGAACAAGCAATTCAGTTACCTCTGAAATACCAGGCTACAGCTGAAAAGCCCTAGCCCTTTCCTCACAACAGATCAGAAAGACATTCATCCAGGCAGGCGAGACATCACCATCCCAAAGGCCTGATTTATTGGCAGGAAAACTTGGAGATGAAGGCAAGCCATGATGAGGCTGAAGGAAGAGTACCCATCCACTATTAAGGCTTATGGCCATGCCTGCTGGCCATTCCGTGTAGATGTTGTAGAGCATCAGCCAGAAGAAGGGGCTCAAAAGCTCATGTTCCTCTGTATGGGAGTCTTGGATATAAGGGGAAATCTTTTCCCCATGAAGATAGTCAAGCATTGGAAAAGGTTGCCCAGGGAGATTGTGCAGTCTCCATCCTTGGAGGTTTTTAAGACCCAATTGGATGAAGCTCTGAGCAACCTGGTGTGACCCCACAGTTGACTCTGCTTTCAGCATGGGATTGGACTAGAGACCTCCTGAGATTCCTTCAATTTGAGTTATCCTATGATCCAAATCTCTCTGCTCCTAACAGATTCCCACCTGTCTCCCATGCTCCCAAATGACATTCACTGCTCCCATATCCTTCTGCCAACCCTTTAGTGACTCTAAACCTAACACCAGCATGGCAAGAAGGGACAATAACCACCCTTTGCAGGGCTGTGCCACCAGCAGAAACTGATGCGACCTCATCACTACCAGATTCAACAAAGTGCCCTTGGGTTTGATGGTGGTTCCCCCATTGCCAGCACACAGAAAGCTGAGGGGAGAAAGCTTTCTTGAAGAGCAGGCAAGCCAACTGGTGAGAGCCACATTGTGAAAGGTTTGGAGGCTGCAGGTTGTCTGGTGCAAGGTTTCAGGTATGAGTGAGTTTTTAATGCATAATGCTATAGGCTTCAACATGGTTTAAGGTATTTCAAACATCTAGAAATTGCAACAACACATGTGGACCTTTTGCTTGAGAGAAATCACAGGCAATGTATAGATCTGGAGACCTGATTACAAAGTGAAATATTTAAGGAAAGGAAGGAAAAAACCTTTCCCACTTGTATCTTTCTTTGATTCAGCTGCGCTCATTAAAATAGGTTTTGTTTTAAGGCAATGCTGCTATTTCAGCAGCTGAAATTCCTTTTGACCTATTAAGTAAACTACAGGGAGTTTCATAAGGCAATGCAACTAACTCACACTGGGAGAATTAAGAATGCATGCATTAGTGATAGCTAAATGTTTAATTGCTAACAGTGGAAGTAAAAAGACCTCCATGCTATTTTAGTATTACCAATATGCAGCAGATCCACTGTGAGACATGGGCCTGTTCTGCCCTGAAAAGGAGAAACTCCAAGTACAGTGAAATGTCCAAGGTCATGTCAGACACAGTAGCAGAGCTGGAAATAAAATCCAGGTTTCTTGATTGCCTGTCCAGAGGTATATTTAAATGTGGAAACAATTACCATATGCATATTAGATCTGCCTGAATAATTGATTGCTTGATTCACTAGCTGAACCAAAGAATGGGAGGGTGAAAGGAGGAATTACCTTGTGTTGACCTAAAACATAAAATGTTATCCCTGCAACAAAATATTTCCTTTTGAGCAGATGGAAGCATCTTGCCTGAGCCAAAATGGAATGTAATGTTTCATTTATTTATTTTTAATTGAACAAATGGGCTTTTAGTTCAATTTGCCTCAAGTTGCCTCCAATAAAAAAATGACACATTCAGGCTTTTCTAGCAATCCTCCTTCCCAACTAATTTTGACAGCCTCAGCTCTTTGTTGAGTTCAGTCCAAACTCACAACTTTTTCCATTTGACAAGAAAACTGCACTTTCCAGCTAATAAATAACTGACCTGAATAACAGCACCTGGCTGTAATGTAAATAACCCTGACTGCTGTGGAAGGCACCAGTATAAAAACACCTTGACATCTGCACAACTTACTGCAATTACTTTGCAAAGTGAAAGCAGTCAAAAATCAAGCTCCATGCCTTTTTAAGTAAGAAATTCATTTCACCAACACAGTCAGGGAAAGCTCAGTGTCAGAAAGCTATTATCAGCTACCTAACTGCATCTGGACACATGAATGCTATGAATCAGCCTCAACCAAGTGGCTGCTGAGCTCAGTGCAAACCTATAAAACACATAGATCCTGTCCTAACTCTGCATCTCCCCATGAGCAAAGTCTTTTGTGCACGTGCCCGATCCATGCTTCTCTCATGCCTTCTTCTCTCCTGGCTGCAAATATGTACCTTCCACTCTGAGCCTGGCTATCCAGTGGCATGCACAGCAAAGGATGCCTTCACACCAGCTTGTATCACCAGGTCCTTTGCAGCACTGCTGTTCAAATATTGCAGAATAGGACCATTTGACAACCCCAAATGTATCCAGCCTCATCATACCACCCTGAACCCTCCACCCCCATTTCAAACTGGGGAGACTGAGTCACAAGTGATTCTTGCTTTACAAGACTTATCTCCCCCAACAGAAGGCCAAGCTGACATTTCTTCTCCCTCCATCCATCCCAAAAAGCTGTTCTGTCAAACTCTCTGATTATGTCCAGTGCAATAAAACTAACCTTCATGACATAATAAATAGGGAGACACATAATGAAATAGCTCTGGTCACTACCTTCAGCAGTGTGGTCAGGCTGAAGGACCGGTTAGCCAAACTCAAAGAGCAGAAAATTGTGCTGCTTTTCACTTTTGAAGCAAGTGAATACAGCTGTTCTCTGGGGTGTATAATTGCATCCTTAATTGTTCAGAGTGCCCTCACTGAGAAAAGCTTCATCCAAAGTGAGTCCCATGGCTCTCTGTGCTGGGTCTGCACGGCAAGGTTTTGGTAGCAGGGGGGCTACAGGGGTGGCTTCTGTGAGAAGCTTCCCCTGTGTCTGACAGAGCCAATGCCAGCCGGCTCCAAGATGGACTTGCTGCTGGCCAAGGCCGAGCCCATCAGCGCCTCTGGGATAACGTATTTCAGAAGGAAAAAAAAACAGTTGGGGAGTTTTTTGCAGCCGGAGAGAGGAGTGAGAAGATGTAAGAAACTCTGCAGACACCAAGGTCAGTGCAGAAGGAGGGGGAGGNTGAGGGGGGAGGAGGTTTGAAGCTGAGAGTGAAGTTGACCCCGGGAAGATGGGAGGGGTGGGGGGAGGTGTTTTAAGATTTGGTTTTATTTCTCATTCCTCTACTCTGTTCTGTTTGGTAATAAATCAGATTAATTTCCTCTCTAAGTTCAGTCTGTTTTGCTCATGACGATAATGAGTGATCTCTCCCTGTCCTTATCTCAACCCACAAAGCTTTTTGTTACACTTTTTCTCCCCTGTCTAGTGAAGGAGGGCAGTGACAGAGCGGCTCTGGTGGGCACCTGCCCCCCAGCCGGGGTCAACCCACCACACTCTCCTGCACGGAGCCGAGAACAGTCCTCGCCTCTCCCCAAAACCTGCTCCAGCTTCTGAAGAAAACTTGACTCAGACCCACACTTACCATGCCAATTTTGGGGCCAGAACTATTGCTCTTATGAATTTAATCATGACCCACACTGTGCAGAGTGAAAACTTATGCACGGCTGAACTGCTTGTTTCGCTGCATGTTTACTTGATAGACAAGCTGCATTCTCAGGTGAAAAGTTGAGATGGCTCAGTCTTCTTGGTCCCTACACCCCAGAGTCTGGATAGTTGCTCAGAGTCAACCTAGATTTAAAGGTCTGGGAAGGACTGAGTTACCACTGAAACCCTCTGCCTAATTTTAGTGGTTGCCTGGTGTTGCAACAGAAATAAAATTTTCCTGCCTAGAAAAAGCTACCTGCCCTGTAGAAACCTGCATCAAGGCAAAGTCCCTGCAGCACACAACAGAGCATCTACATGAGCCCCAAGAGGCTCACCCAGGAATATCAACCAGCATCACCTGGCCCTCTTGGTCTGCCTGTGGGCTGACTCCAGTGCCCCTAGTGCCTTCACCTAAAATCCCTGGTTAACTGTGTTTGTAACCAGGCTGGCCTACAGACAGAAACACCCAGATGTGGCTCCAGGACGGGCCCTACTAGCCCACTCATGTCTCATTCCTAATGGGCAGCCAAGCACCCATAGAGCCCCATCCTTGCATACTCCCCTTCCACATTGCATTCGGGAAGCAAAGCAGGACAAGACACCTGTCACACACTTGCTCTGCGTGTAACACACCAATGCTATGCTCTAGGCTGGGATTTGAGATATTCCTGAAGCAGGAATGATAAATAAAGAGAGGACAGAACAGGAAGACAGACTAGTGGTGCAGACTCGGTGCACAATGAAGGTTTCTGTATCTCCTGCCCCAAGCAAAGCACCCCAGGGTTGTAACTCACTTTGCTAGAAAAACGCTTCTGTGATACTGTAAAATTGCTAGTGCCAGTTCATCAGGGCAAGGATGATTAGATTAAGCAGCCACTGCTGGGGCAATAAAATCAGCCTTGCTTCATCAGGCTCTAGAAGAATTGCAGAGCCAGGAATACACCATGGGACAAAAGCTTTACGGAATAAGTGATTTAGACATAGCGGGACTGGTAGCTGGAGGCAGATAGGGCAGGCAGGGAAACACTGAAAAGTAGCATCAGTGGGTGTAGGTTGACCTTTACAGACCTTTCTTGACCCCATGCTCATCCCTCCCTGTACAAATCAGTATTGAAATGAATAATGGGGCCCATTAGACTCAGGGCATTTCCAGAGCCTGAAGAAAAATCCTATATTATCTTCCCTCTGGGAGGAGAAGGGACCACATAGAGATTTCTGTATGGCAAGGCGCAGGCAGTTGGCTGGCAGCAGATCTACTCAACATCACCTCCATGATCTTGCAAGCCACATGCAGTGTGGAGATGGGAGATCATTTTGTTGCAGAAAGCCCAAGAATAGGAGGAGGAAGGTGGGTGGGTGGCACGGGGGCACCACACGCTGGGAGGGGACTGGATGAGCCATTGCATGTAGCAGGCAGCCGCTGCGGGAGATGTCCTGAAGAGGCACACTGAGCACAGCTGTCCTGCAGGACCTGACGCCAGGCTGCATGTCTCCTGGGACCTGGAATGAGCAGTTATCCCCCTCACGGAGCTGAACTCTTTGATTATGCCATGATTGTCTTCCGAGCAAATTATCCAGTTGCAAGCACCATTTCAGAGATCTTTGTTCTCCCTGGGGATTTTTAAGGGGTCTGAGCACTCAATCAAAGCACATAAACCCCATTAAATCTCTGCTCGAATTATGCCAACTTGATGTGAACAGTCAGTTCATTCTTCACGTGCTTCAGTGAACTAAAGTCTCAGAGCTTAAGGACAGAAATACTCAGCACGGATTTGGATGGATGGTTAATGAGGGAACTTGACACATCCAGGTTTTATATAGATACATATACACAGATACACATCTACAGGGATGTCATGTATAAAATTGGGAGTGCTAAAGGCATGCATGGACTCACACCTCTCATGTATTGCACCACTATTTTAAAATGCAGTCTTTGCTGGTGCAATGAAAATAACCAGAGTTTGTCACTCTTCGGATATTATGACACCAAATTCAAAGCACAAAATCTTTTGATGCTTAGGTGCTACAAGTTGGACCAGCTCCACCTGAATCCTAAGGATCACAGACATTCAAATCTGAAGAGGAGCATTTTGCTGTGATCTCATTGCTCAAAGTAGTTTCCAACTTTTACTAGAGAAAGAGTATTCAGGAATGTTTGATTTGATAGCCAGAGGATGTGTATTTAGACATGAGCAGACACACACTCACACACTGACACTATTCACTCACATTTGTCAAAGCAAAGTCAATGAACACGCATTTTCCTCCTGTTCAAACCTCTGCAATTCTTTTCCATTTTTTCCCAATGGCACTATAGAAACAATAACCTGTAAAAAGTCGAGTCTTCAAGGTGAAGAAAACAAAATTTGGAAGTCCCAATATGCAATCCACAATCTTCATAGCCACATAGGCAGTATCAAAAACTCTCCTGGACAGAAGCATTTATAGCTGTTTGCAGATATGAATCTACAGTAGACAGAAAGACAAAAACCCTTATCCAGCTATGTTGAATCTTCTCTCTAATGCTATCCTTAGAAGCAAAAGCATTTTGAAACCAGAAAGCAGCCTTCATCAAGTTAAATGTGTTGTGGTGGTGCCTATGTACACTAGTACTGCATTACATCTGCATTTGTATAACGAAGAGCCTTCCTGTGTGTGCGAGATTTATTCCAGAGCGTATGGTACCAGTGGTGTGAGATGTCTGCTTGCCCACTTAATAAAAGGAAACTTCATCTAATTCCTACAAATGCATTCATCCTACGTACACCCTGGCATGACCTGTAGTTACCAAACTGCCAATAAAATGTCACCTTGGCCAGTAAAATCAGAAGTGGCTTATTCTTTGGAGTGAGCTAATTTGAAACTAATATGGAGAGCATCTAAATGCAGCTACTTTGAAGATGATAGCTCATTAACTATAATTAAGAGCAAGTCATTTAAATACATGAATGTAGAAAAGTGCATTCTCTGCTCTGACTGCATTTTATAATACACAATAATCCCCCTGAAAGTACCAGTTAACTCATCTTCTCGGGTCTAAGAATATCAAAGCATCTTTTAATTGTTGTTAATGCCCTGTTTACGATGGATTAATGTCTAATTATTTGTGATTTGAATATTTAATCTCCCTGGAAAGTTTAGATCTTTTTTTGGCTTCTTTCTCTCTCATTACACACTGAGGCTGCAGCCTCCTCTCCAGTTATTTTGAAGACAGTTCAACAGATTGCTTTCCAGAGCAACTCCTGCCACTAGGTAGCTCCATGTTCTTATGGGGGGACAAAACCCACCATCACCGCCAGCCCCCGTAGACCTTTACACCTATCCTCCCGCAGCACACTCTGGACCAGCAAGCGCTACCAGTCCGGTTCCAGGAAGGCTTGCACTCCTGCAGTGCCAATTCCAGAAAGGTCTCACTGCATTTGCCAGCCTCTTCCTACTGATGGGTTCTCCTTGGTCCCTTGTGGGATGCTTTAGTGATACGCAACCCAGAAGGATGGGGCAGGCATGGGGGACTTATCCAAGGTCACTCCTCTCTGCCACTGAATAGCAGGGACCATTCCTGTCTCCTCACCTTAACCATCCCTCTCTCCAACTTAGCTGTCACTGCTCGCAAACTAAAGGATGGGAAGGAAAAGAAATTCAATCCGGCACCTCTTGAGCAGGGTGGTGAGGGGAGAGGGCAGCTGTGGCTGCAAGGAGCCCAGGCTCCCTGCCGCCTGCCCCCCCGGCTCGGGCTCTGCCCCGGAGCCTGCACGCCCCGCACAGCCCCTCTCCCCCTTCCCGGGGCAGAGGCTGCCCTGGACCGGCGGGATGGCCGGGTGCTGGGAGGGAAAGATGCTCTGCCACAGTGAGCTGGAGCGGGATTTCTCCTAGGGAAGGGAAAAGGAGGACCCCACGCACTCTTCCAGTGCTCCCAATCCAAACCTTACCGCGGCACTGGAAAAGCCTGATCCCTCCCCTGACCCCCGCCAGGCGCGCCGTGCAAGACCGGGCATGCTAATTTCGGCTCTCAGCAGGGCACCGGGGAAGCACCGCTGCGGGCGTCCCCCCGCTGCCTGCCGGGNCTGCACCGCTTGGCTGCACTGTGCGTTCAACTCGCGGGGAGGAGGAGGAGGAAGAGGAGGAGGGAGCGAGGGAGGGAGGCAGGCGGGGGGAGGCAGGAGAACCAGCCCTGCGTGGCAGCGCGGCCAACTTTCCTCCTGCAGCAGGAGCAACCCTCACAGCCCCTGGTGTGCACCCTCTCCCCCGACGGGGTACGGCAAAATCCTCCCCTCTCTGCCCCCCCACCTCCTCCTCCTCCCTTGGCCTTCCTCCCAGCCAGGGGGGTCTCCGCTGCTCCCCGCCCCTCAGGGGGCACCGGCTCCTCCCGCCGGCCCCTCCCGGGCGCCAGGCCGCCCCCCACACCCGGCCCTGCCGCAGAGGCACCCGGTGCGGCTCCCCCAGCCGCACCGGCACCTGCGAGCACGGAGCGTGGCACACCAACTCCCCGAGGCGACGGGGAAGCTCCAGCAGGTCTGAAGAACTTTATTTTATTTGTGCGGTTTATTTTTTTAGCATAGTGACGAGCACGCCGGGCTGCATGCTGCAGCGTTGAGGGGGTGTTCCCCGCTTTCCTAATAACTGTACATAATACGGGTTAGCAGGGTTCATTCATTCCTCATCCCATCCCCGGCAGACCTCCTAGCCAAGTCATTTGCCTAAAAGCTTCTCTGTCACCCTTCCTTTCTAGATGCTTCAACATCTATGTCTCAGAATGCTGCTGGAAGATCACATGCCCCGTTAGATCACTGCTTGCCTTCTCCACCGCGCAGAGGGAGGCACGAGGCCTTATAGCCCCAGCGCGTTTTTGTTGCCTCCACCTCCCTACTTGGGTTCAGGCTGTTTTCTGTCCCTGCTTGCTTACTGCTTGTTGTTATTCATACTCCCAAAATAACCCATGCCAAATCTTTGCTGAAGGAGAATGTTCAAGATTTAAAACACATATTAACTAACTTGAGCCTGTCTGGGGGATTTTCAGCAGAAAATCACTCTGGCCCCATTTCCCCCTCTCTCAAAATATTTTAGTTCTCTTCCAAACTTTGTTTTCAGTATATCCTAGCAATACTCGCAAAAGATTTTTCTCTCCATCTAAATACCTTGTCCCTTGTTCATTCCTGACTTGCTCCAGACTTCAGGGAGGTTTTGTGTCTTACAAAAAACAGTCTTTTCCTTAATGTAATAGGCAATGGGAGAGAATAAATATGTAATCACCAGGAAAAATAGCCCCAAATTATGATCACCCTGATTCTCCAAAGAGCTTTTCACCTTTCCTTTCTTGGGAACGGAAGTCTGTAAACCACATTCATTATGCCTTTGCCGAGTAAGACTTTTAGGAAAAAGATTGTCTTTCTGTTATGCTTGTATAGGAGCAAAACAGTAGGGGGGCTGGCTTCCAACCAAATGACTTCTAGCTGCTACAGTGCAAATTCTTATTGTCAGGCATTACCGCTACTGATTAGAGGTACCAGTTGGCTTGGGTGGATGGTGAGTTCCTGGAGATATATAGTTTCTTAGTGACCACAAGTATTTGTGAAATAGGAGGAAATGTGGCAAGATTTCCAAAATGATTTATTAGATTTTTCCTTGAAAGAAAAAAATGGCATTTCTACAGAATGGAGCGGGGTCATTTCTGGGTCATCAGGTTAAGTTTTCTGGCTTCCAGGCAGCCACATCCTGTGATCTGGTTTGTTTCATTCTGACACTTTCCAAAATGAAGTGTTTTCCATGCTGTTATCAAGGTGAGGTTTAGTGATGTCAGGGAAGTAATCATGTTCTCTAACACTGTTCCTCCACCTTTCCCATTCTCCCTGCACCAAACTAAGCACATTCTTTGTTCAGTCTGGGGAGCCCATGGGCTTTTTTTGTCCATGGGGAAATCAGACCTAATTTGGTTTACTTGAGTTTTGCAGCAGAACCAAGAAAATCTAAGTAGTGGAGCAATCACAATCAAACAACCGCAGTGGTTGTAACTACAGTCCACGACATAACCTCTTGTTGTCTTGTCAACCGCTTCTCTTGCCAAAAGAGACCCAGGAAGGAGTTTACCAGTGCTCTAACTAGTGTTAATCATGCCGCTTCCCTGTTTGCACTAAGCTTGCCATAACTGGGCCTATTCCCTACACTGGGAAGCAAATGACTGTGCCTGATCTGATTCTGATATTTGCAACTCTCACTGTGCGCCTGGTACCCTGCAGATTGACAGTGCGTCTTGTATTGCCCTTGCCACCTTTGGAGAAGGGTTTTCAAAGACCAACAGAAAGGTTGGTGAGGTGAATTGCAGCAGACTAGTTTGTGATTTGCAGGTTTCTATTCAGGTCTAGCAGCACCACTGAGAGTACCATTCAACACCAGGTAAATGTGCACAATGCATCCTTAATGCATCATGCCAACATATTTCACAGCTTCTTGGTAAGAGCTGTGGGTGGGAAGAAGTTGGGGAGATTCATACTATATGTCTAGCAATGGTAACTAACCCTTTCTTTCTGTTTCTAAAGTCACTTTTCATCCCTTCAGGGCTGATGCAGATACACCTCAGCAGGAAAGCTTCTGTGGAGACAGAAGTGCAAAGCACTGTGGTGACAGAGAGCAGCATGAAGAGATGTTTGAAAGGGGCAAGGCAAGGGAGGAAAAAAAGTCCACCTCCTTTGGGTCTGATGACTGTTGGAGGCTTACTGCAGCTGCTTGCTATTCTATGCTTATGCCAGCAACCTACTAGGACAAACTACATAGCAACCAGGGACCCCGTCTTGCTTTGAGAACAGGGATCTGAGTAATTGCTCCCCAGGGCCTCTGAGCAGGGCTCAGCTGTGGCCTGAACTCCTGAGAAGCTACCATTCAAAGACCTGATGAATAATAAGAACAAGAATAATCCTTGCAAAAAGGAAGAATGGAAGACAAGCTCACCTAGAGTAGAGAGAGGGATGGGAGGGATGCAGGCCAGCCCAAGTTGGCCTGGGATCCTCCATTGGTCCTGTCATCTCCTGCTGTTTGTGAGGAGCTAGGGATTTGGGAGCCATCAAGGCAGGATGTAAAGAAGAAAGGCCACCTGGAAGCAGAAATTATCAAAGACGTACAATCAGCTTTTCCTGCAACACAGGGTTTTGCAGAAGGTAAGGAAGGGATGAAACTTCACAGGCATATATAGCTCCGGGGAAATCATTGCACCACTTGTTGCTCTGATCAGGACTGTCACAAGGACTTATACTGACCAAGCATTTGACCGCTGACTTCAGTGGAAGCGTTCTGAGTAACAGCACCAGGCTGGAGGGTCGCACAGTCCTGATTGACTGCCTGCTCTTTGCTTCTCTGGATGCTCTGTGCCACTTAGCACTCTTGTGAGAGCCCTTGGAGACAGAGCTGCTCTGAAAGTCTCCTGGTCAAAACCACCTGGGAGGCATCACAGCGTGGGAGCAGGAGAGAGTCGCTGTCTGGAAACCATATGCCAAATGCTGCAGGAAGTGAGGACAAGCTTTGTGGCAGCCATGAGGATTTGAGGAGCATCGTTAGCCGATACATCTATTGATGTGCTAAAACGCTTATGGGAGCTGGTGGGACAAATGTTAGGTTGTGGTCCTCAGCTGTCCAAACAAAGTCTGAGGGTCTCTGATGTGGTGTATGCTCTCACAGGCCCAGGACACCCTGAGTACGAAAGTGGAAAGATAAAATGCATCCCTGGTTCTAGGAAGAGCAGCAGCACCACCTATCACCAGTGAAGGAAGAAGGAGGGAGGACAGGCTGCTGCTTTTCTGTTCCCAATACAAGATTGGAGCCCAGATCTCCTAGATGACCAAAGAGAAACTTCTTTCTTCCAGCAGAAGAACCTGGCTTAAATCTTTCCCAGCAAACTTTCTGCTAAAGGCTCCTGCTGGCTCTGTGGATGGCTCCTTATTTGCCTATGATCTAGCATTGTTCACTGTGGAGGACACAAAACGTCACTTAATGCCTCTAACACAGCAGCTGGATGGTGGACTGTCCCCTGAGGTCACCCCAAGCTTGACAGGAACAGAACCCAGTTAACACAGCAATGATTGTTGGCTTACGTGAGGTAGCCCAGTCAATGTGCTCAGCCTTAACAACTTGGGGATGTGGTTGTGGAGCGATCTTGCTGTGCTGCAGAGCTAGCTGAGGGAGATGGAGGGAATGGAAAGGAGACGGTTTCTGGAGAGAAGGGCTGAGAGCTGGCCTTTACAGTGATATTGAGCCAGGGAAAAAAAACAAACCAAACCAAACCAACCCCCAAAAAACAACCAAGCAAAAAACTAGATCTACAAGACCGCAAGAACTGGTCATCGTTTAGAGGACACACCTGGGCTCTAGGACCCTGTGCTGCAAAGTGCGCAGGGCTTTTGGCTTGCAGGTTGGCACATAAGGGTTCTGTCTGTTGAAAATCCTGACACCATAGGTATTGCTGTGGTCTGAACCACATTTCGTTTGATTATAATTCAGAGTGATGGTACAGAGCAATCAGGAAGTAGCCCAAAATCTGTAATCTCTGCCTGCCAAAGGCAAGAAGAATCTTTCCATTTAATTGGATCAGACCCCAAAGGCGTAGCCAGGAATGCTTTTAACTTTCTGAGAAAGAAAAAAGGTTTAGCTGAGATGGCTGAGCTGTGTGGGTGCTGAAGTTTGTGTTGATTTGTTTGCTCGTGGTTCTGAAACCAGAATGAAAATGAAAGCTTGGGTTAATCCAAGCATTTTTTTTTCTTATTCTGTATGTATGACAAATGGAAAACTAAAATATAAAATTTTTTGGCTGTGTGAACCCTGTAGCTTAGCTCAAAATCAAATGTTTCGTTGCTTTGAACTCTTCTTTACTCTTACAAACTGGATATGCACACTTACTTGCAACAGAGGAAATACCTAAATGCAATCACTGCCATTCTTTGCTTAACCTACACCAAGAAAGTGTGGCTCCTAGATGTCGTCTGCTAGGAGGATGAAGTAAACAGAGTGTTGGACTTCACATCCAGTACTGAATTAATTTGGAAGGATCTGTTAGGAAAAGTACGATAGGATTATCTTTTTACATACACAAGTCCTCAGCCCAGTCTCTGGAAGGGTTGTCTGTATCTCCTTTGCTCTAGATGAGTTACAGGAATTCAGCTGAAGTGGCCCAGTTTCTCATACGTCCAGGAGCTGAGAGACTCAGAAGCTCAGAAGAAAAATCACATTGCTTTTATTTTGCCATCTGTGCCTCGTCTCACTGCATACAGTTCTCATGTTTGAACTTTTTGGGGTTCTTCCAGGAAGCCTTACAGCAAGCGCTGGCACCAATGCTTCCCTATTCATGAGGCAGCTCCTTGACCAGTACAGATGGCTCCAGGGGAGAGGGGACTGTACCATTTCTGTGCCTTCTTGCATTGCTGGCCTTCCAAGGTAGCCAGGAAAGGCATAGGTTAGTGCTAATTGAGATGTGGCCATCTGTCAGGCAGGAAACGTGCCAAGGCCACCTTTTGATTTTTTATAAGAGAAGGAACCAGTGACAATATGTAGGTGCTGCAGACCTTGAAGAGAGTCAAACAGATAGCTGAGATGATAAAGGTTCCCCTTGGATATGATTAGGGATCTTCTGAGTTGTTCAGCATCTCACATTAAATGCCTTTTCATCCACTGTGAAACTGCAGCACAACTACTTTATTTAAGTCAGACACTTCTTTAGAGATGAGTGCCATGGCAATTGACCTCTTATTTATCTTATGGCATTGTTCGGGCTCCCGGTATGTAAGGAATTGTATATGATCATGGTAAGAAACAGTTTTTTCCCCAAAGATAAAGTATTTGAAGTAGCCAGAACAGGAAAAGGAGGGTGAGGGGGTGGGAGGGTACCCACCAGAGGGTAGACCTAGATTTATATGGGCACGTTGATGACTAACTGGGCCAACATTAAGTTAAATTAAATGAATTAATGAATTGCAGATTGTCACATTGGGTTGGTTCAGCCCATTACAAAGAGATGCCCAGGCCTGTGGAGAAGCCGTGTGTCATCCAGGCAGGGTCGATGGGCTCAGCGTGGGACATCGGGGAGAGCTGTACCTCTGGAGCTGTGGCTGGAGGCAGGAGGATGCCCTAAGAGACAAGGAGCTGAGCTGAGCCCTGTGGGTCTGATTTCCACCTTGGCAATTGTGATTTAAGGAGCGTACCAGGCCCTTTCCTTGCTGCCTGCAGCTGACGTAGTGTGGATCAAACCTCATAGCTTAGTATCCTTACCAGCAGATACGCATGAAGGACATGATGGCAAGGATGCAGTCCCACTGTTCCTCAGGATGCCTGCCAACAGCTTGCTGAGGACGAGACCTGTTAAGGCATGCAGGCAGATGACAGGACCTGGCCTCAGGTTTGGCGGCCAGCACAGACCAAGAGAAACTGCTGGACCTGACAAGAGAAGATGCTGAACATGAGAAATAACTGAGTGAGAAGCTGATTAATGTTATGGGTAGCTCCATGAGAAACGATCAGGTTTCACAGGTGGGAGGAGAACAACGCTGATATGAAAACTTGTGGAAGGGCTTACTTAATGAAGGAGTATTCAAATTCCACAAACATTTCACTAGATTCACTAAAGAAATTAATCCATCTGGCTGATAAATACCTAGTTGCCAGGAATGCTCATTGAATTAACTGATGCCGCCTTAAAATGCAGAGGGGAACATAAATTTATCTTTCTTATTAATTTCCATGTGCTTACCTGCCAGGTTTTTTTTCTCCCTTGGAATAGCTGTTAAAGAGAGAGGACAGGTTTTTCACAAATAAAACGTCCTAA
This sequence comes from Aramus guarauna, assembly GCA_013400195.1. Lineage (NCBI taxonomy): Eukaryota > Metazoa > Chordata > Aves > Gruiformes > Aramidae > Aramus > Aramus guarauna. Next base: position 9,675 of record VXBL01002694.1, on the reverse strand, counting down.
CAAAGACCCTAGAGGTGCTCTGGCGATTCCCTGCTTGCCCTGTGCAATGCAGGAAGCCTGGGAAGGACTCATCCGCATGCTGTGTTCAGAGAGCCGTAGCTCACTGCCTGGCTCGTGTGGCACCCTGCTCTGACTGTGGAGCTGCTTTTCAAGTGGGCATACTCCACTTGTCCACAGCTTGTTGGGGCTTTCAGGCTGAAGGCACCTGAAGGTGGGTTGCGATGTGTACAGGGAAGCTGCTCAGGAAGTCCGGACACTCGAAGACCTCTCTCATTCCAGGGGAAAAAGGCATGATCTTGGAAAAAAGGGAAACTTCTTGTCTCCTGTCCTTCCTGTCCATAGGAAGAGGTCTGAATCCAAAATTGCTTGTCCTTTTTGCCTTGCTCATCAATGTCCCCAAAATCAGATCTTTTTTTCCCCATGACAGTGAGGGGATCACCTACAGCTTATGGTTCTCTGCTGATTTCTTTGTATATTCTTACAGGCAAGCAGAGTTTTGAGGTCCCTTCTCACAAAAGAGATCTATAGTGGAAAAGCAAGACATTTTCCATGTAAAGACAATATTAAACGTAGTCAGGGACAGATCGGGCCTTTGGTGTTCAAGTAAAATCTCCCAACTGAAATCAATGAAGGGTTGTGCTTCCAAATTAATTGCATGCTTCTGTCCTTAGCATCTGGGCATGGAATCAAAAGTGATGAGCCAACAAAGCAGCACTGAGCTGCTCCTGCGAACAGTCACCATCAATAATGAGAAATACTAGGAGAAGTACTCTTTGAAATTCAAATCACAAGGAGCATCATTTAAAAGGGAACGCAGGAGAAGCAGAAATACCATGCACCACACATTAATTGTCATACATGAGACAAAATGCTCTGTATTGCTGTTACTTAGCAGCATTAAATTTATTCCGATATTATTAATGCCATACCTGGGATGAAGTAATTAAACTGGCAGCCCATTTCTTCCGAACTAGAAGCCAGGCCTTCAGCTGGTGTAAATCAGAATATCTCCACTGCAGAGACTTGGATTTACAACCAGTTGGGGAGCTGAGCCATTGTTTCTAAAAAAGGAGAGCTGAAAATGAAGTCAAAACCATCATCACTGTATGTTGTTCCTTCTGCCCCAGAGTAAGGGTAAGCGAGGCTAAAGTCCCTGCTGACCTGGAACCGCTCCCAAAGCACACTGCAAGCAATCTGGAAACTCCTCCCAGCAGATTTAACAAATTAAATTTGGAAGGTTAAATATTTAATAACATGCTAGTGATTTCTTCCAAATGGGCACACTTAGTCACTGCTATATCCTATTCCTTTTATAACCAAACTCATCAGAGATATTCACTGATCTGTTTTGACAGAAATGCTATATTGTATGTACAGGAAAAGAGCTGATGTACAGTTTATCACCTTGTCCTCCCCTTTCAAGCCCTCTAGCCAGAGCTGCCTTTTGCCCACCTTCCAGCCTGGCTCCCAGCGTGCTCGTACCTCTGCAACAACAGGACGACTCCACCTGCACTCACAGCACCTTTCACATCATGACCTCAAATGGCAGGTCTGGCCCATGGACAGGAGAAGTGGTCAAATGGATGACTGCAGTGATACCACAGCACTTTCAAATTGCGGGTGTCCTGATGCCAGACACATTCAGTGGGTGGCACCTTGCAGACCACAAGAGATTTGGAGGAAGACAGAAGCTCACCAGGGCAATCTAAAGCCTGTTTGAAAAATCCACTGAAACCGAAGGAAGGAGCTTACTGGGAAAAGGACTGCATTTCTAATATGTAGACTGTGCCTGCCATTCTTGCATATGAAGGGAATAAAATATGCCTTTATGTGGGAACACGGAAGAAAAGGGGAGGTATGCTGATGAAGCTCCCCAGGCAAGAGGGGAACAGGAAAAGGTGGGTTCTGGCATATAATTAGACTGATTTCTAACTACCACAGCTGACATCAAATGAAGATCAGAACCTTGGTTCCAGACAGAGGGAGGGGGTTCTCTGTACAACAGGTTGCACATCTGTGGAGCATCTTGCTGAAAAACACGGCAGATAAGACAGATTATATGGGTGCAGGAGTAGGTGGGATAAATTTATGGAAGAGGTTCAGTGAAGGATATTGAACAGATTAAGATTATGTCTGGTTTGGAAAAGCCTGGAGCTGCAAAGTCCTGGGGGACTAGGACAGGGTTTAGGAGAAGTATCACCGTGGTTTCCATGTTCTTGTAGCTATCCCCCGGCACCTGCTTTTGGACACGTTTGGAGAAAGACACACCTTTGGTCTGACCCAGGATGGCTGTTAAGTTTCTATGTCATCCTAAACTGCCGGAGATACTAGGCATGCATCATCTTAGTGTATGGGCACTAAAAAAATGTGTCTGCATGTTCAACAGCCACCTCTTTCAGATGACTTGTTTTGGCTTTTTTGCATTTCTGAGGTAGAATTTTCTGAGGGTTATATACCCTTCTTTAGTCAAGGCTGAGTTTTACCAGCACCATCTGGCCCTTAATTAAAAATGGTAAAATTTTCCATTAGAATTGCTTTTCAGCAGAAATTGTTTGAGGTTTTTGATTTTTTGTGGTTTTCTTTTTCTTTTTAGCAGGTGTTTGTTTTCCTTGAGAACTTTTGCTTTTAAAAGGAAAATTGAACCTCTCTCCACAATGTTTAGATGTCCCAACTTTTCACATCGTCATTAATGGAAAATTAGAGTGTTTGAGGTTTGGGGCATATTTTTGGAAGAAATATCACAACTTCTGATTAAGAACTTTTCCATATTTCAGGGCTCTTCTGTTCTGAATATAGTGTACAATGAGACACTGATGCAAATTAAAAAATCTTTATTCAATTTAAAGATGTATTCCAGGTAAGTTTTTTTTCTTATTAAAAAACAAAGTAAGCTACCTTGGATGTTTGTACAAGTTTTCCTATTGATCTGAGCAGTGTTGGTGCCCAAATCTCTTAGACAGCTTTGAAATTAATTCCCAGGAATTTTGGCCTAAATAAAACAGCAGAAGTCTCTTAATCTTATTGCTCCTTAATGTACTAGGAAAAATTTGCCCTGGATTTGCCTTACATGCATCCACTTCAAAATAGCAGCTTCTTCCCACATTCATGGGGGTAACCAATTAAAGATACTTTGGATGGATAACCCAATACTTTTGAACTCCAAATGTCTGGCTTTTTGGTGCTAGATTACTGACAATCTTTTTCTTNTTTTTCTTTTCTTTTTTCTTTTTCTTTTTCTTTTTCTTTTTCTTTTTCTTTTTCTTTTTCTTTTTCTTTTTCTTTTTCTTTTTCTTTTTCTTTTTCTTTTTCTTTTTCTTTTTCTTTTTTTCTTTTTCTGACAAAATGCCAATACATTATACCAGTTTTTATGGGTGTCTTGTAAATTTTTCTTTGCTTGATTAGTGCAGGTTCTTTCCTACAAAATAACTTGTCTCCATGAAATGTCTCTTGCCTGCAAGCAGTGAGTCTGCCAGCTTTATCCACCTCTTGTAATCTACTTGTTCTATAAATCACTGGATTCACTGGGACAGTAACACTCCTCTTTCTTACATTTCTGTGTAACATTTACCAGAAGGGAGGCAGAGAGAGTTTAAGCTTTGGGATTTATAGCAGTCATTGCTTCATAAATAATGAATCATAGTAATATACAAACACTGAAGTTTTTTACATTTTTTTTAGTCCAAATATCTCCTTTACTCCAGGGAAATGCAGAGCATGGTCCCATAGCGAAATTTTCAAGCAAGAGGAAAACTTGCAGCAGACTTTGCTGAGCATACAAAACACAGCAATCAGCACAGTCTGCTCAAGGCAGTTGACAAAGCAGAGTTACTGAATCCAATTTGGTATCTACAACTGCAGCTCTAACCTCAGAGCTGGTTGGTCGAAGCTTCCCGGGGCGTTCTAGCGCTATCACTTCAAGCTATTGTAATTTCCAACTACAACACACCTACAGGAATGTGAAGAAGACATTTGCACTTCATGTGAAACAGCTTCAGCCAGGGTGAACTGGCAGGGCTGATGAGATTAGGCAATACCCTAAGGATCCTACGGCCCATGACCCTATCCTAACTGTAATTTTTGAGACACTTAAGACATAAGAACAATTTGCTTAACATTTACACAGAAAGCAGATGTATGACTATAGTCTTGTTGTTCCATATGACAAGACTTGGATGCTGACTGCAGAGAATGTGATTTCAGATGGTTTAGTAAGGGTTTATGTTTTGTCCATCTTCTCTGTCTGAACACCTCCTCTCCCATCATTATCATAACTTTGTATCTTTCTAGAGGCACCTGAGGAATTTCAGTAGGATAATTCTCTGGGATGCACTGAAAATCAAACTGGCTCAGTTTTAGGCACAGTTAAAAAGGTGGGATGAGAAGGTACTCAAGCATCTTGCAAAAATCCTGAGGAAATCCTTATCTTTCATCCCTGTGAACATCTTAAGCTTCAAGGAAAATGTTCACTGAAAAGGCAAATTTAAAAAATGCTGAGGCGTTCACACTTTGATGGAGTGTGTGTGTGCCTTTGGTGTGTATGAGAGGGCCTTTCTCCTCCCACTGCTGCTTTGCTGTTAGAGAATGTCACGCCTTGGCTTCTTCAAAGACAGATATTTCAAGTGTCTCAAGTACCAGCTGGAGTATTCTCCAAAAATCACTCACTAGCACTCCTTGCTGGTAAGGACACAATCCTTCTCCCATTGAGGGCAGTGGCAGAGCAGGATCATGAATTTATTTAATTTCCTTGGACCTGGGGGTCTGCAGTTTGCTCCACAATGACCCTTGAGTATAGTTTTGTTTCAAATGTAATCATGGGGGAAGACAAATTGTTGGCTGCTTGATATAACCAAGATAGGCTATATCAAGGCCTCTGTCACTGGTTAGAACAGCTCCTTTGGGCTGGAGCTGCTAGTGAGCTTCAGAGATTTGAAAGCAGGGCCGGATGCACATAAGTGTGCATCATCCAGAAACGTGAGCTGCTCTCTGATCAGCACTTCAAACTCTTCAAGTCTTGCTGTGTGGTTTGCAATCTAGGTTAAGTACAGTTGTGCTGTTTTATAACTGGCAAATACTATTAGTAACTTCTGTGGTGTGTCTCCAGTCTAATTCAGTTGCTCCTCTGGCATTTCAGTGTCTTGGATCCACATAATCCCACTGGGAGAATAACATCTCGTAGGTCTTCATGCTCAACATGAGCCAGCAATGTGCGCTTGCAGCCCAGAAAGCCAACCGCATCCTGGGCTGCATCAAAAGAGATGTGACTAGCAGACCAAGGGAGGTGATTCTTCCCCTCTACTCTGCTCTGGTGAGACCCCACCTGGAGTACTGCATCCAGCTCTGAGGGCCCCAGTACATGAAAGACATGGAGCTGTTGGAGCGAGTCCAGAGGAGGGCCACAAAGATGATCGGAGGGCTGGAGCACCTCTCCTGTGAAGACAGGCTGAGAGAGTTGGGGATGTTCAGCCTGCAGAAGAGAAGGCTCCAGGGAGACCTTATAGCAGCCTTCCAGTACCTAAAAGGGGCCTACAGGAAATCTGGAGAGGGACTGTTTACAAGGGCGTGTAGTGATAGGACAAGGGGAATTTCTTCCTAACATCTAATTTAAATGTAGATTAGATGTTAGAAGATTAGAAGATGTAGATTAGAAGATGTAGATTAGATGTTAGGAAGAAATTCTTTACTGTGAAGGTGGTGAGGAGGAGTTGTGGATGCTCCCTCCGTGGAAGTGTTCAAGGCCAGGTTGGATGGGGCTTTGGGCAACCTGGTCTAGTGGAGGGTGTCCCTGCCCATGGCAGGGGGGTTGGAAGTAGAGGATCTTTGAGGTCCCTTCCAACCCAAACCATTCTGTTATTCTGTGATTCTATGATTCTCTGTTTCTATGATTCTATGATCTTCATGTGTGATGCCCAGTTGCAATGTATGCTCTATATACCTTTCACTGGGAGTCTGGCCATAGCAATTGTTCAGAGCCTGTATGGCAAACATTTGCACAAGAAACATTGCTTGAGGCTAATATTTTCCCAAATGTAACCTCAGCAAGTTCTGTATGATTTTTTCTTGTATACCAACTTTTGAACCTTGGTCTGAGTTCAAGAAAGGAACCAAATGAGACACAGCTGTGGTCTCAAAGCATTTGTGTGTGGATTCCATATGCTGTTCCAACTTGCCAGAGAAATCCACATAATTTGCATCTTTTATGAGGTCAGACTGACGCTGATGATTCCTGGTCTACTTGATACCTGTTCTAAAATCCAGGCCAAAGAGTATCCCCAAGTCAAGGATGCATTCTGCCTGTGTTCCTGTTTTGGTGATGAAACCAAAGGGAAATCTTCTTCCCATCTTTTTGTATCCATGTGAAGGTCATATATTACATGCAGCAGGTATTTTAGCTGCTGCTGCCTTGTGCACTGCCTCTCTGCCTGTGGAATCAAAAGCAAGTTTCCTATTTGTGAAGGCATCATTATAAAGGGTAGCTGAGCCACTGGTGGCTCTCTGCCAATAGCTGTATGACATACAGCACCCATAGCTGATCAACCAGCAGTGAAACTGGATTGTTCTGGGTGGTGTTTACAAGGCAGCAGCAGCTGAATTTTGGCCAGGACATACTGGGCATTGCTTTCCTGGGAGCAGACACGGCTGCGATTGGAGGACAGCTGCTGCAGTCTGAGAACAGACCTTTGCCTTTGGCAGTGATCTCATAGCACTCTTCTTCCACTCCGCTGGGGTCTTGCCAGATCCCTTGCCTCTCCAAAGCAGCTCACAAAGTGTGACTGTGGCTGATTCAACAACATAGGCTTGTAGCTCTGCTGAAACAGAGTCATGCTTCATTGTTCAACAAAGCTGAAGTTTCTGTCACATAAACCTGTCCCACCAGTGGATACATCTCAGTCACTTCTGTAGCAAAGGAGATTTCTTATGTGCAAGATGGACTCAGTCCATCTTCAGGCACCACTTCAACATGACATCCAGCTTGTGGACTGATATGAAGCCACTGCCAACGAATGACAGAGGTAGCTATTGTCTGCAAGTCAGCTGAAAAACATGATGAACATGAATGCCATCTAGCAACCTTTTGTGCTTCTGTGCATCACTTAGCTTTTGCTTTACAGTCTTCATGAAAACTTGATTTTAGCCCTATCTTTGTCATTGTGGGTTTTTGTTCTAATTCACTGGTCAACCATAGCTATTTCATGGGCTTTTGGCGCCTTGCAAGTTGATCTGCAGAAGTTAACATTAGCATACCACATCGTGTTCTTGAACATCACAACATGAAGCACGAGGGCCAGTACACACTCCTTGAATGGGATAACTCTTACGTCTTCTGAGCCCCCAAGGTGAGCAGGAACTTATATCAAAGTTTGCTTCAAGAATATCTATTTAAAATGCCAGAGGCACTGAAGATACAAGTTTTGTTGATGTCCCACAGATTATCACTGTCCCACATGATCCTTCTCCATTGAGCTGTAATTCAGCAGCTATCTCCACCAGGGCAAGTCTACCTTTCTGAGCCAGGAACATGTGGTAGGAAACCTGTGCAGGAAATGCAGGAGAGCAGATGTTCTGTGCAGTTGATGCTCCTTCTTCAACATGTTGCCCAATGCTTCTACAGCAGGGCAAACAGGGACCAGAAATTCTACCTCCTGGTTAGCAGCTCAGAGCAGGATAAGCCATGGCCTCACTTAGGTTGTAAAAGCTGTACTTGCTTCGACTACCTCTGTGAGGAAAACATGCATTAGGCACTGAGTGCAACAGTGAATAAGTGTGTAAGTAAAAGGCAGTATCAAATCCCACCAACTCTGCCTGTTTGCCAGGTGCTTTGCCTTTTCCATGACCCCTCTGTGATTGCCCCCAGACCTCAGCCTTGGAGCTGAAAGGAAGCAATGGCAAACCTGAGCTGTGTCCTCAGCCTGCAGCTTGCTACTGATGTTGCTGGAATTTGCAATAATGGGGACCCTTGTGTGGGAGGTAAATGTGAATCATACTGGTTAAACGGCAGAAGTTAATGCAAACTTCACCAAGGGAGGTAAGATAATATACAACTGTGTATTTCAATCTTTCCAGCCCTTGGCTGAAGTCAGAATTTCAAAGAATCATAGAATAGTCTGGGTTGGCAGGGACCTTTAAAGGTCATCTAGTCCAACTGCCCTGCAAAGAGCAGGGACATCTTCAACTAGATCAGGTTGCTCACAGCCCAGTCCAACCTGATGTTCAGTGTTTCCAGAGATGGGGCATCTATCACCTCTCTGGGTTCCAGTATTTCACCACCCCAATTGCAAAAAAATTCTTCCTTGTATCTAGTCTAAATCTACCCTTTTTTAGGAGAGAATTCTTCAGAGCTTTGTATTTGCTCAGGAAGGAAGCGTAAAAATCACCTCAGTGCTAACACAGAGCTGATGTGTGCAGGTGAGCTTTGCAGGAGCCCCATGTCCAGCTGAGATGCTGCTGCATCCTGCCAATGGACAACAGGAGGGAAGGTATTACTCCAGGAATTAATGTGGCTCCTGAGCAGACTGTAGGATGCTGGCATGAGTCTGCTCCAGGCTGAGAAATGCTTGCCACTGAGACACTGAAGATGTAGCACCCAGTGGACCCAGCAAGCATGCAGGGACACAGAGGAGCAGTGGTTACAGCATCGTAACCACAGTCACAGCAGTTTGGTGTGGGTATGGACTTGTCCTCACTGCTGGACGAAGTCAAGCTGAATGCTGAGGTCGAGAGTTTTCAGTTGGTCCCTGGAGTTGGGACAGTCCTGGCTGAGGATGGGACGCTGTATCAAAGCTGTGGCTTGCTCTTCCTCACCCTTCCCACAGGTCCTGCATCTGTCCCAGGATGGCTGGTGAGCGGGGACAAGCGGAAACATGCAGCCAAGTGCTAAATGTTTTATGCTATTGCCTGATTGATTTTAAACTGTGCTTACTTGGCAACACGCCCCTCAGGAATTGTTACATAAGATTAGAGATGTTTTTTCCTAATGCGGCACTGTGGCTTGTAAACCCGTTGTGCACCAGTAACAGCTTAAGAGGCCGTATTTAAAATTGGAGCTGCTGCAGCATTTGCCCCACGCACCACCAGCTCTGCCTCTCCATGCCCATGGCCCATGATGGGACGGCAGCGTGGCACACACTCGCTGCAGAAGAAAATCACTGCTGTGTGCAGTGCCCAAGTTTCGACCGTTCCTCTGCCATCCTTCCTCTCCAAGAATGTCTTGAGCAAGTATGGAAAAGGGACATCCATTTTACGTGTGTTTATGTTAGTGGCCTCTTTATGCCTTCTCAGGTGTTTCCCCACTTGAGGGAGCTGGTGCTCACATGCTTGTCAAGTGGGAGGTGCTCTAGTCCACTAGGACCATCACTGACTGGGGAAAAAGCATTGCAGGGATTCCCCTTGGGATGAAGAGACCCGCTGTTACAGGAGTCTTCAAGATCAGATACACATGTGCTGGGGAGTGATTCCAACCTATGTGTAGTCAAAATGATGTTCGGCAGGGGAAAAAGTCCATGTGGACATGAGAAAACAAAAATGCCTTGTCAATACCGGACAACTGGCAGTAAATTTTGCTTAGTTACATACAATGGTTACACATATTTTTCTTAGTTAAAAAAGGAAGGACAGAAATAAAACTATGTAACCATAATAAAATTGGCTGTTATCATGCCAGATTTTCAGAAGTAACCT
>VXBL01002689.1:126029-142477 GCA_013400195.1 Aramus guarauna | reverse complement strand
ACATGTACATAAACATATTTTTAAATAAAGCTCTTTGCTCCTCAAGCGTTGGGGTGGGCTGAAGGGGAGGGGTGGCCCTCCCGTGGCTGTGTGAGCTGGGTCATGGCGGGGCTTGGGGGAGCCTGGGAAGAAGGGAGCGGCACCGGGGAAACTGCTGGCTGTGCAGGGATGCCTTTTGGAGAAAGATGTGGGGTCTCTTCTCCCCCCCTTGCCCAAGGGGGACCCCAGCACTGGCCCTGGTGCTACTCGTGGTCCTGCCCCATGTGAGTGGTGCTGGTGGTGCCCCAGCTCCTCCCCGCTCCCTGACACAGGTTTCTGTCCTTACACTGGTGCTCCCTGCTCTGGCCACCTCTGGGTTCTTTTCTTTCGTTGGGTTCTGATCCTGTTCCAGTTCCTGCTGCTCCTGGCCCAGCTCTGCTCCCTGGGCTCCTTTGCTGGGATGTATGTGATAGAGGGGGCAGGGGGCTGGGCAGGTGCGTCTGTGGGCGCTTCCTCTGCCACCAGAAGCAGCCAAAGGAGGTGTGGGGTGGCAGTGGGCCTGTAGTGTGACCTGGCACCGTCCTAGCAGTGCTCCTCCTCAGCACTCAGCAGTGACAATCAGCAGGGCCGGCAGTGTCGGTGGCAGTCCTGGTGTCATTAGGGCTCAGAGTGAACAAGCCAGGGCAGAGACTCTGCTGTGAGAGTGCCCAGTGCTGGAGAGAGGGTGGAGAGACCACTTGGGGCTTGGTGACGGGAGGTGTCCTGTGAGCTCTTGGCCCTGGCACGGCACAGCGGTGCCCGTGAGCTCTGGTGCTCCCTCGGTTGCTGCCTCTGGCACGGGGGTGGGTGGCTGCTGGGGCCTTCCCGCAGCTGTGGGACAACCCTTCGGCCCTGCCTGCTCCCTGGCCAACAGCTCTGAGAGCTGTCGCAGCCCCTTCAGCTGCTCAGCTCCCCACCCCTCCTGCCAGCCTTGGGGGCAATCGGGGACCTCCCTGCCCCTCCCCTCCCTGCCCCAGCCGCCTTCGACTTGTGAAGTGGTGCCCTAGGTGGGCTCTTTGCATTGGGTTTGGTGCCAGCCCTGGCTCATGGCCCTGCGCCGGGTGATGTGGGACCCTGCAGCGGGGGTCCTGCAGGGGGTTTGTCCTGGGGGGGCCATGCTGGCTCTGCAGACCAGGGAGGGTCCCGGCTGGGTTCCCCCCAGGCCTGTAGTGGGGAGGGCCAGTTCCCATGGCCACCCTGGCCTGTGGCCAGTGCTGAGCCTGTGTGCAGGATGAGGGCAGGGTGGCTGTTGGACCGCAGGGTGTCGAGGGCAGCACGTGGGGATCCTCTGCTGGGACAGGGTCAGGCAAGGCTCTGCCCCCTCACCTGGTGACCCCAGGGACTGGGGGGGTGATGCTGAGGTTTAGGGGGGTGCTGGGGACCTAATGCATTTTGGGCTTGGCTGGGGCTGGCTGCTCGTTGGCTGGGGCCAGGCGCACGTGGGGCCAGCTGTGGGGCAGAGGGTGTCAGGGTTCCCACTGGTAGGGTGCAGGTCCCCAGCCTGGGTACGGGGCTGGGACCTGCTGCAGCCCAAGAGCCCCCCCAGGGCTGGCGCATGGTGGGGGCAGCCTGGAGCCCCGGCTGGGCCAGGCGCCGCAGGACGTGCCCAGTGCTGGGGGCACCAGTGCAGGTGGCGGGTGATGTCCCCAACCCCCTGTGGTGGGGGGTGTGCGAGTGGGCTGGAGCTGGGGCGGGGAGAGGACGGCAAGTGGAGACCCTGAGGGGGGCTGAGATCAACTTCATCCCATCTTCTGCCCAGCCCTCCGTCCCGTCACCTGCCCCTCCCTCTGTCCCACCATCCTTCCCTCCCCCCGGGGTACTCTGGGGAGGGGGGGATGGCTGCGAAGCCCAGCTCCACCATGCAGCCACCATGGCAGGGGGCTTCCCCACAGGCACGGGGGGGTCAGCTGGGGCTGGGACAGGACCAGTCCTGCCTGTTCAGTACCAGCGAGTGGGAGCAGCTCTCCTGGTCGGGGTGGCACTGAGCTCCAGGACCAGGCAGCGATAGCGCAACCACAAGAGCTCTGGGGAAGGGCAGCTGTGCCGGCCAGAGGGCACCGCGCTGGGCTGGGGGAGGCAGCAGCACCGAGCAGGTTTTGGTGGGGGCATCCGTGCATCCCCACAGCCTTGGTCCAGCCCAGGCTGAGCCGGCAATGCAGGACAAAGCAGCGCAGGATTGTACCCAAAAGAGTTTAATGAGAAAGGCCCCAGGAGTCTGTGTGCAGGAGGAGCAGGAGAGATGCTCCTGGCAGAGCACGGTGGTCCCGGCGCCTGCTGGTGTTGGGGGAGGGCGCTGGCGCCGGTGCTGGGCAGCAGCTACGTGTAGAGCCGGACGGTGCCGTCGGCACCAGAGGAGAAGACCCAGGGCTGGGTGGGGTGGAAGAGCACATCGAGGACGCCCAGGTCCAACGTCAGCACGTGGCCCTTGAGCACCTTCACGGGCACCAGCAGCGGGTTCTGCAGCAGGTCGCTGTGGTGGAGGAGACAGGTCAGTGCAGGGCTTTGGCTCCCTCGCTCCGACCTCCCTGGGGTACCCCCAGGCACCCCACAAGTGCTGCCCCCCACCCCAAGACACAGGCAGCACCGCACCCTCCCTGCCCAACAGCTCCGCCAGGGCTCTGCCGACACCGAACCGCCACGGTTTCCCCTCCACGTACTTGTAGACCATGCCGTGGCAAACGATGACGGTCCCGTCGTCCGAGCCCGAGGCGAAGAGCGGGTAGTGCTTGTGGAAGGCCACGCTCCGCAGCGCTTTCTTGTGGTGCCTGCAAAGATGGCGGGCGCAGTGTCAGGGGAAGGGGTGATGCTCTGCCCCGGGCCCAATCCTCGGCTGGGGTGCCTGGGTCTGCGCACGGCCAGGCTTTACGGACCCCAAGCTCTGCTGCAAATGGCCACGCGTGTGGGAGGGGAGAGGGCAACTGGGACAGCCTGGGACCTGCTGTGGGCGGCTGAGACCAGCCCCGCACCCACTGCACAGAGGTTTGTCCCCCTCTGAGCCCCGGGAGAGCTGCGGTCACCGTCCCCCAGCCCGGTGAGGGGCCAACACGCTGGGCAGGGATGGCTGCTCCTGGCACAGCCCCGACGGGCTCCGTCCTGCTGCCAGGTCCCAGGAGAGGGAAGAGCCCTGGGAAGAGGCCCTGTGGGGGTGGGGGGGCTGCGGGCAGGTTAATGGGGAGCAGGCGGAGGCTGGCCCGGGGCTCACCGCAGCAGCTGGTAGGGTCTGGTGGAAAGGTCCAGGTCGAACCAGGCCAGCTTGCTGTCGTAGCTGCCACAGATGATGTTGTCGCCTGTGAGAGGGAACAGGGTATTACCGGGGTGGCTGGCGAACCCCAGGGTGTCCTGCCAGCACCCAGACCCTGCCGGAAGCCCAGGCAGCCTGGCTGAGTGGGAAGCTCCGTGCCGGCGTACAAGACCCGGCAGCTCCTTGGGGAGCAGCACAGGCCACGTACCTCCAGGGTGGATGGCCATGCTGGACACCCACTTGCAGTTCGTCATCAGCTTCTTGGTGAGCTCCTGCTTGAGGAGGTTGTAGACACGGACGTAGCGCTGGGTGGCCACGAAGAAGTAGGGCCGGATGGGGTGGAAGAGCACGCACTGCACCAGCCCCTTGCTCTTGCGGAAGGGGTTCTGGCTCCAGCGCTTGCTGGTCTGGTGAATCAGCACTTGCATGTTGCTGTTGTCAGACACGACGCTGGCGAAGTAGTCGCCTTTGCCGTGCCAGGTCACCTGCTTCACGGCCTGCGGAGAGCAGGGAGGGGGACAGCCAGGGGTCAGGCCCGGCAGCGGGACTGCCCCCAGCCTCCCCAGGGAGTCACCCACCGCCCCGGGGAGCAGCCCCCCGGCCAGCCGGGCTCCCTCCCCGTCCCCACCTTGCTGTGCTGGACGACCAGCCGGACACCTTTGCTGTGCTCCTCCATGTTGGCCGTCACCCACTGCATGGGCTGCACCCGCTCCTCCTCCGGCGCCACGTAGGACTCGAGCAGCTGGTCGGTGGCCCCGTAGAGCAGCTTGTCCCCAAGGCAGGGGTTCACCAGCAGCACCGACTGCTCCCTGCAGCACGGGACGAGTGCTTGGGTCAGGGCACCACCGAGGAGAGGAAACCCCTCTGCAAGCCCTGTGCCATCACAGGACGGCCCTGCCCAGGGCCGGGGCCACAGGGAGGGAAGTGTGGGGTGCTGCGAGCAGCCGGGCCCTTCTGCAGGCCAGCGAAGAGACAAGAGGGATGGTATGGGGGGGGTCTGACATAGCCCAGTGCCCCAGAGAGGATGGTGGGGACTGGCTGGTTCTTCCACAGGACAAGGAATGAAGAATGAGGGCCATCACAAGAAGAATGAGGGCCACCAAACGAAGCAGGAGGCAGGGGCACAGAAAGTGGCTCTGCACACCGCAGCGTGGCCATCCTCGCTGCTGGGGGTGCCGTGTCTTTACAGGTGTTCCTTGGAGGGCGGGCAGGCTTTGGGAGAGGAAATCCAGCAACTGCTCCAGCTCAGGGAGCTCCCGGCCGGAGGACGGAGAAGGCAACACCTGGACACTCACACGCAGATGGCCACCAGGCAGATGGTGGGGTTGGGGTTCCAGGCCACGCTCTTCACCACGCCGCTCACGGGCAGGGTCTTCATGCAGCGAGCCGTGCACACCTCCCAGAACCGCACCGTGCAGTCATCAGAGCCTGCGGGACAGGACGGGGTGGGCCAGGGCCAGGCACGGCTCCCCCCAGGGACACTGTGCTGGGGGCTGCCACGGCTTGGTTCCGCAGCACGGGGCTCCAGGGCACGTCCCCAGGCCAGAGGGGAGAGCAGCCCCGTGCCCCGCAGCGCTGCCCCGGCTCGCAGCCTTCGGGGAGGAGCACTGGGAGCAGCAAGAGGACGCGGCAGCGCCCCGGCGCCTGCAATTCCCCAGCAGCTTCGCCGCACGACAGCAGCTCCAGCACCATGAAGGCGAGACGTGACTGGGGGCCGCTGCCGAGAGAACAAGCCCCCACCCCGCTCCCTCCAGCACCGCGTCTCTGCCCACGGTCCCCCTCCTGATGCGCACAGCTCCCGGCACAGCTGCCGTGCTGGCGGCGTGCCCGGCTCGGCTCGGCACAGCACGGCACACAGCCCTGTCTAGCAGGGAGCTGCGGGCAGGCGGCTCCCCGGGCAGGCTTTTCCGCGGGCAGGCGTGGCGGGAGCAGGTAGCCGGCGGTGTGCGCGTGTCCCCGCAGGTCGGGTTATTTTTAACGCCTGATCTCAGCCACTTTCCCAGCCCAGGGCCAGGAATTCCACGTTGTGCAACCGACCGACACCACGGCCACCGGGAGCTGGCAGCCTGGAAACTCCAGCGCTATAAAAAGCACATGTGCCTTTGTGGGCTGTTAAACTGCCATCTGCTCTCAATCTCCAGCCTCCGGCCGGCCGCACAGGGCTCTGCCGCTCGCTCCTCCAGCCTCACTTTCTCCACTGCCGAGCAGGAGGGACGCAGGCTCCTGGGTGGGGTCCCGAGAGCGGCTGGAAAAACCCACGGAGCCTTCTGGAGGCAACGCGCCTTTCCGCAGGCTGCGGGACACACGCTGCCGGCTTGGGCAGCCGCAGGGCTCCCGGGGATGCTCCCAGCCTCCTGCCCAGGCTTCCCCCACAGCCGTGCACCGGTGGCGGGGGCTGGCAGGCTCCCTGGTGCCCAACCGCTCGTGGGAACCAAGGTGCACAGGGTGGCATCCTGCGCTGGCACAGGGCGATGCTGGGACCAGGTCCAGCACTGAGGCCAGGCCAGCAGTGCCCGGTGTGTCCGGGATGCCCTGGTCTGGGGAGCGAATCCTTACCTGAGACCAGCCACTGCCCGCTGGGAGAGACGCTGAGGCAACGCACCAGGCTGGTGTGCCCACGGTAGACCTGGGGAGGGAGATGGGAGGTGGGTGAGGGTCCCACACAGCCCGGCAGCTCCTCTGTGGGCAGCTCCCCGCACCACCCTGGGTTCAGCAAGGAGGGAGAGGGGACCTGGGCTCCTTTGTGTCTAGAGGAAAGCAGAGGTCTGCGTGCCGCTGACCGCCCCGCGTGACCAGACCCGGTGCCCCGGCTCTTTCCCTGGGGCAGGTCCCCTGCTCTGCCCATCCACCACGGCACCGATCCCCGCTCTGCCTCACCCGTCGCAGGCAGGAGCCCACGGCTGCCTGGCTCTGCCCAGCATGGGCTGCAGGGCAGGTCCTGTCCCTCCGGGGCAAGCAGGCAGCAGCCGTGCCCAGAACAGCCGCTATGGATGCGTGGGCATGCCTGCGCTCACCAGGACTGGCTTGGGCACGGCCCCGCCGGCTCCGCGCATCACTTACCAGGGCCTGGGTGGTCGGGAAGGGCTGCAGGTCCCGCGGCTTCGGCAGCTTGGGGATCAGGTCCTCCGGGTCTACGTTGACCTGCAAGAAGCAGGAGGTGAGACACAACCAGGCTGCACCTTGGCCCCCGATGCTCCCCTGACACCGGTGCTGGTGCCCGGCGTGCGTGGGCTGGACAGCCCTGCAGTCCTGGGGTACGCTCTGGCCGGTAAGGCCAGGCTCAGGGCTCTGAGCCAGCGGGAGGTCACAGGACCGCACTTCTGTAAGTATGTGCATGGCCTTCGTCGCAGCTCAGGAGCTCTGCAGCGAGCTGGGACTGGCGTTGTGGGTAGGCAAGGTGCAAGAGGCCTTTAGGAGCAGCAGTTTGTGCCCCAGAGCATCGTGGTCTGCATGCACAGAGCAGTCTGAAAGGTCCCCAGGACACCTGGGTGGGGGGTAAGAGCAGCCCTCACCCGCATTTTCCTCTGGCGCGGGCAGAGGTAGAGGTCGAGGCAGCGCTCGAAGCGCTCGTGGATGAAGCGGGAGTAGGCAGGCACCGCCCGCAGGCACCGGTACTGCTGCGGCATGAAGTTCAGCTTCCGCTCGGCCGGCTCCTGCTGCTCCCAGGCCAGCTTCTGCGGGGCGGACAGGACCCAGGTCAGCAGGGCTGGCAGGATCCCTGGACGGCGAGGTGCCGCTGCCCCAGCCCCGACACATCCCCCCAAACCCAGCACGAACCGGCCTCGAGCTGTTTCTCACCATCATAACCGTGCTGCTCCGCCAGACACCGCGCTTACCCCCTCTGCCCTGGCACCTCCCGGCTGCCCCCAGCCCAGCCCAGCCCTCCGCAGCCTGCCAGGGCTTTGCTGCCGGGTTTTGGCCCCCAGCCCCACGGCCAAACGTGCCGCTGGACGCAGTGTGCCAGGACGAACCCGCCCCATCAGGAGACCCTGCCGTAGCTTAGCTTTGAGGCTGGACCTTGCTGTCGCAGGGACACCCCACTTCCTGGGAGGTGACCCTCTTTCTTCTGCTGTTATTCAGGGGGCTGAGGCACCTTCCCTTTCATTTTCCTTGCAAGGTCTTGACTCAGCTCACCACGACATGCTCTCTAGGGTGCCCCTCCGAGGCGCAGCACTGCCCTGGCTGCCCTCCCCAGCACCGCACAGCCTGCCTCGGGTCCCGGCACCCACTGGGCTCCGCGTGTGCCCAGAGCTTTCCCCTGCAGCTCCCGGCCGGTCCCAGCCCCCCCTTACCTCCTCCTCGCTGAGCAGGTATTCTGGTGGGGGGTTGTAGGACTCCTCGTGTCCAGGCAGCTTCATCTTGGGGGCCGGGACGTGCATCTTGTGGCGGCCCAGGATGGAGTTGGGATCCTCGTGGGCCCAGAGGTCGTAGTAGGTAGGGGTGTCGTCCTTGGGCTTACGGGGCTTGATCCAGCCCATCTTGATGGCATGGACTAGCTTGGAGACCTGTGGGCAGGGAGGGGTCAACCCCAGGAGCCACAGGACTCCACAGGCTTGGGGAGGAGGAGGAGGAGGATGGAAACGAAAGCTGCTGAGCACGGCTCTGCAGCCCAGGGGGGGGCTGCATGGGACCGGAGGACTTGGTGCAGATCTGCATGTGGACACAAACTGCTGCGGCAGGGGCAGTGGGGGCGGGTGGGCCACGGCAGGGACAGGAGGGACTGCTGGACTGGAGAACAGCCACAGTCACCTGCCCTCAGCACTGCGGCCTGCGTGGGGGCTCCAGTCGCAAGCAGAGCTTGGCTTTGTGCTCCCAGCTCACCCAAGGTGCCGTCAGACCTCTCACCTTCTCCTTCTCGATGAGGGAGGGGATGAAGCTCCGCTTGTCCGCTGGGCGATTCGTCACTGGGTGGATCATGACCTCGTGGGTGAAGAAGTCAACGGCGGGCTGGGGAGACACAGACCCGTGTGGCAGAGGCAGCTGTGCTGTCCCTGCCCGTCCTGGGGCAACCCAGCGCTGGGAGCAAGCACAGGGGGTGTGCCATGACCCTACCTCGTAGGGATCGAAGTGGACGTCCCCAAACTGCCCTTTCTGGAGCCGATGCACCAGGTCCACCTGCTCGTCCGTCAGCTTTATGTCTGCACCCGTCATCTTGTCCTGGACCGTTCGCCTGCAGGGAACCAAACGGGACAGGGTTAGGGCTGGACCGCAGCGTCCGTCCCTGACTGTGGCACAAGCCCCACTACCGTGAAGCCCCGGGCTCCTGAAGCCACCCGCCCAGAGTCACACCGGGACACCTCGAGGTCTCCAGGCTGTTGTCTACAGCCCTGGACTGTCGGTGTGTTTCAAGTCCTGGTGTGCACGTGTGTGGACACACACACTCCACGTGGCGAGCATGTCACGCCGTGCACCGACACGGCTCACCAGTAGTCGGGGTTCTCCATCTTCTCCAGGAACATGTCCAGCTCATCCTTGTTCCGGATGGGCTTGTAGATCTTCTTGCCATCCAGGTTGTAGCCGATGTGTGGGAAGTCCTGGTACCACTCCATGGGGATGTTTCCCACCGTGTTGCGAATGTCCTGGAGGGGAGCGGAGGGAAGAGGTGTGAGGGGAGGGCAGGGGACGCTGTTTCGAGCAGACGCAGCCCTGGGTGCGGGGGGCGGCCAGGAAAGCCGTGTGATGTCCACCCCCTGCCCGGGTACCGGCTGAACCCGCTGCCTGCCCCTTGCCCACCTGCGGCCACTGACAAGCAGTAACGGCACCTGGGCAAGTGCTCTGCCTGCGGCTCGTAGCCAGGACGCCCCAAGCCCTCCCGGTGCTGGTGTACTGCACGCCGGGTAAGCGATCCCACTTTTGGGACAACACCAGCAGGAGCGAAGCAATCCCCGGCTGCGAGCTGCCGATGCCGGCTGCCGTGCTGCACTGCCCGGCACCCACACGCTGCCGGCGGCAGGGACGGCACGGGAGCGGGGCTGGAGAAAGGTTCCCTGGGATGGGGAAAGCCGGGAGGGCAGTGACTGAACCCCAAAGCTGCAGTGGGGTGCAGGGGGATGGCCTGAGAGCACCTCTCCAGCCCCAGTGCCCTGCACAGCCACGGGCAGCCCAACGCCCGCCTGGCGCTGCGCTTCGCTACGGGACCTGCAGCCCCTTCCTCCACGCTCGGGGCAGAGGACGCAGCGTCAAGGTAAGCAGCGCCCGGGCTCTTTACCGCAGCAGGAAGGGTTCAGAAACCTTTTCGTGGCTTGACGAGTGGGAACGCCGGAGCACGGCATTGGCTGCAGCCAGGCTTCAGCTGCCTGCCGGAGCACGGGCAGGGGGCTGCGGGCGGTCAGCAGCGCCGCGGCTGAGCACATTCCTGCGTCCGTCCCGCAGACAGGAGCGCGCCTCACATTTTCCGATCACCAGCTGCCAGGCCTGCTCCCCCTGCACACGCACGCACGCGCAGGCACGCGCGCACCCGGCCAGCCGCTGCCTTTCTTGGCTGCCTGTAGCAGGAGCAGGCAGCTGCCCTCAACGCACCGGTGGCTTCATCCCTCCCCTTGGCTCCGTGGCCACCGGCGTCTGGATGTGGCCACGGGTCCCACGGCTCTGGGGCAGGAACGGCCCCCAGCATCACGGTGCAGTGGTGGAGGAGGCCAGCCGGCACCGCGGGCACGTTTCAGAGATGCTGCTGGGCTCCACATCTCCTGTCCCCGAAGGCGGTCTCCATGAGCAGCTCGCATGGGGACACGCCGCAGAGATGAGCTGTCCCTGACCTCGGACGGAGGGATGCTGGGGGAGATGGGGGTGGAGGAAGCACCGGAGCTGCTCCGCTTCCCTTTAGCAGAGGCTGGGGGCACGAACCTGCCCCTGAGGGGCTCCGGACTCCGACCGGCTCCCCAGCGGGACCCGCTGCCCCAGCACGGGGCTCGGAGAGGAGTGGCGAAGCCAAAGAGGCCCCAAAGAGCTCACCGGGGCACCGGGGACGGACAGGAGCCAGGGGACATTTGGCAAAGGGAAAGGTGGGAGATCCAAACCCGGTAGCCAACGCGCTCGCACTCAACCCACAGCCCGGCAGCAGCGCTCGCGGCAAGTCAGGGCGCTTCTGTGGGCAACGCCGCCCTCCAGACTCATCGCCATCGACAGCAAACCCACAGCGTGACCTGGGGATGGACCCCTGGCAGCTACACGAGGGCAGGATGCGACCCGATGGCAGGGGTCAAGCAGACACCAGGTCCTACCTGGCCCCCCAGCGCCAAGACCCTGCTCCTCGCCCATCCCGGCCACATCCTGCCCTCAGGGCTGGCAGGGTCAGGCAGGAGCAGGGAGCAAGGGCCCTCCGGGCTCTCCCAGCTGCCCTCGCGTTGCAGAACACAGAGACCCCGTCCCCAATTACAGCCACAGCGGGACGAAGGTGTGAAGGCGACCTGTGCCCCGTACACCCCGCAGTCAGGGGTCACCCTCGCCCCGCGGCACCATCTGGTCCCCATAAACACTTGCAAACAACACGGAGCCTCCCACGGAAAGGCGCCAGGAGCCCTGGGAAGGCAGAGCCAGCCGGAGCCCCCAGGGCCGTGCCGGACCCATCCATTACTCTCCGAGCAGACATCAGCGCAGGATGTGCGCAGCCCCCCGTGGGGAACCGGGCAGGGATTTTCCCCCTCGGCATCAGCATGAACCGACCCGGTCCCGGGACGCTGCTGCTGCTGCCCTTGGCTGGAGGCTGCATGCCGCTGGGGCACGCCGAGACCCTGGGGACTTCCAGAACCATCTGGGACCGACTGGGGAGACACCCCACAGCTGCCCAGCTGAGGCTGGTGCGGACGGACAGAGACGGGGATGACCACTCTGGGTGCCAGGCACCGCCTGGGAAGGAGAGTTCTGCAAAGCACAACGGGGCAGCAGCCCGGAGTCCCCAGAGGCACGGGGACCGCTGCACGGCTCGCTTGGTCGCGGGGGTCCCCACCGCCAGGGCAGGAGCTCAGCGGTGCCGCGGGCGGCACAGAGCCTCCGGGGAGGAGTAGGGGACGGGACGCAGCAGTGCTGCCCACGCAGCCTGCAGGCAGCGGCGCTGGAGTCACTCTGCATCACGTCCGGGGACGCAGGCAGGCTGGGCAGTGACACGCGGGGCAGTCAGCGACACGCCGGGCAGAGAGCGAGAGGGCACTAGAGGATCGGCAGCACGGGGACAGGGATGCAAACTGGTTCTCCAGGCTCTGCGGCCAAGGGATCGGAGCAGGTTTGCTTTCTGTGCCCCTTCTCCCCGTGTGATGCTCTCCTCACCCTGCGGAACACGCGCTCGCACGGGGGCCGACTCGAGCGGGGCTGGCTCTCCAGCCGTGGCGCAGCGGAGCAGGGCTAGCCGCAGCCTTCAGCTGTAGAGACGCAGTCAGCGTAGAGACAAGCAAGTATTTTTAACACCCCGGGCTGCTGCGCAGGGAGCGCTGCCTCACCCGCAGCCTGGAAGCCCAGACTGGGCGTCTCTTCCCGAAGGCCAGCTCAGCCCCGCCAGGAGCTGCGGACTTGACGCAGGAATCCCTGGGCGAAGCTCGTGCCAGCAGCACAGGCAGGATCCCAGCAGGCCTGGAATGTTTTCTCCTCAAAGGCAAGCCCCAGGGTCCCGTGCTGGCCACGAGAGAGCACAGCCCGGCTGCACGCTGCCAGGGACCTCCTGCCCCGGCCCGCACCCCGAAGCAGGAGATGCCCCGCGCGGCACCGGCCAGGCAGCGCCGGCCGGCAGGGACAGGCTCAGCGCCGGCAGGATGCCCCACACGCTCGTCTCGTCCCCGGCACTTACGTGCTGGCACAGACCCCCCAGTGACTGCTGGGGAGGACACTGGGAGGCCCCGACTGGGAGTCCCCGGCCATGGTTGCTCTGGGCAGGAGCAGAGCACCGACGGTGCCACGGGTAGGTCAGGACTGGGGGCTCAGCCGTAAGGGACACACACGCCGGGGCCACCGCGGGAGGATGGCCAGGCTGCGGCTGCGGCTCCCCCACGGGGCTAGTGCCCAGCAGCGGGATCCACCTCCTCCCCCAGCCCCGCAGCGCGGAGGAAGGAGCAAATTCCTCCCAGACAGAGCCAAAGTAGCCCAGTAGCCACAGCCCATCCTTCCCCTCCGCTCGCCTCCCCCCCACCCACTCGGGCGGCGTGGCTGCCTCCCGTGTCATTAACACATCGCCTCCGGCGAGCCGCGTCCTCCAAGCGAGCGTGGGGGAGTCTGGAGCCCTGGAGCGAGGGACTGCCGTCACTCAGCCTCACGTCTGGAAGTTGTTCTTGGATGGGCCCTGGGCATTCCTAGACGCACATTCCTGGCAGCTGGAGAGCCTCGTAGGAAAGATTCTTCTCTTGAAAATATCCGGTCCACGTGGAGGAGAAAGGGGATGGGGCAAGCTCAGCCCGCCCACCACTCACCCCAGAGCCCACAGCAGCGTGCCCGGGTGCTGGTGGGGCACTGGGCATCCCGGGACCACGGCAGGAGAACGCCTCGTGTGCCCCCCAAGGCAACCACAGTCCAGACTGCAGCAGTGCTGGAGAGGGCTTTGCACCCCCAGCACCCCCACATCCATTTCCCCAGGAGCGGGGTCCTCGAGGGTCTGGCACGAGCACCGAGCACCCTCTGCGGGGAGGGAAGCTCTGCAGAGGCCGGGGTCGGGGTGCCTGCAGGGAGGTCAGCCCAGGCCCCCCAGGCTCTGCAGGGCTGTTAGCTGGGGAGGGCAGCTCCCGAAGACGGGGAGAGGCAGATTTAAAAGGGGCCACAAAAGCCCGGCTGCACCTCGGCGCAGGAGCGGGTCGAGGCAGGCAGCCGCTGCAGGCAGCACCTCCTCGGCAGCGGAGCAGCGGTGTCACTGCAGGCAGCCAGGCCAAGCTTCCAGGTAATAAAGCCGTGGCAGGGGACGGATCACAGCGGGGAATTTCAGACTTCTCGGCCACGGCTCTGCAGCCGCAGGCTGCCCAAGAGAAGGTGCCTGCACCAGGCTCTGCTGACCTGCCAGGGCCGGGAAGACGATGCCCAAAGCAGGACATCATGGAAGCTCTCTGGGAAGCCAGGAGAGCCGCAGAGCCAGGGGTCGGGACGCTGCAACGTCCGCAGCCAAATGCCTCTGCCTGCTTAAGGCCGCGGCTTTCCGAGGCAGTGCCAGGTCTGGTGCTCTGGCCCGACCCAGGGCTGAGTGTCACCAGCACACAGCACCGTCCTCCATCCCGGTCCAGCCGCAGGGAGACGGACGTGCGTCTCACCAGGAAGGACAGCGCAGGGAAAGCGCCCGGGGATTGCACTTGGATAGAAGGTGCTAGAGAAAAGCAAGATCATTAGTGGAGCTAAACGAAAGCAGATGCCTACAGGAGCCTGGGTTTCCAAAGCACACATGGTGAGCGCCCAGCGCTGTGGAAGGAGATGACAGTGGCTTGGATTTCAGGAGCTGCCGAGACCGGTGATTAACTGTGGTAGCACACTGCAAAGGTGCAAAACACTGGCTCGGAGCACCAACACCCCATGCAGAGCTTCTGCTGGGGACCGCGCTCGGGGAGGGGGGACGCACTGCGCACTGCACCGCCGAAACAGAGGGGAAACCCGAGACTTCACAGCAAACGGCAATTCCCTTTCCTGGCCAAGTTAAACCGCCGCTTACCAACACACCACCAAACTCAGGGCGCTCGAGGGCCGTGACGTGGCTGCACCAGCAGAGCCACGGGGTCTCGCCCGGCTGCCCCCGGGGCTGGGCGCAGGCAGGGCTGGAGCTGCCGCTGTTTGGGATCGCCAGCCCCCCCTCACCAAAAGCGGCCGGTGTCCCTCCCGCTGCCAAGGGGAGAGCAGTCCGTGGGGCTCGGCCCCGCTGCAGCCCCCCAGGCTGCAGGTTTGCAGTCGCCCTGCCCGGGGCTGACGCTGCCCCAAGGGTGCCCCGAGCAGAGCCGAGCGACAGGAGCTCTGCGGGGCTGGGAGCTGTGCCGGCGCTTGGGGAACAGCAGGCTTTCTCCGGGCACCGCTGCTCTCCTCACACGAAGGCAGACCGTGCAGTGTCCCACTGGCACACCCCCTCTTTTACAAGGTTCTGGGGCCGGGGCAAGGCAGCCCGGAGCTCCGCAGGTTCCCAGGACCCATCCTGGGTGCGGGGTCCTCTAAGCTCCCCTGCAGAGCACAGAAAGGCCTTGCTTTTCTTTGGTCCCGGGTATGGGCACAGCCAGCCAGGACCGAAGTGGCAGCTGCGGGGGGTCCGCGGGGACCACCGCTCAGCCCCCCAGGCCCTCTGTCCCCAGAGGAGTCTGCTGGAGCTGCCGGCGGGGGCACGAGGAGCCGGCACGGGAAGGGGAGCAGGGGCGGGTTGCGAAGTCGGCCCTGCCAGCAGGTGCGGGTTTCTGCGGGCTCAGCAGAGCCGGCGCGGTTACGGGGACAGGTTACGGGGACAGGAGCAGGTCTGCACTTGCACACACCTATCNCCCCACTGCCAGCACCCCCTCCCTGGCAGCGCCGTGCCCACCCAGGCCCACGCAGGCGGTGGGCGAGGACGATGCACGAGCCCCCATGTGCCCGCCGCGTGCCGGGCCGGGAGCCGTGGCCGAGGCCCGCAGCCGGCAGGTGAACCGCAGCAAGCGCTCCCATCCTTGCCAGGCTGGCTGCGGCCCCCCCCCCCGGCCCCGGGCAGGNAGGAGCTGCCGAGACCGGTGATTAACTGTGGTAGCACACTGCAAAGGTGCAAAACACTGGCTCAGAGCACCAACACCCCATGCAGAGCTTCTGCTGGGGACCGCGCTCGGGGGGGGGACGCACTGCGCACTGCACCGCCGAAACGGAGGGGAAACCCGAGACTTCAGAGCAAACGGCAATTCCCTTTCCTGGCCAAGTTAAACCGCCGCTTACCAACACACCACCAAACTCAGGGCGCTCGAGGGCCGTGACGTGGCTGCACCAGCAGAGCCACGGGGTCTCGCCCGGCTGCCCCCGGGGCTGGGCGCAGGCAGGGCTGGAGCTGCCGCTGTTTGGGATCGCCAGCCCCCCCTCACCAAAAGCGGCCGGTGTGCCTCCCGCTGCCAAGGGGAGAGCAGTCCGTGGGGCTCGGCCCCGCTGCAGCCCCCCAGGCTGCAGGTTTGCAGTCGCCCTGCCCGGGGCTGACGCTGCCCCAAGGGTGCCCCGAGCAGAGCCGAGCGACAGGAGCTCTGCGGGGCTGGGAGCTGTGCCGGCGCTTGGGGAACAGCAGGCTTTCTCCGGGCACCGCTGCTCTCCTCACACGAAGGCAGACCGTGCAGTGTCCCACTGGCACACCCCCTCTTTTACAAGGTTCTGGGGCCGGGGCAAGGCAGCCCGGAGCTCCGCAGGTTCCCAGGACCCATCCTGGGTGCGGGGTCCTCTAAGCTCCCCTGCAGAGCACAGAAAGGCCTTGCTTTTCTTTGGTCCCGGGTATGGGCACAGCCAGCCAGGACCGAAGTGGCAGCTGCGGGGGGTCCGCGGGGACCACCGCTCAGCCCCCCAGGCCCTCTGTCCCCAGAGGAGTCTGCTGGAGCTGCCGGCGGGGGCACGAGGAGCCGGCACGGGAAGGGGAGCAGGGGCGGGTTGCGAAGTCGGCCCTGCCAGCAGGTGCGGGTTTCTGCGGGCTCAGCAGAGCCGGCGCGGTTACGGGGACAGGTTACGGGGACAGGAGCAGGTCTGCACTTGCACACACCTATCAGGCTTCTAGAGACACAAATGTTGTTCTTGATATCTGGGGAGGAAATTAAAGCAAAAGAAAGCAAGCAGGCGGGTACCAGGCGGGAGCTGTGGCGGAGGTGTGCTGGCGGGCAGCGCCTCGAGGGTTAATTCCTCCCTCTCTGCCCCATTAGCAGCAGCAGCAGCAGCGGGATGGATTTGGTCATGCTGCAGGAAGGGGAGGGAGCGCTCTCAGGGGCTCTCTTTGCAGGGACTAATCCTGAGCAGGAGCCTGGCGATGTGGCCCCAGCCCCAGCCCCGTTCCAGGCGCAGGCTGCCCGTGACCCCCCGCAGGCGTGGGGCTGGGGGACCCTCCGTCCCACCCCAGCACATAGGGTCCTCCGGGAGCCCTCACAGACCCCACTGCCAGCACCCCCCTCCCTGGCAGCGCCGTGCCCACCCAGGCCCACGCAGGCGGCGGGCGAGGACGATGCACGAGCCCCCATGTGCCCGCCGCGTGCCGGGCCGGGAGCCGTGGCCGAGGCCCGCAGCCGGCAGGTGAACCGCAGCAAGCGCCCCCATCCTTGCCAGG
>VXBL01002689.1:81304-105714 GCA_013400195.1 Aramus guarauna | reverse complement strand
CCCGATTTGTGCTGATGCCTAAGGATGGCGTCGGCAGTCCCGGAGCAGGAGCACGGGAGCACCCTGCCCTTCCTCGGGATGGACGAAGGGTGAAGCTGAAGGAGCAGGGGGTGCAGGCAGAGGGGAAGGCAGCAGGACAGGACGTCACCCCTGCGCGCCCGTTACCTCCTGCTCTCACACGGCACCGCGGCAGCATCTGCCGGCTGCCCCTGGCCGGGCCGGGGTGCAGAGGGAGGTGGGCTGGGATCCCCCGCACCGCACACAGGAACCGCAGCGGTTAATGAGGGGGAAAGCGCTCGCCGGCTTCCCCCGGGCCGGGAGGGGGAAGGCAGAGGCTGCCGCGGTGCCCTCCCTGATTTATGGAGCGGTGTTTTCTTTAGCAAACCCAGCTGCCGGTGGCCTTCCTGCCGGTGCCTTTTACCCCGCGCTGCACCTGGAGAGGCTGGGGAGGCTGGACTGAGCCGTCCTCCCCCCGCACGGAGCTGGGGAGGGGCAGGGGGGTCACATCGACCTGTGGGAGGAGGGGAAAGACAAGGGACAATCTCCTCAGGGTGCCCCCCGCCAAGGCACTAACGAACACACGTGAAATCCAACCTGAACACGAGGAGACACTTTTTCACTCTGAGGGTGGTCACGCTCTGGCTGGGGTAGGGTCTCCATCCCTGGAGATACCCGGAACCTGCCTGGACACAGTGCTGGGCAGCCTGCGCCAGCTGACCCTGCCCGAGCAGGGGCTCGGACCGACGCACCCCCATGGTCCCTGCCAGCCCCAGCCATTCTGAGGGTCAGTGACGGGGGATGAGACCCCCGAGACACCCCTCCTCTCCTCCCACAAGGACGCAGGCACTGTCAGAGGGGATTGAGATGCCAAGCGCTAGGTTTCAGAGCCAACATGGGCTCACGGGCAACGGAGGGCAGGACCACGCAGGCCCAGGAGCAGAGGTGAAATTTACTTCACATCCGACAGGAGGAAGGACGACAAACCTCCGTTAAACAGCCGAGACGTCGCCCCAGTCGGTACGGATCTGGGCTCGGGCTCCCGCCACCCCTCCCAGAATCTCTCCTTGAACGGCAGGTCGGCAACGGTTCAGGACGTGCCGGCGGGGAAGCCCTGGGCCTTCCCAGCTCGACCTTTCTCACCAAGAGCACGTGCCAGAAGATAAGCTCTGTTGGGGAAGGCAGAAAAGAGCCTGTCCACGGAGAACGGCGCTTCATCAGCCCGCCTCGTCCCCCACACGCTGCCTACCTCGCTGCTGCTCCTCCACGGCCATCCCCAACGCCGTGCAAAGGGCGGCAGCCAAACCCACCCCCCGGGCAGCCCCCCACGAGGAGCGGGGCACCCCGGGACCGGCCATGGCCACGGCCCACGCTCACACCTCTGCCAGTGACTGCTGCGTGCGGGGGCCGGTCTCCCCCTCCCTCCCCACCTCCAATCTTTCCGTGCTGATTTACTGCCCACAGAAAAAGTTTCCCTCTTCGAATCCAAGATTCCTTGCGTTTTGGCTTCTGCTCCCGCAAACCCGAATCAACTGTTAATTTTGGCAAGTCCCCTTCTTTGCTCTGACCGTGGTCAGACTTTTCCATTCTCAACACCTTGGGAGCTGTTCCGGGGTGGGGGGGGTGGGGGCACAGGCATCCCCCTCTCTTCCTGGGCACTCTGCCCTCCCCGTTAGAACCAAGGACTGGGAGGACCTGCTGCTGCTGCTGCTGCTGCTGCCGCTGCCGCCGCCACGAGGGCTGCCGCCGCACAGCCGAGTGAACCCCAGAGCCCCCCACTCCCCACCCTGCCCCGGGCTGCTGTTTACTGGCACGATACTGGCAGAGCTCAGGAGGGAGCCAGGGAGTTCTGGACAGGTCCTGCTTCAGCGGCCAGCCTGGAGCCGTGGTCTTCTCTGGCCCAGTGGGCAACCGCCCAGGGCAGCAAAGAAGAGCTCGGCTCGGCTCGGCTCAGCTCAGCTCCAGGCGGGGAGCAGCTGTCTGGCAGGGAAGGCCACGGAGATCCAGCAGCGGAGAGGAACCAAGAGCAAGGAGTCGCTCTGCGGGAGAACCCGTGGTTAAGCAGACTTGCGAGCTGCCCCACAAACACGTCCAGCACCAACGGAGGGCAAGAGGCACCTGCTGCACCCTCTGCCGCTTCCAGATGCCGAGGGCTGTGGCCCCGAAGAAGTGCTGGAGCCCTGGAGGTGCTGCCTTGTCCCCTGCCGGGATGCCAAAACCCCACGCTGGCCTGCGAACAGATTCCCCCTCCCCGCGGCTAAGTGCTGCCTTATAAAGGAGCCGCCCACATCTCGCTTCTGTGCAGAGCAGGCCCAGCTCGTTAAAGATTATGAGATGTAAAGGCAGAGCACAGGCCCCCTGCCTCGGCGCCTTCCCAAGCGGGGCCAGGGGGATGGGATGGAAGAGGGGTCCGGGGCGCCGGGGCTGTGAGCCTGGGGCTGCGGAGAGCAGCGTCCTGGGGACGGGCAGCCCCCACTCCCAACGCACGCGCCGGGCACTGGGGAGTGAGGGTTTCCCCCTCTCCCGGCGAGCTCTGAGATGCCCCCGCTGGCCCCTACGCCCAGGTTTCCCCGGAGAAGGGCAGAATCCAGGCACGGGCGGGCTCCGTCCTCCAGCTGGTTTTAAGCAAGCCCAGCAAACCCCTCCCGGGACCCTCTCCCCCAACCATCTGGGAGCAGAGCTAGAGCCGGATGAAAGGAAACCCTGTGCAAGCCCTCCCCACAGAATGATGGGCGGTGGGTCTGGCGGAGAGCCCCTCTCGCCCGGCCGCCCCCTCCACCATGCTAGGTACGCACCTGCGTCCCCCCCAGCTCCCCCTCCTCGCCCAAGCCCCGCTCCGCAACCCAAGGAAGGATTAACCGGCGCAGCAGGAGCAGCACGCGATCCAGCACCGCTGCTCCCAGGGACCTGCCAGAAAGAAAGAGCAGAGTCTTCCATGTCAACATTCCTCCCGCTTAGGAAAACACGGCCCCGTTCCCCTGAATAGCCTATTAAAGAGAGATTTCCTGCCGGGTGGCGGAGAGAAAGCAGAGGGAGGTACCGCGGCCCAGCCAAGCTCAGGGATGCGTGATACAGCTGACCGATGGCCGCACCGGCCCCAGGCAAGGCCCGGCTCGGGACCGGCAGCTCCTGCGCATCTCTAGAGGTGATGCTCTGCAGGCGGGGAGACGTGGTCAGGAGTGGGCGGAGAGGGCTCCACGTCCCGTGCCGTGCCAGCTTCCCTCTCGGCACCGCACGCCAGGAGAAACAGCCCAGAGGAGCGCAGGGCTGTCCTGCTCACAAGCCTCCCCAGCTCCATTTTCCTCCTGCCCCACGGGACGCTTCTCTCTGTACGGTATCACAGGTTTGGTCACGCACCGGAGAGCACCGAGGAGGGACGGGCCAACGCCGGGCACGTCTGGCTCTGGGTCCCCCTTGGAGGCTGGTCACAGTCCCCATGGGCCCGCTACGCCATCCTGCAGCCCGCAGGCACCCGAGAGGCCCTGCCCTCGCCCCCAGACTGGCTCGCGTTGCTGCCGCCGGCAGGCGTTTGTCTCTGGTGCCCGGCACAAGCACCAGCTCCCAGCAAGGACGGCAGCAGGGCCACGCGCCCAGCAGCTCCGCACGTGGCTGCACCGCGATTCCCGAAGGCACGGTGCGGAGCCCAGCAAACCAAGAGCAGTAAAATGACAAAAGATCCCTGGAGTGACCTGTGGGAATGGGAACAGCGAGAGAAAACGGGCTCCTCTGGAAAAACAGGGCACACAAAAAGCATCACAGCTCTAGGATGGAGTTTCTGCTGGGGTCTCTGGCCACCAAACTCTTAGCAAGGGAAGATGAGGTGCAGCCTCTGGTACCGTAGCCCAGAGCCCTGTGTCCGCTGGTGGCAGATAAAACATTTGCAGAGAGCGCAGGCGAGGTGCGGAGCTGCTGCTCCCCCCGCCTGAAGGCCCGGGGAAAACTCGGGGTCTCCGCTGACAGCCCAGCTCCCTCCCCAAGCCCCCACCGCAGAAGGGGACGCTGCCATTTTGCCATTTCCCTGAAATTAAGAAGTAAATTGTGTGTGTCGCGGCGCTCCCGGCTGGCTCTCGGCACAAGCTTCGCCGGCGTCCTGAGCCTCCTTGCCCCACACCAGCCTCCTGGAAGGGGCCAGGACTTCTCCTCCACCCTCACAGCAACCGCCCTTCCCCACCGCAGCGTGCAGGCCCGGGTCACGTCATTCGCACCCGCTTCACTGCAGCCCTGAGAGTCGTTTCCAGCTGATGGGGCCTGTGTGGTTTGAACTGCTCGGGACCTCTCTCCTTGAGGGCAAAGCGCGAGCCCGGGAGAACCTCGGGGAGACAGAAAGCTCCAGGCAGGGGCTGCGATGCTGCAGGTCGCCGCTCCCCGAAGCACGCTGGAAGCCCACCGCCCGCCCCTGCCTCCCCTCCGCCACGCCAGGGCTGCCGTCCACAAGCCTCAGCCATTAAGCAAAAAGCAAAACAGGTTTTAATGACTCCCAAGTCCCTTAAAGAAACATTCCTCAAAGCCAGCTCTCGGCGCATCTCCTCCCCCTCCCGCCATCCGAGCCCGGCTCCGGAAGGAGCCTGGACCCTCGCGGCAGCCCCTCGGAGGGCAGGACGCTCTCCTCCCGGCGGCAGATGGGCTCACGTCCCTACGAAATAAAGTGTCTGATTGTCACCCACATTCACCACGCCTGAGTAACGCGTAATGGGAAAACCCGATGTGGTAGGAAAACCTGACGCTGGGAGAGGAAAGAGACGGGACGAACTCGTGCGGGGGCAGGCGAAGGAAAAGGGGGTTCGGGGTCAGTTTGCTCCCCAAGAGCCGGCAGGCAGGGTGGGGGCAGCCGGGCCCCCCAGCCTGGGCGAAGGGCAGCGGCCGGCCCACCGGGGCGTCTCGGCCGTGAGCGATTTTCAAGACACGGTGGCCATCGGGAAAGGCGCTTTCCTAAACAAAGAGGGATCGCTCCGGAGCTTAGGAAACATGAGAAAGAGCCGCGCTGCCAGAGCGCAGGCTGCGAGCGAGTCTTGCAGCTGGGGTGGGATGCAGAGGGAAGTGGGGACACGCTCTGGGAGCGGGGGGCCGAGGCCAAGTCCTCTGGCAGCTGTCGGTTCGGTAGCCGGCAGAAGCCATTAACGGCGTTTGGCTGCAGAGCAAAGCGACGCATGGCTCCCGGACACACAAACAGGCGCTCGGCAGCGGCTCCGCACGCTCTAGAGTTACAGCCGAGGCCCGGAGGCGAGCGCAGGCACAGGCCGACGCTTCCGATCGCGCCGGGGTCCCGGCGGCACGGCTACTGCAGGGGCTGGAGTGCAGCCGGCTCAGCGCGGTGACCGCTCAAGGTCTGGCCCTTTGCCCCCACCCCAGGACGGGCTCCGCGTTTCTGCCTGGGGAAGAACCATCCCCAAGGGCTGTCGGTGGGGATGCCGAGCCCTGGCACGCCGCGCGTGTCCCCAGGCGTGGGTTACAAGAAAGACCGTGCTGGCTGACCCCCCCATCCCCAACACCCAGCCCAACTGCAGGCCAAAAGGTCCTTTAAAATTTCTTGCTGACCACCTCTTCTGGGGATGGGAGAGAGTTGCCCGAGAGCCCCTGTGGGCTCCCAAAAGCCTGGGGCTGGCTCCTGGAAGCCCAACATCTCTCTGGCTGCATGAAATGGGCATGCCTGAAAATGGCCCCTTGGGGGGAAGGCAGCCCCCAAACCCACTGTTGTTCATCACCCACCTGAACAGCCAAGCTCCAAAATCTCATCCCCGCGTGAGAGAAAACCCCCAAACACTGGAGATGGGGATCAGATGAAAGCCAGCGCAGCAGCAGCAACAGCAGCCGAGAGGAAAGGCAGTAGAAGCAGCGTAGGGTCTGTCTGTCCAAAGTGCCACCGAGCACATCAGAACTCACAAGCGCGTGTATGAACACACACGTGTGCTTCAGCCAGGGGACGGGTCTCCTTCCCTCTGTTTCGGGTGGAAGGGACCTCTGGAGATCATCCAGTCCAGCCTCTGCTCAAGTTGGGTCACCAGGAGCCAGCTGCCCCGGGCCGTGCCCAGACGGCTTTTAACTCTCCCCAGGGACCCTCATGGTCACCAAGTGTCTCCTGAGGTTCTGATGGAATTTCACAGGTTGTGAGTGATGCCCTTTGCTCCCTGCCTTGGCCACGGGAGCTCCTGAGAAGGGCCGGGCTCCCTCAACTTCACTTGGCCCCATCAGGGATGTACCACACTGAGGTCATCCCCCTGCGCACCTGGGTCTCCTGGGACTAAACCAGTCCCAGCGCCCTCGGCCTCTCCTTGTTCAGAAGATGCTCCAGTCCCTGCAGCATCTTGGCGTCCTGTGCTGGGCTCGCTCCGGTCAGTCCATGTCTCTCTTGTACTGGGGAGCTGAAACCCCAGGGAAACTTCTCCGGGCTTGGTTTTGTGCTCTCCGACGAGGGCCCCTTTTGAGGAGCAGCATAGAAGCACGACTCCCTTTCCAGCCAAGACCACGTCCGTGCAGAGCAGAAGCTGCGTGGGTACCGCAGCAGAAGCCTGCTCAGATGGCTTTGCCCAGCACTCGCCCTTCCCACAACAGCGGGCGCTGTCGCTCACGATCAGCCTGTATTCTCCTTCGCAGGACGTCACCTACCTGGTGGCAGCACATCTTGTATTACAGAATCATCACATCATTGAGGTTGGAAAAGGGCTTTGAGACAAGGGACCCGACCGCTGACCCAGCCCTGCCCAGCCCACCACTACCCCACGTCCCCAAGCACCACATCGACGCGTCTTTTCAATCCCCCCCGGGACGGTGACTCCACCACTTCCCTGGGCAGCCTGTTCCAGCGCTTGGCAGCCCTGGGGGTGAAGGAATGTTTCCTGAGCTCCCATCGAAACCTCCCCCGGCACAACTGGAGGCCGTTTCCTCCCGGCCTGTTCCAGTTCCCCCACCAGACTTGTGCTCCAGACCCTTCCCCGCTCCGTTGCCCTTCTCTGGCCACGCTCCAGCGCCTCAATGTCCTTCTGGCAGCGAGGGGCCCAAAACCGAACCCAGCACTCAAGGCGTGCTATACTGGTGCGGCTGGCACATGCTGTCCCCCCCCATTCTCCTTATCCATTTACCAATCTGCCCTTTACCAAGCACGCCCTCCGCCCCACTGTGCAGGCACTACGAACAGTCACGATGCAGGCGACCGACAAGCGCGGACCGGGAACGTGCCTCAGCACCCTCCCACCCGCCCTGGGTGCTGATGCCCCACCAAGAGTCACTGCCAGCTGGGCGCCCACCTCCAAAACCTGCACCCGGACTCTCCCAGGAAGCCACAGAGAGACGTGGGGCGATGCCAGCAGGGTCCCGGGGCTCCCGTCACTGACACCCACCCTGCCCCACTCAGACGTCGCTCCCCGGTTGCCGAAGGAAGTGAGATTGTTTTGACAGACTTGTCTATGTTGGCAGTCACCAGTCCGCTCGCTATCTTCCAGAGGTTTGCAAAGGGGTTGATTATTTTGTTCCAGAGTTTTTCCAGGAATTTAAGTTAAATTGAGCAGTGTTTTTTTGGACAAGTTGTGCTACTGGATAGGGAGAGATGAAAAAAAAAAAATTTAAAAATCAGTGAGGCCAACCTGTGAGAGAACCGTGAGCGAGAGGAAGGAGGGACCGGACTCTGCAAGCCCAGGACATCCAGCACCTGCGCTGCCCCCAGCCCGGAGGTGACGGAGCCGTGACGGAGCTCGGCACACAGCAGCCCGCGCCGCGCTCTGCTCCGAACGCTCGGCCTGCCGAGCACAGGTCTCCTGCCTTTTTGCCGGGAGACAGTTAGGAATTTATAAACTGACCTGCCTGGCTTTGAACGAGAATTTGAATTCACCAGGTGTCCACAAAGTTCCCTTTGCCACAACTTAAAAGCCGCGCGGTGTGCTTGCGGCACGCAGGTCTGCTGTAGCTGCAAATCCCCGGATCGCCCCGCAGCGAGCGGGATGACTCCCACGTCCCACCCCCTCCTCCGGCCACCCGTCTGTGCTGCGTGGCTGAAACCCCGACCCCACCAAAACAACCAGGCCAAATTCTCAACTTGGCTGTTGCTACCCGTGCCCCATCGCCAGGGTAGCAACGCCGATCAGCACTTATTTTTTTGGTTTGTTCTGGGTTTTTTTGGCTGGCACTAAATTATTAGCTATTTTGTCAAGTTTGGTTATGGCTTGGGAGTTCAACAAGCTTTTTTTTTTTTTTTTTTTTTAATATGCTAAAAGCCTTCTGAGAGCACAACTCTCTGAAGGCAAAGTCCAAATAATTGTTTCCGTGCCCTGCTCGCCCGGCCACGCTCAACAATACACGTCTCAGGAAAAATAAGGGTGCTGGTGCTGTTTTTCACTTGAGTCATGCACCTCTTCCCAACAGCCCTGACTGTCTGGACAATTCTCCTTGCTTGCCAACTCCAGCGTATCTCCTTTCTGGCCTCAGATCCAAGCTTTCAGATACACCCAGCTGACGTGCGCTCAGAGGAATCCTCGCGGGCACAGGCCCCTCCAGAGCTCCCTCGGGAGCCAGGCGTCAGCCCCAAGTCTGGCAGCGACACACCGCTTTGCAGAGAGCCTTCCGTATCCGTAGATATCTCTCTCTAACCCTGCATTTCGGAGCGCTACCTTAGGAATCAGCCCTCACCGCAGCAAACCCAGGAATCTTCCCAAATAGCTCCCTGCACCACCGACACAGTCGGGGCCGTAAAAGCCAA
The DNA here is from genome assembly GCA_013400195.1 of Aramus guarauna. Lineage (NCBI taxonomy): Eukaryota > Metazoa > Chordata > Aves > Gruiformes > Aramidae > Aramus > Aramus guarauna. The sequence goes on along the minus strand of VXBL01002689.1, from coordinate 97,031 downwards.
ACAAAACTCCGGGTGAGATCAATGCACAAGCCCTCTGCTCGCCGGCATTGCACGGAGGGGTGCCGGTTCACACCGCGCTCCGTGACGAAGGGCAGCCTGCCGCCGCGCCGCACAGACAGCGCAGGCAACGCGGTCCCCAGCCGGGACCCGGTGAGCAGGAGACGCAGGGTCAAAGGCAGGCGCTGGGGCAAGAAGCACTGGACGCTGTCACCAGGAGCGGAAAATAGATTTGCAAAGCCTTCCTCGCTGGAGGTGCGCGTGTCTCTATTAGCAAAAATCAGCACCGCGCGCTTAAACGGCAGCGAGTATCTGCTCGGCGCGTTACAGCGCAAGGAAAATAATCTTTGGGCTGGAGCGTTGGCCCTGGCCTGACAAACCAACCCAGCCCGGTCCCCCGAACTGGCCGAGCAGCCTCCCGCTTCCTCTGCACGTTCTCTAGTACCCGGAGCGGAGCCGAGCCTAATGAAGTGGGACATTGGAACAGCGGCCAGCGATTCAGGTCTGGAGATGCACATGTCCCTCGGCCCCTCCGCTGGAAGAGGAGGGAGGCCGGGGCCAGCCCCCGAGCTCGGGGCAGCAAGAGCCACGACCCCAGGGCCGGGGCTGGCGTGCGGGTCCCTGCCCAGAGGGAAATGCCCACGCTTCTGGCCGAGCGCCACGCTTCCGAGCAGGCAGACGGGCTGCTGCTCCCCGGAGAGACAAGTTGTTGGTTGAACTATCATCAGGAGCCCTGGCTGCCCGGAGGGAAGGCTCTGCCGGCCGAGTCAGCGCAGGGATCAGTCGCTGGGCGCAGGCAGGGGGAGCGCGCTGCACTTGCCGTCCTCGCGGGAGCAGAGCGCGAGGAGGCTGGCGTGCCTTTTGCTGGCTCTCTGGATGCCACGGCTGGAGCAGGGCACTGCGGGGAGCCAGAGCGCAGCACCAACGGTCCGGGTCGTGCGGAGTTTGGGGGTTCCCCTGGGGCGAGTCCCGCAGAGCGGGAGGGGTGGGGATGCTGCCAGACCCGGTGAGGTGGTGCGGGACTCCTCTGCCTAAGCTCAGGCCAGGGAAATACTCAGCCTTGTCCGTCCTGGAGTTGCGGGCAGGCTGATTCCTGCCTCCGCTGCCCGCGCGAGCAAGCCGTGGGTACCTGGCAGCAGCCCGCACTGCCAACGGAGCGGCCAGCAGCGAAGGGAAGGTGACGCTGCGGCCGGGCCCTGGGAGGGAAAGCGGGGTGCAGACCGCAGCGCCAAAAGGCAACTTCAGCCTTACCGAGCCGGCGCTGTCGGCAGCGGTGAGCTCACACCGCGGTGGCAGCCTTGGCACGATGCCCCGCGGGCTGCGCCATGAACACGAGCATGAGCGCAGCCTTTCGGTTCCCAGCAGGGTCCTGGGCCAGGGGCGGGTGGGACCCCCCCGCAGCTCCCAGGTTGCCCTGATGGCAGGAGCCCACTCGGAGAGACGTCAGCGCACTTTGGAAAGGACGGGCCGTAAGCTGAGCCGCAGCAGAGTGCGCAGACCCAGCACGCAGAGGGGGAAAGCTAATGGAAAAAAAAAAAAAAAAAGAAAAAGAAAGAAAGAAAAGTTTCCACTCATCAGCCGAAAGTTGTTGTGGGTTTCTCGCTCTCTTTGGGTCAGGGACCTGATCGTTTCAGTGTATTCGGTGATGTCATTCCTTCCAGAAGGAAAAAGCCTTTCCTGCCCCAACTGAGCTCCTTTACAAACGACTTAAATATCAAGTTTGGGGCAGCCAAAAGACATAGTAATTTTGCTTTTTTTTTTTTTTTTTTACGTTAATTGGTGGCTTTCCCCTCTGCTCTCCACCAGCCTCGCCTGGACCTCGAGGTCTTCCTAACCCAGGAGAGAAACCCCCAGCCAGGCCAGGCTGCCGGGGACGGTCCCACTCCAAGGGGCTGCGTGGATGGAACCAGCCCGCTCGCCGCCACGCGCGCCAGCCCGGCGAGGACCCACCCGTCACGGGCAACGGGCTTGCCTCCGCGCCGGCGGTCCAGCAGCTCCAGCCCCGGTTCCCCCACCCTCCATCGCACGCAGCGCACAGAAACTTTCCGTTCTGGCTGGAAACACCAGAAACCCGAGCAAGTGCCCGAGCCGCGCGCAGCCGCTGACGTTTCCCCTCCCGAGTCAGCCCGGCCGCCCCGCGGGCACCCCGAGCACAGCCACCGAGCACCCACACGCAGGCACGGGGCCGGTCCCGGGACCTCCCGCAGGGAAGGGCGGCAGGCACAAAGGCTCGGGCCGCTGCGCCTGTCCAGCTGGCGCTTGAGGCAGAGAGCGCAGCAGCCGAGGTCTCTACGCCAGCCCGTACGATGCCTTTCATCGGGAAATCCAGAGGAACCCCACCCGGCCCGGTCAGCGTCCCCGTCACCACCTCCCGCGGTGGCACTTGACCAAAGCCAGGTCGGGTCTGGCTGGAGAGAAGACCACTGCGGAGATCTCCCTCCCCTCCTCCGAGCTGGAGGCGAATCGGCTCCCGGAGATCCCTGTCCTTCGCCTTTGGCGTTTCCGCCCCAGCACCCAAGCCTGCGCTGCTCAGGAGGCTCCCACCGCCCCAGCAGCACCAGCTGCCCCGGCACAGCCGGAGCTTTGCCGGGGCGTACGGTTTAGGGACCACGCTTTGATCCACAAGGTCCGGAGAGCGTCAATTTTATTTTAAAGCGCTGTAGCTCCAGATGTTCTTGTTATTCACATTAGTATCTGCAAACCTTGATGTTTGCAAAGCCTTTGGCACCACCGGCATCTCACGGCCACGAAATCTGCGGGCCAGCGGTGTGTAAGATAATCCGTCTGCATGGTGTGCGCCTCCCTCTCCTGCCATTTCAGTTTTAAATCTGATGCCTTTTCATCTTGTCAAATATCCCCCCGCGCTACCTTCTACATCCTGTTATTGTGTCCTCTCAGACTCCGCTTCGCCTCCAAACTACACAAATCCTGTCTTTTCACGTCTCTTCATCTGCAGATTCCCCCCAGGCCACCAATTATCCCCACTATCCATCTCTGGAGCTCCTTTTTCTCTCCCTACCTCTTTTCAAAACGGAATAATGGAAATGGGGCATGGCACTGGAGCTGGAGGACCTCACTGACGGACTGTAACGAAGCTTTCAGTGCTTTCCTTCTTCCATCCCATTTCCAACTTCTTCCTAATGCCGAGCACAGCAGCAGACGCTTTCACCGACTACTTTCCAAGAACTTTATTTCTGTGAGCGACCGGGAGCCCGGGAAGGAGGAAGGAGCCCGTGTTACCCCTCCAGCCACATCCTTGAGCACGGGAAACACGGGCGAGGGCGATCTCTTCACCTGGATTTGGGGGCTCTCCCTAAAGCTCCCTGCCCTGCTCCCTTACCCGTGCATAAAACAACCCCCGCGCATCGGTGCTCCCCGAGGCGGAACAGGCACATTTGGGAAAGGACACAGCAGCGCTAGGACGAACTTTCCCCTCAACAGAAAAGGGCAGGAAAATAAAAAGAATTGAATTCAGCAGCAGAAACACTTGCATGCCGAGCAGCCAGCACGATTTGGGAACCTGCTCCCACGCGTTTCCCCTGGGCAGCTGGAGCGGGGCTCCCTGCTCGGGGCGCAGCGGCGGTTAGGGTGGGCACAGCCCCCCCCCGGCTCTGCCCTGGGGCACCCCCAAGCTTTTGCAGGGCTGTGAGGGCAGAGCCGGAGCCCCGACCATCCTGCCACACCGCCAGGCCAGCGGCAAAGCACCCAGCGGGTCCCTCCTCTCCCAGCTCCCACGCGCTCGGCTCCGTCCCGGGGGTGCTGCCGCCCGTCCCGCCCCGAGCCCCGACGCCAGGCTCCTCGCAGCCCTTCCTCTCGCACCTTCGCGGCCATCAGACGGGGCCGAGCACGCGCGGCTGCCCGGCCAGACACGCTCGCGGGGGAGATTTGCTAAGCAGTTAATGCGGCCGGCGAGTGGGAAGCCTGGAGCATCTGCTGGAGGCAGGCAGGTCGGGAGGCAGACGCACAGCCGTGCACACACGCACACACACACACACACGCACAAACACACACACGGAGCGATGAGTTGAAGGAGCTGTCTGCCAGCAGCACATTCTGCAGGAGGTTTTTTTTCTCTCTCTTGGCTAATCAGCTACTGAAAGAAGAGCTCCCTCAGCCCGGCCAGCCGCTGAGCCCCCCCGCCCGGGTCAGCTGCGCTGCGGAGGAGGGAAGTGGGCTTGGAACAGCCGCCGGCTCACCGAGGAGCACTCAACGCGCCTTCATTCATTATCCACTGACATATGGAATAGTCATTGCGGGAGGAAACAGAACCAAACAAAAGCCCCAAACTGCTTCCTCCCAGCGAGGCCCTGACAGCCTCTGCAGCTCACGGCCATTCATCTCCGAGCGGCCGAGAGGAAGGGACGCTTGGGCTGCGCGGCGAGCGCCGGAGGGATCGCTGGGGGGGCCTGGCCCGGGGACCGGCTCCGCGGCGGCACCGGCACGGCAGCCAACCCGACCCGCGTGCACCGGGGCTCTCGTGCCGCTCGGCACGGGGACCCTGCCCGCCGGGCACGGGGAGAGGGCCCTGCGTGCGACACGGGCTCCCCTACCCGCCCCGGCCAGGAAACCAATTTATTTTGTTGTGTCTCTTCTCGGAGCACACGGCAGAGACCGGCCCGGGCGCCTGGCCAGGCTGAGCGCCGGCAGCTGCCAAGTGAGCAGGAGCACAGCTAGAAGAAATTCAGTCTGTGCTAAACACAGGGGCATAGCAGGTCTGAGCTATTATTCTTTATTAAAGAGCTCCGAAGCCCACGCACAGGCGGAGGGGAGAGCGCGCAAGCTCAGAGCCAGCCGCCGGCGGGTGAGTGACAGCCGGCACAGCGGCGGTACGGCCCAGGGCACCGATCCTGCCAGCGGTGGCACCGGATGTGTTCCCAAACTGCTGCTGGTTTCGGGAGCGATCCCGCGGTTGGGAGCAAAGCGATAGGGCAGGCTGCATGGCCAGTGGTTTGCGGATGAAGCCAGGCAAAGGGGGGTCAGGGAGCACCCCGAGCTGCACCCAGGGAGCTCCCGGCTGGGGTCCGAGCTGAGCAGCACCCATCAGGGTGACCGGTGGGGAGAGCGGCCGGAGAAGGAGCCCGCGGGGACAGGGACACCTTCCCACCGCAGCACCCGACTGCGGGAGCTCGCTACTGCTGAACGCCGCGGCATGCACAAGCACGAGGGGGTTACTGCCCACTGCTAACAGTCAGAGCTGCTCCCATTAAAGACAACAATCAAGCTGGAGCTAATTATCACAGACACGTGTAGTCAGGGGGCACAAGGCTTAATCTGTACCCAGAGGCTGCCCAATTTCTTGCGTGTTCCCGCAGAGCCCCCAGCAGCGAGTGGAGCCCGGGGACAATCTGTCCCTGCAGCTCGGCAGGGCCCCGCGCCCCGGCCGGCTGCCCCCACGCACGGACCGAGGCTGGGACCCCCAAACCGGCAGGAAAGGGGATGCTGCAGCCACACCAGCCCCGGCTCCCAGTGCTCTCCCTGCTCCGCTCCCACGGTGCCGGGTTCAGGCCGCAGCACGCAGCCGAGCCCTGGGCTGGGACATCCAGAGGGATGACGTTCCTTCCAGGGAAGGGCGGATCTGGACCCTCCACCATGGCGGATTGCGGACCCAAGAGCTGTTCTCCGCCAAGCCCACCATCTCATTGCAAACCGCTGCCGCTCGCCGGCTCGCTTAAAGGCGGTGAAGCCACGCGCCCGTGTGAGGCCGGCGGCAGGTCAGCAGGGTGGGAGCGTGCAGGGGACACTCTGCGCACCCCCCGAAACCCAGCGCCGCACCTCGCCACCCCCGGCACGCAGCCGCCTCCAGACAAAGGACGAGCAAGGGGGTAACAAATAGACACCCAGCACTGACACCGGCCGCCGTGGTTCCCACCCCGGCCAGGCTGACCGAATCCATGGGAGAACCACCAGTGTGTGGTGGTGGGGCTGGGCTGAGCTGGGCACCAACAACCCAGAGCAAGTTCCTGTCTTCAGGGCCCTCCTAAAGAGCCACGCACTAAAGGACTGCACTTCAGCAAGACTTTAATTAGGATGAGGCTGTGATGGAAGCTAGGTCTCAACCAAAAAAAAAAAAAAGAGACAATGAAAAATAAAAAAATACAGATCCTACTTGGGGCAAGAAAGCGTTTTCCCGGCCCGAGTCGTGCCCGAGCTGCCCCTGCGCGAACGGGGGACGCCGGGCGATGCCCCTCGTGGAGGCGAGCACAAAGCACCCAGTGTGCGCATCCCAGCCGCAGGAAGCAGAAGCATCAGGGTTCTTATGGAGGAGAGATAAATACAATTACAGAGGGAGGGCAGGGGGCTGGGAACGGGGAACAAGGAACAAAGCCACTGGAAGCTGCTCTGATGTCAACAGGTTCTGAATCAGCGCTCCCCCCACCGGGGCCCTGAAGCAGGACCAGCTGGGGAGAGAGACCTTGAATTCCTGCATGAAAGGGTTTTTTTCCTGGGTTATGCTGGAGACATTACACAAGTGTATGTTTTCTATAGTCATATATTTCCCCTCTCTCTAAATCTCTATTCCAGACCCGGGGGCAGGGTCTGCCGGCAGCTCCAGCACTAGCCCAGGTGGGCCTCTAACATCTAACCTTCGGGCCCTCGCTGGAGCAGAAAGGCCGGCAGGCACCCAATCCCCCCTCCCCTCCGCTGGGACGGGAACGGGAACAGACGCAGCCCTCCGAGCACCGCGAAACGCAAGCCTCTGAGGCGGCAGCGATGCCAAAGAGCTCTCCTGAAGCTGGCTGCGCAGCCAAGAGTCCTGCTCACGTCCCCGCTCCAAAAACTCTCGCCCCGAGCCCCGGGCGCTACGCTGCCATCACTCCTGACGCTCCCCCCGTGCCCACGGCCGTTCCGTGCCAGCCAACGCCACGGCGAGCTGTCGGAGCTCCTCCTTCGGAGCGCTGGCGGCGAGCAGCAGGCACCGGCTGGCTCTTCACCTGCCTGGCCACGCAGGATTTTCTGTGCTCTGTTACTTCTCAGCGGTTGAGCAGGAGACAGCCTGAAATATTCCACCTAACCGGCACCCAGGAGGCTTCTCCAAGCACTTGTCCAACTCGTGTGTGAGGCTACCCAGTACCCTTCCAGGTGAACCCAAATCCCAGCGAGAAGGGCCAGATCCAAACGCCCCCACAGCCCCTGGCAATCCCTCCGTCCCATCCCCTGGGCTCTACCGAAACAGCTGATTGACGCCAATCGCATTAATTGATTTACCAGACGATTAAGAAAGGCAATGAAGTTTGCCTGGAACAAACAAACCCTAGGGGCATTTTACTGCTCAGATCTGCTATCGTCCACACAATCCAATCTTTTCCGACGCACAAAACCCGGAGAGGTTCCCACGGAGAGCAGGGCAGGTCCCTGAACCGCGAAGGGAACCCTGCAGCCACGGGTGAGGCTCGGTCACCTTCTGCGTGGCTGAAGAAACCCTCTCTGCCCCCCAGCAGAGAGCAGTCTGGACAATTTCTTGTCAGAGACAACGCTGTTTGACCACATCCCCTCTCTTCTTGCTCACACGGAGAGGGAAATCCATCACCTCTATCTGATATCTACATATAAAAAACCCCAAAAAGTTGCAACAGGTCCTACCTCTTCATCTGAGCTGTCTTCTTCATATTCATTCTGAGTGAGCAGACCCTCGTTTTCCTTCAGTGATGAATCATCCTCCAAAGTTTTGCTCTTCCTGGGAGCCCCTTTGGCCTGAAAGTCAGAAAAAAGTAGCTTTAGTAAGATCCCATCATGTGAGTCTTTGCGCTTTTGCGTTCACTTCATCAGAGACCTTGGCTGGGCAATGAAACCTGAAGGTGCCACCCAGGTCCAAGATCACCACAAAGCACTTCATGCCCCAATCTGGACAGCTCTGGGCCGTACAACCTCTCGCTCTTAGGTCCTCTGGGACCGGAAGGAAGGAAGGAAGGAAGGAAGGAAGGAAGGAAGGAAGGAAGGAAGGAAGGAAGGAAGGAAAGGGCTCATTAAGCAGCGTGCACTTACATGACCTGGGACTGCATAGAGAGAAAGCCCATCACCTCTCTTCTGAGGACAGGTTGCCCAAGCAGCTCTCGGGCAGCTGCTCAGGTCGCACAAGAATTGCATTCTCGCTCATGGGGCCCCGAATTACTCTCCCTCTGCAGCTTCCATATCCCAGCCATCTCCCACAGCTATTTCAAGACCCTCCGTCCCTCTTTTCCCCTGGAGCTCAACACCACTGAGAGCACGCAAAGACACAACCAGGGCAGAGGATGCAAGAACCCAACGTGCGTGGGCAGGCAGAACGGGGCAAGGATTTCCCAGCAGCACTGCTTCCTCCGAGCGAACTCAACAGCCAAGGTGCCAGTGTGGCCCCAGGCTCAGGAGAGCGTCAGAATCCACACAAACTCAGATCATGGAAACCGAAAAAATTATGCTGGAAAGGACCTCTGGAGGTCCGTAACCCAACCTCCTGCTCAAAGCAGAGCCAGCTTCCGAGTCAGATCAGGACACTCGGGATCTCGTCTGGTCAAGTTTTGAGGATGGAGACCTCGCCACCTCTCTGGGTCCTGTTCCGGGTTGGACACAACCCCCCCGCCTTCCATGCAAACAGAATTTTCCTTGCTGCACCTCATCCCCGCCACCTCTCATCCCATCCCTAGGCACGGCGAGAGCCTGGCCCCATCTCCTCCGCACCCCTCATGTGGCTGCACGGGATCCCCCTCTGGCCCCTCTTGTTCTGCCCCAGCTGCAGGACTTCACGTTCTTCATCCTTGAACTTCACAAGGGGCCGGTCAGCCCTTTTCTCCAGCCAATCCAAGTCTCTCTGAATGGCAGATCCCCCCCCAGCAGCTCCCCAGTTCATCCCAGACCCAGCACGACGATTCTATCTGGCAGGACAAGCACACGGGGGTTTCTGGTGCCTACCATGACACTCTCACAAGAGTGGGCTCTTCCCAGCACCAAACGTCAGCAAAGGTCCTACCTGCCGCTGGGCTCCGCCACGTTTGCGCTCAGGACTCTAGGGCTGCCGGACAGTGTTTGAGAGCGGGTAGAGCACACAGCTCATCCCACCTCCATCACCTGAAGTTACTGGTGGGTTTCAAAGTGCTGGGCACATTCAGAGCCACTCTGGACCCCAAATGCCACTGGAAGAGACCTGGGTAGGGAACAGGGCAGGAACAGGCTGCAAGACACAGCCCTTGAGGTGACAATATCACTGCAGTGACGCAACTCCCACCGTCACACGCGTTAGACGCTGTGCCAGATGCGTTCGACTGAGGTTACCCGTGGGGAGCGGCGGGACCGATCTCACACACAGGGAGCTGAACGCAGCCTCTGTCGCTTGGGTTATCCCACATTGTTTTTCCACGCCAGAACCCGCAGTAGGCGGGACACACGGACCACGCGCCAGTCCGCGAGACAAGGCCCGGGGCATGCTGCGGGCAGGAATCCATCCCCTCCTCAGACACAGGTCATCAGACAGCACCGAACATCAGACTTCGCCCACTCCTTGACCTGCTGTGTGGGTGCTGAATAAGCGACAGATCCTTCCCTGGAAAAGAGATTCTCTCTCCCCCCGTTCCCCACGCGGAGTGGGGGTAGGGGGAGAATGGGGACCCTGGCTAGATCGGGTTTACGGGAGGATTCAGTGAAATAATCGGAAAAACAGCCCCAGAAAACGTCCCTCGCGGGAGCAGTAAAATCCGCACAGTGTGTGATCACCTTCTGCTATACGTACACACCAGCGCAGCTCCCCCGAGCCGCAGGGAGAGGGGTGGGAGAGAGCCTGGAAAATCCTGGGCCGGCAAGAGGATGAGATTACTGCAAAAACAAAAGGCTTTATTAAAAAATTTTTAAAAAGGGAGATTGGAGATAAGTTTTTTTCCAGGCTTTTGGCGCTACAATGGCTTTGGACTTGAGTTTCCATCTTTCCCTCATTTCCCCCCTCTCTCTGCCGCCACGATGAGACTGGAGAAGGATCCCGCGCCGCGAATCTGTGTTGCTTGTGCCACAAGCTGCCAGCGTCCCGGCGAGCAAAGGCCGTGCTGGGAGGTGGCACGCAGCAGCTCCAGCACTCCCGCTCTCGCCCCAGTGACACTCAGCCTCCCAGTCCACAGAGTCAGGCCGAAAACCAGCAGCCCGCGGGCTGCCCAGGTCCCGACGTTACTCTGAGACCTGGCACAAGCCAGGATCTTGCCCAGGATTCCTGCGAGAGATTCACCCGGGTCGGCACGTCTGCAAAGCAAACCAGACTCCCGCGCCCGAGGATTAGACGTAGCTATCGGCAGGTTCAAACCCTTCAGGAAAGCTTTGCCAGGAAAATAAGAAAGACCTCAGCTAGGACATCAATCACACCCCCAGCACCCTTTAACACTTGACTAAAGCCCAACTGGGAACCAGTAAACACGCGCTGAACACTAAAACCGTTTTACCAGAAAGAAGTCTGTCTGAACCAGACGGGGCTCTGCGGGGGCTCCGGGAGAAGCAAAAGGTACCAGGAGCGGAGGGGCCAGCAGGTCTGCGAGCAGGGGAGCACAGCGGCCGTTCCCTCCTCTCGCAGGCGTGTACGAAACGCCGCTCTGCGTCTTCCAGGTGAGCCTGAGGCGTGCAGGGCCGTACCCCCGGCCGGGTGAGGGTCTGCCCGTGTCGCAGCCGGCCGGGCAGGCAGGGCCGGGCTGGTCCCTTTGCCTCGCAGGGGCCGCGCTCAGGCTCGGGGATAAAGCCGAAGATAAAGCCGAAGCTTCGCTCCGCCGCCCGGGCAGCCCCATGCACAAAGGCTCGTTCCACCAGAGGGCGGCAAGCGATGCCGGACACACCGAAAAACCCCAAAAAACCCCAAAAACCTGCTCTGCCGGCACCCCACACCACAGCTGCTGCCACCAGGGCTTGGGGACGAGGACTGCCTGACCCCCCCCAGGCACCCCCAGACCTCAGAGGGGAGCCGGGCAGTGCTGAGCGTCACCGACGGCCATCGCCGAATGCCAGTTGCGGCAGTTTTGGTGGCTGAAGGGGGGACGTGGGGCAGCGGGGCACTTGGGACAGCACAGACAGGGCTCAGGAACAGGCTTAGCCACAGCCAGGGGGAGAGGGAAAAAAAGATTGCAGGAGTCAGACCTGTAACCTCCTCTCTCCCAAATCCTGCTCCCCACGTGCCGATCAGCTGAGGTTCCTCTACCCCAAACTCCAACAGGCAAATTCCACAGAAGAGTTCAGAGGAACTAGAAAAAAAGGATTAATCTAAACTAAAGCACAGACCAGAGAGGCGAAAAGGAGAGGGAGAATGGCACCACATCCTCGGAGTGCTCCACCTTACACCACTGGGAAGGCGTGCGGGGCGGCAGACAAAAAGCACCACGAGCCTCTCCCGGGCCTCGGCCAGGGTGAAGTAACAGCTTCCCAGTACAGCAGGGCCGCTCTCCCCAGGAACGCTGCAAAAACACACCGCGTACCTGACTGCAGAGAGCCTGATGCCCGCAAAGGCGCGAAGGAGAGGCAATCCCTTCAGTTATGAATTAGAGAAAGGAACCGTGCTTTCAGGAACACCAGCCCCTCAGGTGTGAAAGAGAAGCAGGGCTGAAGGCTTGTCTATCCCAAAGCTCTTCCCGGCCTCCAGCTAGATAAATCGCTGTAATAAAAGACAGCACCTCTCCTACACCACTCCTGCTTATTTCCTCCAGCCAGCGCTGCTGTGACACCCGGACTCGGCAGCTTTGAGAGACCGGCTCGGCAGAGCGTTTCGCAGCTGCCTGGAGGAGCTGAGTCGGCAAGGGAAGCGTCCCCCACCGCGCTTCCAGTCAGCAGAGTAAGCGTCAGAGCACGCTAACGGCCCGGTTAGATCCTCCTCTTCCTCCCCACGCCAGGAGCCGCTGGAAACTGGATTAAAACATCAGCAGCTCCGTTGGCTCCCCTTCCCCTAACCAAAACCTGCTCGCCTCCCACTGTAAAGCGCTCCCACGCAGTTCTTCCTCGGTTGTGGAGAAAAGATCAGAAACTCCCGGCCTGCAGTTTTCCGTCCGGAAGGGAGAAAGGTCCCGGCTGCCCCAGCGATCCCCAGCCACAGCGGAGCGGCAGAGGCAGGAGAGCCGGAGGAAGGGGACGCGTGGCTGGGCGCCGCTGGGAGCGGGGCTACGAGCAGCTCGGTAGGTGACGGCGGGGACAGGCAGCAGCAAGACCAGACGCGCCATCGGGGCCGGGGCAAAGAGGTGACGGATCCCGACGTGGAAGCAGCCGTAGAGCTGACAGGTTTGGGAGCAACAGCACGTGCTTACGTGAGCCAAAGCAGCAGTCCCTCGCGCTCGGGGGGCTGCGAGGTTTCTCTCTCAGCTCTACCAGGTGCCCCACGTGCAGGAGCAGTGAGGGAATCTCGCTCCTCCGAGCCAAGCCCAGACCTTGCTCAGATCGTGTGGTCAAGGCAGGGAAGAGCACGCAAGTAACACATACGCCGTAATTCTTCCTTCGCTACAGCGAGATGGTTCTTGGATCTAATACTGTCAGCTGCTCTGCTCACCCCATGGGCAAAACAACTAAATCCTCAGTTTTACACATGGAAAAGGACGATACCTAACGGAGCACGTAACCCAACGCTTGCAGCAGGGCTAGACACAGGATTCCCAAATTCACAGCCCGGCGAGCTCCAGCGTACTCATGCGGGCCATTCTCCAGGACCTCTCCCCCGACTGCTGCTGACTCAGGCTTGCGAAGAAAGCCAAGGTGAAGCCACATCATCCTTCCGAAGAGCAGGGCCTCAGGTACCCTGTCAGAGCTGGGGGCAGTTTAAGGGCTTAAGACACACGTTTACCCCGGTATCAGCTGTTGTGCTTTAAAACAGTTTCCATTCTCAGGCAACCTCTTGCAAGTGCAAAAACTTGCACAAAAATTGCAGCCCACTGCTGAGCAAACGTATGTGCGCACCTCAAGTTTGAGCTTAGATTAAGATCCAAACCAACCTCTTCTGAGTAGAAACGGTGTGGCCAGCAGGCCCAGGGCAGTGACCGTCCCCCTGTACTGGCACTGCTGGGGCCACACCGCAAAAACTGGGTTCGGTTTTGGGCCCCTCGCTGCCAGAAGGACATTGAGGCGCTGGAGCGTGGCCAGAGAAGGGCAACGGAGTGGGGAAGGGTCTGGAGCACAAGTCTGGTGGGGGAACTGGAACAGGCCGGGAGGAAACGGCCTCCAGTTGTGCCGGGGGAGGTTTCGATGGGAGCTCAGGAAACATTCCTTCACCCCCAGGGCTGCCAAGCGCTGGAACAGGCTGCCCAGGGAAGTGGTGGAGTCACCGTCCCGGGGGGGATTGAAAAGACGCGTCGATGTGGTGCTTGGGGACGTGGGGTAGTGGTGGGCTGGGCAGGGTCCCTCCTCTCAAAGCCCTTTTCCAGCCCCAACGCTTCCATGATTCTATACGTGCCACTGTTGTCGAGTGCCAACGCGCCGATCAGCCAGACTGGTGTATCTCTGTAAGACGTATCCCTGCGAGAGCTGAAGCGCTGAGGATGGGGAGAGGTAACGCAACGCTAAGACTGTCGGTGCAAGTAACAAGCCTGACATTTTTCACCCTGCGGGCAACATCAATCTGTTCCACGTGATGGGGCTGACAGAACTGCGAACAGCACAAAAAGATGAAGCCTGGCCTGGAAGAGTCTCACTCACGTACCAGCCTCAAGAACGAACCCATCTCAAGGCACAGACAGCTCGCCGGAGTGCCAGGCAAACTCAGCACGTTAGACATTTATTGCTTCAGCTTTCCTTTGCAGTGCTGTTGTCCAGCGCGTTTGAAAGCTGGCCAGGAGAACAGAGCCCTGCGCCGACCTAGGCTCACTGCTGAGCACCGCCCGCCGCACCCCAGTAACACCGACAGCGAGCCGGGACTGGTGCGGCGACTTCACCGGGCACCCCAGGCACCGAGCGCCACGGAGCAGCACGTCCAATGCTGCCAGGAGCTGCTGCTGGCACGGACAGCGCTGCCTTCCTCCCACAGAAACACGTCCGGGGACAGCAGGCAAGAAGGCTCTGCAGAAATCAGCCCACCGCAAAAGAATCTGTGGGCTGCTTTTCTATTTCAGACTGGTGTGGCAAACGCGAGTCAAATGGACCCAGAGGAGAGGGGGAAAAGTGATACAGGGCTGGGAGGAGAGCTGAGCCCAGGCACTCATCCGTCCAGGCCCCACACGCTCCGGATGGCGAGCCTAGCTCAATCCTGGCCGGCTGGGTCCTGCTCAGAGGGGCTGAGCTGAAGGCCGTGCAGAGCCACCAAGACAGGATGCCGTCCAGAGGGACCTGGGCAGGCTGGAGAGGTGGGACCGTGCAAGGAAGGTCATAAAGATCAACAAGGGCGAGGTCCTGCCCGTGGGTCGGGGCAATCCCAAGCACAACTCCAGGCTGGGCAGGGAATGGATGGAGAGCAGCCCTGGGGAGAAGGACTTGGGGTGTTGGGGGACGAGAAGCTCAGCACGACCCAGCAATGTGCACTGGCAGCCCAGAAAGCCACCCGTGTCCTGATATTAGATGTGAGGCAGCAATCCTTCCCCGTGAGGGTGCTGAGGCCCTGGCCCAGGGTGCCCAGAGAAGCTGTGGCTGCCCCTGGCTCCCTGGCAGTGTTCAAGGCCAGGTTGGATGGGGCTTTGGGCAACCTGGGCTAGTGGAGGGTGTCCCTGCCCATGGCAGGGGTGGCACTGGGGGGGCTGGGGGTTCCCTTCCCACCCAAATCACCCTGGGATTCCGTGATTCTAAGCAGGAAAACACGCACGGCTTCAGTGACAGGCGCTGGGGGAGAAGCAGAGAGGAGGAGCTGGACACGGTTCGGCAGCCCAGAGTCCTGCAAGGACGCTCGGAGCTGCATCTGAAGGGACAAGAGCCAGAGAAGGTCCCCGGTGCAGGCAGGGAAGAGTTAAGCGGCTCTCACCGATGCCCCCACCCAGACCAGGGCAGGTCTGTTTGAGGCGCTGGGTGCCACAGCGGGGACTCTCCGACAGAGCAGCGCTGAAGGGGCTTCCTGGATTATAAAAGCAGCAAATAAACATTTCAGCCTGGCCTTCGAGCGCAGGCCACCGGGCTTTTCCCCAGGGGCTCTGAGAGCAGAGTCGGACAGCTCAGCTCAGCACCGGGGCTGCCAAGGAAGAAAGCGCAGCTTGTCAGAACGCTGGAAGTCATTAAGAGGAAATCTAATCCGACAAGGACAGCCTAATATTTACACAGCCCTGCGAGCTAGAGAGGCACTAAGAACGGGGCTTTGCAATCTGCTGACAGGCAGGTGGTGGAAGCAGTGGCCTTTCTGGCTCCGGGATCCCAAAGGGAGCTGGGACAGCACAACTCAGTTCAGCACCTCACTGCTCAGGCCGGATTAACACTTCTCCACGGGCTGAGGCGCCAGCGCTGGCTCGCAGTTCAGCACCTCTCTCGCTTCTGTCCTCAAGAGGGGCTGCTTTCACTCCTCTGTGGGTTATTTTAAGCCCCAAGGACAAGACTTTGTACATTCCAACTGCCTAAAAGCAACTTCTTGGAGAGAGCTGCAGATAACCGCCAGGATCGTGGGAAGGAGCACAGCTCTGGAGAGGCACCTCATCATCCCTCCACCATCCACGCTCAAATTCTGCGCAGGGAGTAACACGTCCTACACTGCTTTGCGTTTCATCATCCCAGGAGCCGTCAGTCTTCCCCTCACTTCTCCTGGCTGGTCAAACACAACAGTCAAACACTGGGATACCTCACGAGATAAAAACACAGACGTCTGGCAAGGGTATTTCAAACACCAAAGCATTCAGCAAGCAGTAAC